>CM022703.1:66290618-66375623 GCA_012295165.1 Asparagus setaceus | reverse complement strand
CGCCGATCACGCATCCCCCGCCCAAGTGGATGTAGGAGGGTATTTATAGCCTGGGAAACGTGTCTCCGAAGAAACACAAGGGTCATAAGTGCCCCATACTTTTAGTTAGCGCAGTACCGAATCGCTTCACGCCAAGCCGCTTTGCTAACCGGCGAGGGCCGCTAGCTACAGGTGCAGATAGCCGCCGCTAACTAGCGAGGCGTCGATCTCCATTGTTGTAACGGTTTTCGCTTAGGCAGACGAAATGCTCTAAAATCACGCCAGGGCGTTATTTGCGGTAACCGCCAATTAAAGTAAATGAACATCTTTACATTGATAAAGTCAATTGGGCCCCACCAAAGATTGACTTAGACCCTTCAAGAGCTCATTTCAATATTCGGTGTCTCGCATTTGGCGAGACACAGTAAGTGCTTCGCTTATAGCGAGACATTATCAATGTGTCTTCGCTAACAGCAGACATTATCAAGGTGTCTCGCTAGTAGCTTAGGCACACACAAGTGTCTCTAGCAATGACAAAGCAAGTGTCTCGCTTGTAGCGAGATTAAACAAGTGTCTCAGACATGGCGTAGACACAATCCTCCCCCGTGTTGACTCCTAGATATTTTGACGACGCTTGTCCTTCGATCTTCTCATGATTTAGTCATATTTGAGGTTCTTCAGAATTTTGATGCCTACAGATACCCGTTAAAGCATCAACTAGTATCTACACCAATTCTCATTATACCGATCGTAGGAGAAGACTTTACTGTTTATAGCGATGCCTCTCATAAAGGTTTGGGATGTGTGTTCATGAAAAATGGAAAAGTGGTAGGTTACGGCTCTCGGCAACTAAAACTTTATGAGCAAAATTATCCAGCTCATGATTTAGAGTTGGCGATGATAGTTTTTGCCTTGAAAATTTAGAGACATTATCTCTAAGGAGTGCATTGTGAGATCTATACCATCACAAGAGTTTAAAATATGTTTTACTCAAAAAGAGCAGGATATGAGGCAAAGGAGATGGTTGCGGCTACTTAAAGATTATAATGTTAGTATTAATTATCATCCGGAGAAAGCAAACGTAGTTGCTAACGCCCTTAGTCAGAAAAGTAATATATCTTGTCTTATTACTCGACAAAGGTGTATATTAGAAGATTTGGATAGATTGAGAATTGAGATCTGTTGTCAACAATCATCGGCTAAATTAGCCAACATCAAGTAAAACCTGCATTGATTGATGAGATTAATATTTCTCAAAAAGATGATTCTGATTTACATGACATTCGAAAGGGAGTTGAAGCTGGCAAACAACCGGCTTTTATGATACATAGTGATGAATCTCTAAGGTTTAGAAATTGACTTTGTGTTTCAAAGAATCTAGAGCTGAAGAAGAAGATTTTCAAGGAAGCTCATCGTTCGGGATCTACAATGCACCCTGGTGGAACAAAAATGTATAAAGATTTGAAGGAGTTATACTGGTGGAACAATATGAAGAGGGATATTAGTAAATATGTCTTAGAGTATGAGATATGTCAGCAATTAAAAGCAGAGCATCAGAGACCAGCGAGGCTAACTCAGAACCTTGACATACCAATGTCGAAGTGGGAGAAAATTACTATGAATTTTATCACAGGGTTACTAAGATCTGCAAGAGGTAACAACGCTATATGGGTCATAGTGGACTGTTTGACTAAGTCGGCTCACTTCTTGCCAATCAATATGAAGTTTTACTTAGAGAAGCTTGCGAATTTGTATATTGTTGAAATAGTCAGGCTTCACGGTATACCAGTGGAGATAGTATTTGATAGAGATCCAAGATTCGTATTGGAATATTGGAAAGGTGTGCAATGCATCTTAAATTTATAGGTTCGACATTTATAGATTTTAGTATTTAATTAGTACTCAAATTTGAGTTGTTTTAAATAATTTGTTTTTCTTATAACGTTGTCTTGTGTAATACTTGGAAAAATCTTCTTTTCAATGTCTTAAATGCTTCATTCTTTATAATAGCTTACTTAAAGTTGGTACTAGTAATTTCCTAAACTTGACTAATCCGCTAATGATAAGCTATCTCGCCACCGAATGTAAACTCACCTGTTATTTTTCAATCTTTTAAGATGAATATTAGATAACTCAGAGGTTTGAGACATGAGAAGAATCTGTTAGAAAATACTTTGATCCTAAGAGTCATAGTTTTTTTTGAGATGCTTTATGTTGATGTAATAAGAGTCTTTTGACTCATTAGAGTGACCTTGATATAGTTTTGCTCTGAGACTTTTATGTGTCCATAAAGTTTATTTTATGCAAATTTTATTTATAATATGGAAGTGCACTGCAGGCTAGACGCGTGCTATTCCACGTTTGGCCGTTGTCACGTATCTCAAAATTAAGCTACATATTTTGGGGGCGTGACACACCGGATCCTTGCACCACATCACCAAGTTCAGCATACATGGCATGCAAACCAGGAAAAGTCGGTGCAATCCAGTAGGTGTCGCCAAAGGGATTGGAAACAAAAGATAAATATTTGCAAAAAAATGAAATGCAAATATAAGGGTCATAAAAGAACGGTGATAAGGTCAACAACATATAATTAGGGATTAGGGTCTCTCTAGTCTAAACCTCTAGGGTGTCATATATATAGTAAATAAATAGAAAGCAACCTAAAACTCAACAAATCACATTATTAAACAATTCACCTTCTTTTATAAGTTACTTGAAAACTATGGGTCGACACCTTCAATGCTTAATGTGGAGCAATCAAATCAATCAGTGATAGGGACCAGTTTGTCTATCACCAAAAACATAAATAAGTTTAGATCGTGTCCGAACTTCACATTAAGCTCGCTGATTAGTTTCCCATACTTTTCCCCTATTAACCCACACGTAAACAAACAACATATTTTATTATTTGATTTGTACACGATGTTATGCTGTAGTCCCGGTGTTCCCAAAATATAGTAGACATCCAACGGCGGGGAGATCTCCCACCATTGGAACGATGAGGAAGATTAGTCGTCCTAAATGCTAATGCATCGTGTCCCTGTCGGGTTGACACTATTTTTATTTTAAGCTCCTGAGAACGATGATCTAAGCACCAAATTTCACTGAGCCTATGGTTCATTATCCCAATCGTTCACACTATTACCAGAGCTATACTTCTAGTTTTAGGTGCTTAGTTACATCCATGTAGAAATCCATTTATGCTATACTATTGCAAACTAGATAGGCACATCTAACATTGCACACGTTGAACTCATTTAGTCACATATAACTTTCGTATATTTATCTCATCAGATATCGACTCTACAAAAGAACCAATCTATTCACTCTATTATCAAAACTATTCAATACAATTCTATTGGGTGATTAGACTAAGTCCATGTATACAACTTTTACTATAGTCCATCTACTCATTCTATCATGCCATCTATCTATCTTAACGGTCAACTTGTTCTATTGTAACTTGCCACATATGTCATTCTAGGCGACAAGGCGCGATTAACATCAACTATAATAGATATTAAAGGATTCACATATGATTACACTCTATCTGTAGAGTTGTACCTACAATCATACTTCAACTAACTGATGATTACACTTATCCCACAAGACTTGGGACTATCACTAAACTAATCACACTTCTAATAGGAATTAACATAAATAATCCTATGTCAACTAGAATTGGGTAGTGCAACTTGTTAGATTTAAATCTAATTAAATCTATTTGTGGGCACATATGTTAAATTAATGTGTAGTGCTATCTTTCAGGCTAACCCACTAAAGTGATCAATCAAGTTGGGTTAATGGGTATTTAAATAAATTATGGGCTAAATGTGCAGATACCAGGTTGTAATTACAATTTGATGAGGGGCCAAATTGTAAAAGTGCAACACTTATATATATGGGGTTATGGTCCCTAATCTAGGGTTAACACAAGAATTCTCATCTCTTTTACCCCCATCTAAAAAGAGATCTAAGAAAGAGAAGAAGCCCTAATATTAGAAGATCCATCAATCCACTCAAGATCCAAACCATGGATTCAGGTATAATTCCGCTTTAGTTTTTTATCAATCTCTTTGAGGTAATCAAGTCTTATTAAAGATCTAACAAGTGGTATCAGAGCCTCTTGATTAACTCTTAGAGATTTTTGAGGTTCTATGGTTTTCCGGGTGGATTTATGAATAAAGATCAAATCTTTTTTCGGATTTTTTGGTTCGGATGAACAGTAATTTTTTATAAAGTCCGATGAACAGTAAAGTTTTTCGGATGAACAGTATTTTCGGATGAACAGTAATTTATGTTCGGATGAACAGTAAATTAAATAATTCGCGATTAACAGTAACTTTTTTGGCCGTGAACAGTAACTTTTTCAATTTTTGGTTAAATTTTCTATGATTTTAGAAAATTAATATAAGGTTTAGATCCGGATTGAGTTTTGAGGAAAAAAAAATTTTGGTTTTGGACTACGCGCCATCACGAATAAACCCTAATGGGTTCAAAAGCCTAAGCGCTTTGATCGGTTCAGATCTAAACCCTAAGGGGTTCCTGTAGTTCGACGAGGTTCAAGGTTCATTTTGGCGAACCTTGTCTTTTGGCGAACCTCGCTTTTGGCGAACCTCGGTTCATTACGGCGAACCGCACTTTTGGCGAACCTCGCTTTTGGCGAACCTCGGTTCATTTTGGCGAACCTCGCCTTTTGGCGAACTCGTCTTTGGCGAACCTCGGTTCATTTTGGCGAACCTCGCTTTTGGCGAACCTCATATTTTAGCGAACCTCGGTTCATTTTGGCGAACCTCGTATTTTGGCGAACCTTGTCTTTTGGCGAACCTCGGTTCATTACGGCGAACCGCACTTTTGGCGAACCTCATATTTTAGCGAACCTCGTGTTTGCTTCGCTTAATCGCAGCTTCAAACTCAAGTCGAACCTCGCCGTTCGAACTCGAAGTCGAACTCGCTGTTCAACTCGAAGTCGAACCTCGCTGTTCGAACTCGAAGTCGAACTCGCTGTTCAACTCGAAGTCGAACCTCGCTGTTCGAACTCGAAGTCGAACTCGCCGTCAACTCGAAGTCGAACCTCGCCGTTCGAACTCAAGTCGAACCTCGCAGTTCGAACTCAAGTCGAACCTCGCCGTTCGAACTCAAGTCGAACCTCGCCGTTCGAACTCAAGTTGAACCTCGCAGTTCAAACTCAATTAAATTTCAGTGTTAATCAATTATTTCATTCAAATATTATGACACTAAGGAATTATGTTGGTCTCTCATTCTAAATGATTAATTAAAGCAAGATGTTGCCAAAGTAACCTCTCTTGTGTAGATTATTCATGAAGGATGTTAGATGGTTGTGTGTATACTTTTTGAGTAGATATTTAATCGCCCAAAGGAAGATTAATATTTATTTAGGACGATGCGATCTCGTGATGATAAACGCGTGGCAGTTATAAGGTTTACATGTGGATAACAAATCAATCCAAAGAGGGGTTTGTTGTTTGACATGTGTTATTGTCAGTGTTTGATTATTGCAACAAGGTATCACTTGCAGTTAATATTACTGTCCAAAGACTTGATATTAATGTTGTACGATATCTTGGATGGGGATATGTCATTATTTGAATATTATTGATTAATAATTACAGCTATTAATGTGAAATCTTTTATTTATTTCAGCTAATGCATCTGCTGCAACCATTTATGCTAACATCAACTCAATTCCCATGCTAAATGGGTCTAATTTCAAGATTTGGAAAGAGAACATTCTAATTGTTCTTGGTGCATGGATCTAGACCTTGCATTAAGGAATGAACAACCTCAACCCTCCTGCGGATAGCACTCGATGTAAAGAAGGAGCATGAGAGGTGGGGCGTTCAAATCGCATGAGTCTAATGATCATCAAGCGGCGTTCGAAGCCTTTAGGGACACGAGAATCAGAAGGGATTACTAAAGCCAAAGATTTCCTTCTGAAATTGAAAACGTTTTGCTAAAAGCGATAAGGTAGAAACAAGCAGCTTTTAGCTCGCTTGATTTCAATAAAGTATAAAGGCAAAGGAAATATCGAGGAACATTATGGAAATGTCTCATATTGCTTCAAAACTTAAGGCGAAACTTCGATCTATGTGATGAGTTATTGGTGCATCTGGTCTTCTTGTCTCTTCACGCACACTTTAATCAATTTAAGGTCGATTATAAGCGCCAAAAGGAGAAATGGACTCTGAATGAGCTCATTTCATCGTGTGCAAGAAAAGCAGATTGAAGCGAATAAAGGCGAGAAAGTGCTCATTTGGCTACGCCCATAAGGATAAGGGCAAGAAAAGAAAGAATGATAAGGAAGGCTGCTAAGGGTCGGTTCGGAAGAAACAACATAAGGATAATCGGGGTTGTTTCTTTTGTCATAGGATGGACATAAAGAAGGATCAGTACCAAATATCACGCTGGCGTGTCAAAAGAATGCGTTCCTTACTTTGGTTGTTACGAGGTTAATTTAGTCTCGATACCTAGAAACACTTGGTGGTTAGATTCGGCTTCTACTACTCACATAAGTGTTTCTATGCGGTTGCTTGAGCTAAGCCAATGATGGTGAAAGATACATCTTTGTGGCGATGGCCAATCGGTAGATGTGGAAGCAATTGGGCACTTTAGGTTGCTTTTAGAACCGGTTCCTATTTGGATTTGAAAGATACTTTTGTAGTCCCGCTTTTAGACGAATTTGGTTTCTATTCCTTTATTGGACAAATCAGTTATTATTGTTCATTTGGAAATAACCGTGCTAGCTTATCTTTAAATTCAAATATTGTGGGAACCGGTTTCTTGAGTACTTTGATAACCTATATTTGCTTGATACGCTTGCTTCTTATAATGAAACCTTGCATGTGGAATCACGTGGTACTAAGCGTAAATTAAATAAGGAAAATTCAAAGATCATTATGGCACAAGCCAATCATATCTCAAAAGGTAGAGTTGAGCGCCTTGTGTCCGATGGTATTTTGGGTTCCTTGACTTTACAGACTTTGATGTTTGCATTGATCAGACAAGAGAAAACAGACCAAAGTTAAGAGATTAGGTGCCAACAGATCTTCGTGATGTCTTAGAATTGATACATACAGATATTTGTGGGCCATTCCTCGGCATCTTGGAATGGTCAATAATATTTTATATCATTCATAGACGATTACTCACGTTATGGGTACCTATATCTCATTCATGAGAAACTGAAGTCTTTGGACGTGTTCAAATCTTTTAAAGCTAAAGTTGAGAACCAACTCAATAAAAAGATTAAAACCGTTAGATCTGATCGTGGTGGTGAGTACTACGACAGATATGATGGCTCAGGTGAACAACGCCCGTGACCATTTGCTAGATACCTAGAGGAATTGTATCGTCCCACAGACACCATGCCGTGATCACCTAGCATGAATGGTGTAGCCGAAAGACTAAACAGACTCTTAAGAATATGGTAAGAAGTATGATTGCTCATTCTTCTTTACCAGAGTCACTCTGGGGAGAAGCACTAAAGACTGCAGCTTACATTCTTAACAGAGTACCAAGTAAAGCAGTTGCTAAAACACCTTATGAGCTTTGGACCTGGTCGAAAGCCAGTCTAAAGCACTTACATATTTGGGATGTCCAGTGAGGCAAGGCCTTATAGGCCAAATGAAAAGAAATTGGACTCCAAAAACAAGGCTACTTTATTGGGTATTACGAGCGATCCAGGGCTATAAGTTTTATGATCCCACACTAAGGAATATTTTTGAGACGGGAACAACAACATTCTTTGAGGATGTTGAGTTTGGGGGGAGAAATAAGGTTAGAGATATTGCCTTTGAGGAGGAATTGACTTTAAATCCAATCCATACAGTCATTTCTGACAATATTCAAGTACCTATACCTGTTATTGTTCAAGAAATGAATCCGAACCTCAAGAAGGCAATATTGAACAACTCCCCGCTCCGTAAGAACAAACTCAACAACCTCAAGAACCGGTGCCATTAAGGAGATCCACGAGAGAAAGGAGAAATGCTATTCGATGATTATATTGTATTTCTTTAAGAACATGAGGAAAGTAATGGAATGATGGAAGATGATCCAATCAACTTCCTTCGTGCCATGAAAAGTTCTAACTCTCAAAAGTGGATTGATGCCATGAATGAGGAGTACAAGTCTATGCAAGACAATAAGGTTTGGGAACTTGTTCCATTGCCGAAGGTGCAAAACCAATTGGTTGTAAATGGATATTTAAAACCAAGCCGGATGCAAATGGTAATGTGGAGAAGTATAAAGCACGCCTTGTAGCTAAAGGCTATACTCGGAAGGAAGGCATTGACTATCTGAGACTTTCTCTCGGTTTCATCGAAAGACTCTTTCGGGACTATCATGGCACTTGTTGCTCATTTCAATCTTGAGTTACATCAAATGGATGTTAAGATCGCATTTCTCAATGGAGACATTGATGAGATGATCTATATCATTACAACGAGAAAACTTTGTGTCGGAGACCCAAAGAATATGGTTTGTAAACTAAGAAAATCCATTTATGGACTCAAGCAAGCTCCTCGTCAATGGTACCACAAGTTTCAACAAATAATTATCTCGTTTGGTTTTGAGATGAATATTGTTGATGATTGTGTATATCAAAATTCAGTGGGAGTAAGTATATTTTTGGTTACGTATGTGGATGACATTTTGCTTGCCACTAATGATATAGGCTTGTTGCACGAAACCAAGAGATTTCTATCAAAGAATTTTGAGATGAAAGATCTTGGGGACGCCTCTTTTATATTAGGAATCCAGATACATCGAGATCGTTCTCGAGGTATACTTGGATTATCACAAAAGAGCTATATCAATAAAGTACTCATAAGGTTTGGCATGCAAAATTACAGACCAGGTGATACCCCTGTTTCTAAAGGAGACAAGTTTAGTCTCAATCAATGCCCTAAAGGTAACCTTGAAATTCAGGAAATGCAGAAGATCCCCTATGCTTCAGCTGTAGGGAGTTTGATGTATGCTCAGGTATGTACGCGTCCGGATATTGCGTACATTGTTGGGATGTTAGGCAGATACTTAAGCAACCCTGGGATGGATCATTGGATCGCTGATCAAAGGGTTATGCAAGATCTTCGAAAACAAAAGATTATATGCTCACATACGTGAAATCGATCATTGGAGGTCATTGGGTACTCGATTGATTTTCTTTGATGCCAAGACAGCAGAAAGTCTACTTCAGCTACATTTATATGTTAGCGAGGAGGAGCTATATCATGAAAAAGTGTCAAACAGACACTTGTAGCTTCCTCCACTATGGCCAGAATTTATAGCTTGTCATGAGTCATCCAATCATGGAATATGGTCAGAAATTTTATCAGCTGTGCGTATTCGGGAAATATTGAAAGACCACTAAAGTTATTTTGTGACAATAAATCCATGATCATGTATTCCAACAACAATGTAGCTCAACTAAGTCAAAACATATTGACATTAAGTTCCTAGTTGTGAAAGAAAGAGTACAGAGTGGACAGATATCCATAGAGATATTGGGACAAACTCCATGATAGCAGATCCTCTTACTAAAGGATTATCACCCAAAATTTTTAAAGAGCACACCGCTCATATGGGGTTGTAATACTTGAGGATATCATATTTTAGTGGGAGTTTGTGATTTTATTGCTTTATGAGTATTTTGGACCTATTCAAGCTTTGGTTATTTTTCCGACGTAATAAAGTATTCGCTAACCACTGCTACATTATGATTAAAGTTGACCTCACTAAAGTTTTCGTAGGACCAGTTGAAAATAGGCATGCATGCATCACATTGCATGTAATTTTCATGCCGCACATCCATGATTGATCTATGTCATTTGATCAGATTAGTATATGTGACCATTGATGGGTTTAGTCACGATAAATGTGACGACTAACGCTTTGATCCTATATTGATATAGTTGATGGATCTAGATTGTTTGGAAATACCCTTATTAATGATAGCAATTTTGAGCTCATAAGGTTATACACATTTTAAGGAAACATATGGTGCCCAAGTGGGAGATTGTTAGATTTAAATCTAATTAAATCTATTTGTGGGCACATATGTTAAATTAATGTAGTGCTATCTTTCGTGCTAACCCACTAAAGTGATCAATCAAGTTGGGTTAATGGGTATTTAAATAAATTATGGGCTAAATGTGCGATACTCAGTTGTAATTACAATTTGATGAGGGGCCAAATTGTAAAAGTGCAACACCTATATATATGGGGTTATGGTCCCTAATCTAGGGTTAACACAAGAATTCTCATCTCTTTTACCCCCATCTAAAAAGAGATCTAAGAAAGAGAAGAAGCCCTAAGATTAGAAGATCCATCAATCCACTCAAGATCCAAACCATGGATTCGTATAATTCGTTTAGTTTTTATCAATCTCTTTGAGGTAATCAAGTCTTATTAAAGATCTAACACAACTTATATGAATTCTAATCCTACTCAAATAATTAGTTTAAACACCTAAAACAACTAGGCATACACTAAGGGTGAAGGCAAAACAGCTAAAACATAGTTTTAGGTCTAAACTCAAAACATTAAGATCAAAAGTCTGTACACGGGCTGGTCTAACCGCCTTGGGAGTCTATCAAGATACCAACTGGTCCGATTGCCCGCCTTGCCGGGCCGGTCCGACTGTTGGGACTTGGCAGCTTGAGGGTTCGACGGGCTTTAGATATTTTGGCTACTTCGAAGGCGATTTGAGCTCTATTCAAAACGCTTTAACCTAAAAACTTAGGGAAATAGTCAAAGATGTCAAAACTAAGATTTCTAATCATAGTTAAAGACTCAAATCTAGAGTTTCATTACTAACTATGATCAACTACTTGAAAACCCTGACGGAAACGAGAGATTTCTACAACTCTATTGATTAGGTCAAAACACATGAAATCAAAAAATAATCAAATCACAATATAATTACTACATGAAAGATCTCAAAAATAAATAATAATCAATAATAATAGATATTCAAGTTCAACCCTAAGGGCGAAACCGAAAACGATAAGGTGAGAGATGACACCGCCTTTTCTCGACAAACTCCACGATGAACTCTAGCAATGATGATGATATTCTTTACAAGAACCACTCTACATGATGATGATAAGATAAAGATTAGTTTTTTTATTAGGTTTTATAAATTGATTAGGGTTTTAGGGCACTAGTCTGATAGATCTGATTGTTGTATCTTCATCTTCTCCGACGGGATTCTCCTATCATGGCTAGAACTCCATCTTCTTCCTCTACAAACTTCATCTCACCCTCTAGTGGTGGCCGGCCTTATCTAAGGGTTAAAATCGTAATTCTAGGTTCTATATGTAAGCTTTCTAAAGCGGTTGTCCATATCTCTTATCGGGCTGGGCCATTAAGCCTTTTAGGTGTTTTATTTAATTAATGTATGTTAATTAGAGCCTCATTAATTACTGAGATTATTCCTAACATTATGGTTAACTCGTATTTGATTGTTATTTATTTTTAGATCTATTATGATACTCTTCAAAATGTTACTTTATCAGTTTTCGGTAATTCTATCGTATTCAATTCGTATTTGGTATTTTATTTATTACATCCATATTTATCCATATTTTAGGTTTGAGGGATCACAACTTGCTTCGGTGTCTGCTTTGGAGAACGTCACCGTAGGGAGATTCACTACAACAAAGATTATAAATTATAATACATTTTTTATCTCTACGCGACACATTTTTGTGTCACACAAATAGAGTGCGACACATACCAAAAGTGTGGTTAGAGCATGTGTGGAGAGTGTCTTTCTACACATGTGAGAATGTGTCGCAAAGTCACAACACATATATATGTCGAACATGGTGACACATACAAGTGTCATAAAACTCGTGACACATATATGTGTCAAAAGTGGTGACACATAGTTGTGTCTAGACCATTAAAAATATAAAGAGTATCATCATTCAACACTAAAACTTCCTAGAAGGTCCCCCATCCTAGGATTACTTTCACCAAAGCACAATTAACTATGAAGCTTTTTAGCTTATACACTATCATAAATGTTTGATCATCATTACAATTAAAATCTAAGATTTATTATTTAAACCCATTAATAGATCTTCTCATAATCCATGTTGGACTATTAGCCGTTTTTAATTATATTTAATTGTATATCTAATGACACAAATATGTGTCGTGATTTGCTATACTTTTTATTTGTGTCTGTAGAACATGCACAAAAACATGCACAAGACAGTTTTCTGGCTTAGTAGTCGACTAATCTGAATTAGTAGTCGACTAATCTGAAGTAGTAGTCGACTAATCTGTGTTGTAGTCGACTAATCTACAGTGAGTAGTCGACTAATCTGAAGTAGTAGTCGACTAATCTGGGCAGATTCAGAATACGGGTTTTGGTTTTAAACCCGGTTCGTTTAGAGGTTATATATAACCCTAAACCTGATTAATTAGGCAAGCTTAAGCACGATTTTGAGCAGCCTTTGAGAGGGTTTGGTGTATCTTTGGAGAGGAGATCTTTGGAGAGATTGAGAGGTTTGTTTTTAGGGTTTCTTTGTGAGAACTTGTAATTCAAATTTGTATTCTCTCTTTCTATTAGTGAAAATCCTCCTTACCCCGTGGACGTAGGCAACTTCTTAGAACCACGTAAATCTCGTGTCTTTACTCTTTTATTGTGTTTTGACTTTCCGCTTATGTGGTTTCTCTCGACGGTTCACGGTCCGCTACCAACAATTGGTATCGAGCTATTGTTCGATTGAAAGTGGTGTAATTTCTAATTTGAGGGGTGTTCGGTGATTCCCGAGAGAAGCGGATTCACGAAGACAAACGGAGGATGGCGCCAACCAAGAATCACCAAAGTGGAAAATTCGAGATTGAAAAGTTCAATGGGAAGAACGACTTTTCCTATGGAGGATGCGATGACAAACTTTCTTATTTCAGAAAAATTGCACAAGGCTTTGGATGGAAAGGAGAAGAAGAACAAGGATATGTCCGATGAGGATTGGGAGGAGTTGGATCCGAAGCACGCCGATTATCCTATGCCTTGAGAGGGATGTAGCTTTCTTGGTAGATGGAGAGGAAACGGTCAAGGTGTGGAAGAAGTTAGAGGGTACCTTCATGACGAAGAGTCTAACTAACCGATCTACTTAAAATCCAAATTGTATACTTGCAAGATGGAGGAGGGCTCATCAATCCGGAACACATCAACAAGTTTGATAGGATCATATCATATTTGAAAGACATAGATGTTAAAGTAGAAGACGAGGATCAGCGCTTCTATTACTTCGCTCTCAAGTCTTATGAGAACCTCGTGCAAACACTGATGCTTGTGGGAGAAAATTTGAAGATGGATGAGACTAGAATGGCACTTCTAGCGGACGATCTTCGAAAAATTATAACTGGTGACATGGCCACTAGTGGTAACAAGGAACAAGCGCAGGGATTGTTTGCAAGAGGAAGGGGCAATGAGCGAGGAAAAGGCAAGGGAGGAAAGTCTAGATCTAAATCAAGACCTCTTGCGGGAAAAGGATGTTTCAAGTGCGGTGAAGCTGGGCATTTCAAAGTCGACTGTCCAAATAAGAGAGCGGTGGAAAGAAGAACAACAACAAGACCGAGAGGAGAGAGGGCAAGGAAGAAGCGAAGCTACGCCGTGAGGAAGGGAGCGATAAGGAGTGCTATGTCGTCACGGGTGGCGAGGATATCTCCGGAAAGTGGATACTTGATTCTGGTTGCTCTTACCATATGTGTCCAAATAGGAAGTGGTTTACTACCTACAGAGGCATTGATGGTGGAATTGTATTGATGGGGAATAACCATGCTTGTAAAACAGTGGGGCTAGGTAACATCAAAATCAAGATGCATGATGGAGTGGTTCGAACCTTGACGGATGTGAGGCATGTTCCCGACTTGCGGAAGAATCTTATCTCGGTTGGTGCTTTGGACTCGGTGGTTGCGGGATTGTGACGGAAAACGGAGTGAAGAAGGTTGTTCGTGGTTCCTTAGTAGTGATGAAGGGTGTTCGTCGCGGTAATCTATATACTCTCTCGTGCACGACGGTGACGGAGATGCAAATGTTGGAACTGGCGAAGTGGTGGAGACCCATGTGAGCACACACGTTATGGCATAGGCGGCTTGGGCATATGTCGAGAAGGGTCTAGTTCGCTTGGTAAAGAGGGTCTGGCCAAGAATCAAGGAACCTAGCATGGATTTTTCGAGGATTGTGTGTATGGAAAGTCACACGTGGTTCGGGCCGAGAAGCAAGTCTAAGAGCAGAGGGATACTAGATTATGTGCACACGGATGTTTGGGGTCCGCCGCATAACTTCCAAGGGTGGTTCCGTGTATTATGTCTCGCTTATAGATGATTATTCTAGGTATGCTTAGATTTACTTTCTCAAGCATAAGAATGAGGTGTTGAGACATTCAAGAAGTGGAGAACAATGGTTGAGAACAGACAGAAAGAAATTGAAGACGCCGAGATCCGATAACCGCATGCAGTATACGATGGTGCTTTCAAGGAGTTCGCGGATCGAGGGAATTGTTCGACACCGACAAATGTGTCTACACCACGCCAGAATGGGGTCGCGAGAGATCGAACCTAACACCGCGGAAAAAGCAAAGTGAGTATGCGATCTTATGTAGGATTGGGCAACGAATGGTGGGCGAAGCGGTGGCTACTGACTTGTTACATTGTGAACCGCTCACCACATTCGACATTGATGGTGATACACCCTATGGTGTGGTCGGGAGCATGCGATTATGATAGGCTCGAATTTTCGGATGTATCGCCTACTATCACGCCAACGAGGGAAAGCTTGATGCGAGGGCTAAGAAGGCAATATTCTTGGGATATGCAAAGGCGTAAAGGCTATCGCCTTTGGTGTACGTAAGATTCAAAGTTCGTGGTCACAGGATGTTACCTTTGATGAGAAATCCATGATTGCTAGGCCCAAGAATGATGGTGTTATGACGGTGAGACTTCTAAGTCTCGTGTTATTGAAATAGAACCTAAAGACCAACTAGGTTCTAATCGTGTTCAAGTGGGAAGTCGTAGATGATGAGCTTGAGCAGGAGGAGGTTCAACAGAAAATATACGTGCACTACAACAACAAAGAACTGAGGATAATTTGGCTTCCACTAGGCCAAAGCGAGCATACAAGTAGGTAATCGGCCGGGGCTGATCAACCCCAAGCACTATGGGCGTGCTAATATGGTTGAATACGACTCTGGGTGGAGGAGGACGAGCCGGTCTCCTTCAAGCAAGCTATTCGGGACAAGGATAGTGAGAGTTGGTTGGCTGCGATGGAGGAAGAGATGAAATCTCTTCGGAAGAACCAAACATGGGAGGTGGTCCCATTGCCCATAGGAAGAAAAGCTATTGGTTGCAAGTGGGTGTATAAAAGAAAGGAGGATCTTTTAGAGCTCGGTGGTGTAAGATACAAGACAAGGCTAGTGGCTAAGGGTTTTCCACAGAAAGAGGGTGTGGATTATAATGAGATATTTTCTCTGGTGGTGAAACACACGTCTATTCGGGTGCTATTGAGTATTGTTGCTCATGGTGATTTTGAGCTGGATCAACTCGATGTTAAAACAGCCTTCTTGCACGGAGACTTAGATGAAGAGATCTACATGCATCAACCTGAGGGCTACAAGGTTGAGGACAAGGAGAATCATGTGTGTCGTTTGAGGAAGTCACCGTATGGATTAAAGCAATCTCCGGCGATGGTACAAGCGATTTGACTCCTTCATCTTTGAAGCATGGGTTTTCCGGCGATCATGATTGTTGTGTTTACATTCGAAGCTTCATGGAGGTAATTTTATCTATCTTCTTTGTATGTAGATGACATGCTTATTGCTTCTAAGAGCGGGGTGGAGATAGATAGGTTGAAATCTCAACTTGGTGAAGAGTTGAGATGAAGGACATGGGTCTTGCTAGGAAAATACCGGTATGGAGATTAGAAGAGAGCCGCTAATCGACGATTGTTCTTGAGTCGAAGGGCTACATAGAGCCGGTGATCGCGAGGTTCGGGATGCAAAGTGCTAAGTCGGTGGTGACTCCATTGGCTCCACACTTTAGGCTTCTCGGTAATCAATCTCCCACTACAAATGAAGAGAAGGCACATGGAGCGCGGTTCCCTATGCTAGTGCAGTTGGCGCTTTAATGTATGCAATGGTGTGTACACGCCCGATATTTCACAGCGGTTAGTGTGGTCGGTAGATTCATAGCGAATCCGGAAAGGCGACCGGGAAGCGGTGAAGTGGGTCCTCGTACTTAAAGGGTACCGTTGATCTGGTCTGTGTTTTGGTGGAGAAACATGTCGATTGACGGGTTTGTGGACTCGATTATGCGGGCGATCTAGATAGACGACGATCTACTACCGGTTATGTATTTAAGATACATGGAGCTCCGGTTAGTTGGCGATCGATGTTGCGAGCTCTGATGATACTTTCTACTACGAGGCCGAAAGTACATGGCCATGGCGAGGGAGTGAAGGAAGCATTGTGGTTGTGGGGTCTTCTAGATGATTTGGGGATTGAGCAGAAAACGTGAACTTGTGGTGTGACAAATGAGTGCAATTCACTTGGCGAAGAATCAGTTCATCATGCTCGTACCAAGCATATCGATGTCGTATCATTTTGTGCGGAGGTCATAGAGGAAGGTGATATTTCTCTCATGAAGGTGCACACGAATGAGAATCTCGACATGTTAACCAAGGTGGTCACAGTAGTAAGTTTAAGCATTGCTTAGACTTGCTTCATATCACTTCGTGTTGATTTGCCCAAGAGGGCATGGTTCTCTGGGCGTAATGGGTAAGGTGGAGATGATTTGAGGTGAACTACGATGAGCTTGATCCCTGCGGAGGGAATGCGAGGCAGCGTGTAGTGACGCACCGGATTGGCTTGGATTGGCTAATGGTGATCTCTAGATGTTCTTGGTGTTCTTCGGTGTTCGGCCCAAAATTTGAGGTAAATCAAATGATGTACGAGGTGGAGAATTGTGGAACGCACAAAACATGCACAAGGCGGTTTTACGGCAGTAGTCGACTAATCAATTAGTAGTCGACTAATCTGAAGTAGTAGTCGACTAATCGTGTTGTAGTCGACTAATCTGAAGTAGTAGTCGACTAATCGTGTTGTAGTCGACTAATCAATTAGTAGTCGACTAATCTGAAGTAGTAGTCGACTAATCTGGCAGATTCGAATACGGGTTTTGGTTTTAAACCCGTTCGCTTAGAGGTTATATATAACCCTAAATCGATTAATTAGGCAAGCTTAAGCACGATTTTGAGCAGCCTTTGAGAGGGTTTGGTGTATCTTTGGAGAGGAGATCTTTGGAGATTGAGAGGTTTGTTTTAGGGTTTCTTTGTGAGAACTTGTAATCCAAATTTGTATTCTCTCTTTCTATTAGTGAAAATCCTCCTTACCCTCGCGAATGGCGAACTCACGAACCACGTAAATCTCGTGTCTTTACTCTTTTATTGTGTTTTGGCTTTCCGTTTGCGGTGGTTTTTCTCGACGGTTCCGCGGTCCGCGCGCCCAACAGTGTCACTATTATTTAATCTTTTACAAATAAAATGACACTTTTATATGTGTCACAAAATAATTGAGGACAAATACAACTTTTGTTGTAGTGATTGAGGCCGGATGATGAAGGAGGAGGGTCATTGTCCAGCGGATAGTTGACGTCCGCTGCCATGGATGCTAAAGACAATGACAGAAACTCTAGGTTGTTAGCTTTTCAATCTGAGTAGAAACCCTAGTTTGCCAGTTCCAGGTCATTTTTTTCAATCTGAGCAACAAATCTCCCTAAACTTTATAAAGCAGAGAAAACCCCGTGAACTTTCAAACAAATAGTGTACTATCTTTCTTACAAATTTGTTTACTATGTAAAAATAATTCAATTAAATATCACACAAAGAAAACTAATGTAAATCTAAACAAAAGGCAAGAAAGAGGAAAAAACATAACTAAATAGATTAATTAAAATATAAAAAAGAAAGAGGTTCAGCTTCCTTTAATCAATCATAATTAATAGAATTTATCCTCTCCATCTATTTATTGAAAACCCATTTTCTTTCTGTCTCCAATCCCGTTGCCAAGAACTCATGTTACCGCCTGGTGAGTACATGGCCATGGCGGAGGAGTGAAGGAAGCATTGTGGTTGTGGGGTCTTCTAGATGATTTGGGGATTGAGCGGAAAACGTGAACTTGTGGTGTGACGGTCGAGTGCAATTCACTTGGCGGAATCAGTTCATCATGCTCGTACCAAGCATATCGATGTCGTATCATTTTGTGCGGAGGTCATAGAGGAAGGTGATATTTCTCTCATGAAGGTGCACACGAATGAGAATCTCGACATGTTAACCAAGGTGGTCACAGTAGTAAGTTTAAGCATTGCTTAGACTTGCTTCATATCACTTCGTGTTGATTTGCCCAAGAGGGCATGGCCCTTCGGTAATGGGTAAGGTGGAGATGATTTGAGGTGAACTACGATGAGCTTGATCGGTGGAGAATGCGTGAAGCTCATGCGTGTAGTGGCCTTGGTGGATTGGCTTGGATTGGCTAATGGTGATCTCTAGATGTTCTTGGTGTTCTTACGGTGTTCGTCCAAAATTTGAGGTAAATCAAATGATGTGCGAGGTGGAGAATTGTGGAGCGTGCACAAAACATGCACAAGGCGGTTTTACGGCAGTAGTCGACTAATCTGAATTAGTAGTCGACTAATCTGCAGGCGTGAAGCGGGTTGCGTTGGAGTGCGAGTAGTCGACTAATCGTGTTGTAGTCGACTAATCTGAAGTAGTAGTCGACTAATCTGAAGTAGTAGTCGACTAATCTGGCAGATTCGAATACGGGTTTTGGTTTTAAACCGGTTCGTTTAGAGGTTATATATAACCCTAAATCTGATTAATTAGGCAAGCTTAAGCACGATTTTGAGCAGCCTTTGAGAGGGTTTGGTGTATCTTTGGAGAGGAGATCTTTGGAGAGATTGAGAGGTTTGTTTTTAGGGTTTCTTTGTGAGAACTTGTAATCCAAATTTGTATTCTCTCTTTCTATTAGTGAAAATCCCTCCTTACCCGTGGGCGTAGGCAACTTGCGAACCACGTAAATCTCGTGTCTTTACTCTTTTATTGTGTTTTGGCTTTCCGTTTGCGGTGGTTTTCTCGACGGTTCATGGTCCGCTACCAACAAAGGTCACTATTATTTAATCTTTTACAAATAAAATGACACTTTTATATGTCACAAAATAATTGAGGACAAATACAACTTTTGTTGTAGTGATTGAGGCCGGATGATGAAGGAGGAGGGTCATTGTCCAGCGGATAGTTGACGTCCGCTGCCATGGATGCTAAAGACAATGACAGAAACTCTAGGTTGTTAGCTTTTCAATCTGAGTAGAAACCCTAGTTTGCCAGTTCCAGGTCATTTTTTCAATCTGAGCAACAAATCTCCCTAAACTTTATAAAGCAGAGAAAACCCCGTGAACTTTCAAACAAATAGTGTACTATCTTTCTTACAAATTTGTTTACTATGTAAAAATAATTCAATTAAATATCACACAAAGAAAACTAATGTAAATCTAAACAAAAGGCAAGAAAGAGGAAAAACATAACTAAATAGATTAATTAAAATATAAAAAAGAAAGAGGTTCAGCTTCCTTTAATCAATCATAATTAATAGAATTTATCCTCTCCATCTATTTATTGAAAACCCATTTCTTTCTGTCTCCAATCTCCGTTGCCAAGAACTCATGTTACCGCCTAGTGAGGAATGCAATATCTATCAAGAGGAGAAGACAGAATTAGGAATCTTATTTTCTTTTCATCATATATTTTCAGAGATAGTGTATGTTAGCATCATAGTTACAAATAAAGGAAAAAAAAAAAGAAAAGAAAAGAAGAATGTCATGATGAAGAAATTGAACAAATAGTCAAACGAACATCAGATCACATAAGCCAAATAACATCAAACGAAAAGTATAATATATAAAACATAACTAATTATAAACAAAAAGCAAAATGTCGAACTAACCCTTCATACCTAGATCTCTAATGTCATTACTGTATGTAGAACCACTACAATAAAAGTTATAAATTGTGATATATTTTTGTCTCCATGTGACATATTTTTGTGTCATACAAATAGAAGCGTGACATCACAAAGTGTGGGTAGAGCGTGTGTGGAAGCATCTTTCTACACATGTGAGAATGTATCACAAAACTTGTGACCCATACATATGTCATAAAATTTGCGATACATATATGTGTTGCAAAACTCACGACACATATATATGTCGAGAGTGGTGACGCATACATGTGTTACAAAACTCGTGACACGTACATGTGTCAAGGGTGGTGACACATAGTTGTGTCTAGACCATAAAAATATAAAGAGTATCACCATTTAACACTATAACTTTTTAGAAGGTCACCCATCCTAAAATTACTCTCACAAAAAGACACTTAACTATAGAGTTGTTTAGTTTATACACTATCATAAATGTTTAATCATCATTATAATTAAAATCTAAGATTTGTTATTTAAGCTCGTCAATAGATCCTCACACAATCTATGTTGGACTATTAGCCTTTTTCAATTATATTTAGTTGTATATCTAATAAAAACATGTATCGTGATTTGCCACACTTTTTATTTGTGTCACTATTATTTAATTCTTTGCAAATATAATGACACTTTTATATAGGGTTTTTTAGAAACCACCTTAATAATAGGGTAATTATCTGAAAACCACATTTTATTTTCAATTTATACATAAACCATCTTTAAAGTTGATTTTTATTGCAATCAACCACCTCCTAGTCAAATTTTCACTAAAAAATTAAAAATAAGCTTAAAATATTCAAGTTCAAGGTACATGAGTTGTATCCTAATAAGACCCAAATACTAAAAAATGAGTCATGTACATTGCATGTGAGTTTTAAAGGGTAATTTTAGATTTTAAGTGAAGAATTTGGTGGGAGGTGGTTGATTGCAACAAAACCAACTTTAAAGGTGGTTTATGTATAAATTGAAAATAAAAGGTGATTTCAGATAATTACCATATTATTAAGGTGGTTTCTAGGAAAACCCTTTATATATGTCATAAAATAAGTGTAGACACATGCAACTTTTGTTGCAGTGAACTAAGATTGGATTATAATAGTTGATTAATTTTTTTATTTATAGTATTATGATAGGGAGAGGAGTTATGAGAAGGGAATTTGAAGTGGTTTTGATGGGATTAATGAGATTTAAGTGGGTTTAATGAAGGGATTATAAAACCATGACTTAATTATACACATATAAAGTATGGATTGCTACGTCAAAACTTTTGATTTAGAGGGCAAAAGAGGCAATAACAAGTTTTGACCGGCAATCCTCTTTTATAAGTAGTATATAATATATCGACAATCCTTAACTAGTATAAGAAATCAACATATATTTATCTGACACAATTTCTCACGGCATCTGTATAATCATAGTATTAATCTTATGCATGGTTCTCATTTCTAACGTTGTACGTACGTTGTACGTACGTTGATGGCAAAGGAGCAATTAGTAATTTTCACTGGACATGTATTTCACGAACAAAAAGAAACTTATAATGAGATCACAACTGTTTCCCTCACAGTATGAGGACATTGGCTTGGACACGTTCCTATGGTAGCTGCCAACAATATTATCATTGACGATCCTGGCCTACTCAACATCAGTTAATCCAATTACTGCAGGCTTCTTTTCCTTTCCTCAAATTTCCTCAATTATCCTGAAGAGGATAGACCTGCGTTTAGACAAGCAAAACAAGCAGCAATGGCTAAGGTTAAGGTCTATGGACCGGCATTTTCTACCGCTGTGTCGAGAGTTTTGGCTTGCCTTATAGAGAAAGAGGTGGAGTTTCAGCTCATACCCATCAATCTCTCCAAAGCTCAGCACAAGTCCTCTGACTTCCTCAAACTTCAGGTACTCCGTTTTTAATCTCCAACTCCCAATAAAACTAGCTTAACTATCCTTATTAATTCGGCTTTTTTTTTTGTCCTACTTTTTGTGCAGCCATTTGGCCAAGTTCCTGTGTTTCAGGATGAGTCCATCACTCTCTTTGGTATGTAAGCTTCATCTCTGTCTGTTGAATTTTATGTTATGTCAATAGATACACTCAACACACTCAACGGCCCTAAGAAAAACATAGCCACACCCTTGAGATTTCCTTTGCAGTTAGTGAAGTGAAAGAAAATCCTAGCCAACGAACCATATTGTTTCTTTTATGGACTAAATTCTCCCAAATTTTTTCTGAATGATAAATTCTCCACATTTTAGGTTATTTACACAGATGAGTTTTCAGCTACGTTGTTACTCCAGTTACTAAATTGAAATTTTTTAGGCTTGGTTGGGGTTTCTTGTGCAATTCAGCTAAAATTTCAGTCATTAGGAACATATTAAGTCTATAATTTGATATAACTTTCCAGTTTCAATCAAATTTTTACTGAGCGCTAAAACATAACCTTATATCTTTAATTAGTCCGAACTTTCAGATCTCTCAATCAATTCCTATCTTAGTCTTGGTAAGATTCAGCATTGACAAATTCTGGAACCGAAATGCAGAATCCAGGGCAATATGCCGATACATCTGTGACAAATACGCAACCAAAGGCAACATGGGCTTGATGGGCAATACAGAGGGTGGACTAATTCATCGAGCTTCCATAGATCAGTGGCTAGAAACCGAGTCTCAGAGCTTCAACCCTCCGACTTCAACTTTAGTCGCGCAGCTAATTTTCTATCCTCAAATGAAGCTGAAACAAGATGCAGCAGCAATCAGAGACTCTGAGAGAAAACTGAAGAAAGTAGTTGATGTTTATGATCACAGGCTAAGTGAGAGCAGGTTTTTGGCTGGAGAGGAGTTTTCATTAGCTGATCTCTCTCATTTGCCTAATGCTCAGTACCTTGTTAACTCCACCGATCGTAGTTATCTCATTACGTCGAAGAAAAATGTTGGAAGATGGTGGGAGGAGATCTCAGGGCGGGCATCATGGAAGAAAGTCCTTGAGATGCATTAGGTCTTAGACTGCAACTCGATCTTTTTTGGTAATGTTTGCTGTTATGGATTTTGTAAGATTTTCTTGAAGCAAAAAATATTGTTCAAGATAAGTCTTTGGTAAGATATTGGTGTTTGCGCTATCAATTACCAGTTTAAAGATGGAGAATCAGAAAGAATAATGAATGTATATAGAAAGTTGGGATTGTTGCAATATATAAATTTATAGCTCTTAACCCTAATCACAACTTCGGGTGGTGTAGTTGCAGTAATTTTAAGATGGTAATCCGAGCAATACTCACCACAACTTCGGAGTTTTGGTGTAGCAGCATAGATTTTAAGATGGTATCAAAGCAACTCTGTGACATCCCACTTTACAAAGAGGTTGATGGTGACAAATGGTATCGAGCGATTGCCGGTCGAAAATGTGAGGCTAAGTCTATCTGGTAATGCTGCGCGTGAAGCGGTGAGCCACCCAGAGCAGTAAGGCTCACAGAGTGTCCTTTAATTTATCTTGGGATGTCTAATTGTGTCATATCCTGACGAGACGTCGCTTTGTAGGTGGAGTGATTGTGACATCCCACTTTACAAAGAGGTTGATGGTGACAAAAGTTGTGATATCGGACTTTAATCAAAATTTCTTTAGTGACGATTGAACTTTACGGTCGGTTAGCTGGGGTAAGGATTATAATAGAGGTTGGTCACTAGGACCGATTAAGTACCCCTATTTGTTACCTTGCCTTAGACATCAACGGATTCGAGTAAACTCAAACCGGTTCACTGGATAAAAAGGTGATGGTGTGTGCAGGAACTTGGGTCTAATAATACTATTTATATTAACATTCAAAGTAAAATTTTCAGAGCATAGTTCTGTCACACCCCCAAAATGCACAGCTTATTTTGTGATGCATGACAACGGCAACACGTGCAAAAAGCAAATGCTAAGCCTGCGGTGCACTTCTATATTATAATTAATAATAGAAGTATTAGAGTAAAAACTACATTGTAATAATTTCACTGTAATGAGTCAAAAGACTCTTATTACATAAGCATAGTAGCATGACTAGTATAACTAAAATTTTTAGCATCAAACACTTTAAAACATCCTTCTCATGTTCCAAAGCTCCGGGTACAGATAAAGCTATCTAATTTTCATCTGAAAAAGATTAAAAATAATGGGGTGAGTTTACACTCAGTGAATAGATAAATTTTCATTAGCGGATCAAACAAGTTTAAAGAAATATCACCCTAACTTCAGATAAGCTATAAAAAAATGATTGAGAAGCACATAATATTTTGAATAAGAGGAATTTCCAATAACAGCATGTGACATTGTCATAAAAGAATTTTTATAAAAATTGAAGAAACAATATGAATGAATACTAATTACTTTTTAAAACTGTAATTATCGATCTAAATTCACACTTGCAAAACTTCCTCAGTTGTACACTAAGGCTATGAAAATTATAGCCCATAGCATGGGAATGCGCATCGAATTACTATAAGTCAATCCGGGGACAGAATGTACCTAGCACTACCATAGGTTGCCCAAAGGCCACTTCACTTTTGCCAAAAGGTCACTTTAACATTGGTCGGTACATTCAATACCACATGGTAAGCTTAAACAAATCACTTCACGCCATAGTGGATTTCTGAGGATTTTTTATATTTAAAAACACATTCTTTTTTATTTCAAATATCACTTGCAATATTCACTTGTACGAAAAGCAATATAAAATGCTTTAACACTTTTGTAGACTCTCATGTAATTTTCATGAAATTATAATATTCATGAATCTATACCAATTAAATTGTCGGATAAAATGTCATATGAAGAGTAGTTAGTCAAATAAAATGTCATATGAATAGTAACGTATGAACAATAAACCACAAATAAAATGTCGTATAACAAGAACTCATCAAATGAAATGGCATATGAACAAGATTCTCTAAAACATAGTTTCAATAGTTTGCATATTAGGTAATATTTCTCTAATATGTCATATGAACAAGAACTCTAAAATATATTTTCAATAGTTTGCATATTAGATAATATTTTTTAACATGTTATATGAACAAGAATTTGAAATGACATGTTTCAATAATCTCATATCTTGAATAATTTTTATCTTGTAAAAGATAATTAATTATCACGATTCATATTTGTTAATAATTACTATAAATGAACGAATAACATGTCCGATCCATAATTTCTCTATAAAAATAAAATTATCATAAAAATATATATATTAGATTAAAATAACTAATGATAAGAAATCTATTTACCTCAAGAGATTTGACAACCTTTGGAGAACACTATTCAACTATCTTACTCCTCACCGAACCTATAACATAAAATATGTATAAATACTAAAGATCCTAAGTATAAAGCGCTCGGGTATAAAACTAAGGTTTCGGTTTCAAGGGCTTTTCTAAAACTTATTTATATTTTTATTCTAGAGGATCTAATTGTAAACTTTATTTAATTAAGGGGTCAAAGGAAAATTTGTCACTATGTAGAAAAATTTCTTTACAAGTTTTTGGACCTAAAACTAATTTACATAATTCTAAGGGTCTAATTGATTTCCTCCGAACTGGATCCACGTGCATTTCTACCACCAAACATTTGCCCTAAAGTCTGGTGCAAATCACTTTCTCGGTTTGAAGGAGTGTTCGTGTTGTTCCTAGCCATCTTGTTGTAAAGCAAATAACAATATGTCAAGGATCACTAAAAACAACTCTACAATTTATCTCTAAACGCTACTAACTATAAACTTCAAAGCCTAGGACTTCTAGTACCTAGGCTCTAGCTACCTAGGCTCTGATACCATTTGTCACCATCAAACTCTTTGTAAAGTGGGATGTCACAAACTCTCACAACAACTTCGGAATTTTTGTGCAAACAAATATCTAATTGTTTAAGGTTTAGCATCCAATATTTCCTCTGCATCTTTCTTTCTGAAGAAGATGGAAAAAAAAGCCAGTTATGAGGTCTTTCATGACCTTTGGACCTTTGACTTATTTATCATCAAAGAGATCAGAACATAACATCATCGTACAATGCTAGAACTCAATTTTACATTCTTATTTGATTACTTCTTTGAGATCCACTTTTTGATCTTTGCTTTTATTATTCAGCAACAGAATATAAGACAACGGGCATTATGTATACAACACGTTACAGAAACGATAAATAGTATAAATTATGGAGGAAAAAAAACAAACCCAAACTAGTAATTTATCAAATCACTATAGATTTATTCTAAACAAACAAAGGTCATCTTCACTTGCTTTAAAGACACAATCTACATCTTTTCTTTTTCTATTTAGGGCCGGTCAGGTATTGCTAGAGCTTATAATAAGTTGTTGAATATAGCAGTTTGATAATCAAATATTACAAACTATTTAAAAAATAGTTAAGGTGTTTGGTGGAACTATGTTTAATGATCATTATTAAAAGATACAAGAAATATATGGTATATAAACTAAAAAAGCGTTTGCTTTTAAAAGCGTCATCAGGTTGCTTCTAAAAGCACATTCTTAAAAGCAAAAGTCGTTTCAATAAGCATGCCAAAAAAGTTGTTACCAAATACCATAATTGGCTGCTTCTTGAAAAAATAAACAGAAGCACCCTAAAACAAGCAATACCAAACTGGTACTTAGAGGGGGTTATTCATTGGGACATTTGGGGGGATAATGCGATAATTTTGGGGATTCTACTTTATGGTGTTTGATAATCACAATTTAATTATAATTTTATACCCTCATTACCTATTTTATATGAATAAATTCACGCTAATAAGCTGTTTTATCTTAATTACAGGCTAATGGAGTATTATTGAATAAGAGCCCAAATGAAGATTATTTCAAGCCCAAAAGATCTCTAATGAAGCCCAGAATGCCTAAATCCAAAGCCCACGACTAAGTTTAGAAGTAAAATCTCAACACACATCACTTTTTTGGTTAGAATTATTAATAACTTGGTTTATATTTGAGAATCAAATCAAATATGGAAAAAATAAAGTCAAATTCGTGCTCAGGATGGTCAACCGCAAAGAAAAGGCAATATCTCTCAATCCGGAAAGCAGAATTCAACATATTATATATGAAAATCGCCTATCTCGACAAGACGGAGCCATCCAAATAACCAGATTCTCAAAATTTCATCAGCAGCAGCAAATTTTGACAGAAATCCGAATTTAAGTGATATATATTGAATTATTTGAAGGCCAAGTTAAATTCCAAGAAGCCCAAGAACATTTAAGAGAAGCCCAAGAGTCTTAAAGAAATTAAATACAAAAGAAATAAAGCCCACAAAGCCCATCTCTCGAGGATTAAATCAATGGTGCAGATTATTTGGAGATCACATGGTATGAGGGTTGTTTAGAGCTAACCAAATCACATGGTTGTGAGTGTTCTTGAGGTAGAGCAAATTCAAGGTTGTGAGAGATTCTTATTATCTATAAATAGAGGGGTAGAGTGAGGGCTTGAGATGGTGAAATATTTTATAAAAATTCTATTTGGAGAGGAGGATTACTCTTAATTGAGAAGACCTTCCAAAATTATAACTTTTGTTACACAATAAATAAAATTTTTCACCCCTTCAATTTCCTTTCTCTTCTTCTAATCCAATGACCAAAAGGAAGATTAGATTAAGATCGGAGTTGTTGGTTTTCCTTTTATTTTTTTATTTCTTTTTCATTTCTTGTTCATTTATATGCTTTGTAGTTTAGATTTACTTTTATGCAATTTACTTTCATGCAATTTACTTTCATCTGATTATCTTTAATTTTGTATTTAATTTTTAGTATAGATTTTTCTTTTTTTTTATTCACCTTGAAGCTAGAACCCTCTAGGGAATTACCCTTTTCTAAGTGTGGAGCTAATATTTGTATGATCCCTAGAGATTGTTTGAAACTAGCTAACAAATCCAACTTATTTCCATAAGATTGAGATAAGCTAAGTGGATCTACTCTAGATTCCTCATATCTTTAATTAATCCTCCATACTTTACCTTCTTAATTTTCCTCTTATCCTTGCTTTTCATTTGTTTGTTATTTTCCTTTATTCTTGATTCTTGATTTTATTGATTTTTACTTCTATTTCAATCTCATATTCCCTCCATGTGCATATAATCTCAAACCTAGTTTTGTTATTATGTGCATATAATCACATTCTCAACTTCGCTTTCTCCTCTTTTGCACATAATCCACATCCACTCTCTAATCTTTTCATGACCACTTTCACCATGTTTTTATTTTATTTGAATAACTCCTAATTGTTGATTATCACATTTTAATTACATTTTATACCCTTATTACCTATTACTAATAATCATTTTTATCTTATTTTATGTGCTAATAAAGAAATAATGAATAAAAGCCCAAATGACTCAAATTCTCGAATTTCTACCAATATTTGAAGCCCAAATCAAGACAAACGAAGGCCCAAGATACCAAATTAATCCAAGAGAAATTCGTGAAGAAAAATCAAGAAAAGACAAATTCGGTTGGAAACCAATCGGTTGACCAGCCGGTTGGCAACAGGTTGGCTAGCAGGTTAGCTATAAATCGACCAACCGTCGGTTTCCAACAATTCAATTAAGGTGGATTTCTCTTCCTTTTGGCTAGGTTTGATCCAATGGTTCACATCAACTTCGTTGGGCTATAAATAGGGGTGAAGGTGAGTGTTTTGAGTGTGAAATATTTTATAAAACTCCATTTGGAGAGGAGGGTCACTCTTAATTGAGAAGACCTTCCAAAATTGTAACTTTTGTTACACAATAAATGAAATTTTTCACCCTTCAATTTCCTTCCTCTTCTTCTAATCCAAGGACCAAAAGGAGGATTAGATTAAGATCAGGAGTTGTTGGTTTCTATTTTATTTCTTTTCTCTTCTTTATTTTCTTGTTTATAGATTAGATTTACTTTCATGCAATTTACTTTCTTGCAATTTACTTTCATGCAATTTAATTTCATGCAATTTACTTTCATGCAATGTCTTTAATTCTTGTATTTACTTTCTAGAGTAGATTTTCCTTTTCTTTAATTCACCTTGAGGCTAGAACCCTCTAGGAATTACCCTTTCTAAGTGTGGAGCTAATATTCGTGGGATCCCTAGAGATTGTTTGAAACTAGCTAACAAATCCAACTCATTCATATGAGATTGAGATAAGCTAAGTGGATCTACTCTAGATTCCTCATATCTTTAACTAATCCTCCATACTTTACATTCTTGATTTTGCACTTATCCTTATTTTTCATTTGTTTATTTTCTTTACTCTCTCTCTCTCTCATTCTTGATTTCATTTATTTTACTTCTCTCAATCTCATATTCCTCCATGTGCATATAATCTCAAACCTAGTTTTGTTATTATTTGCACATAATCACAACCACATTCTCACTTTCATTTTCTCCTCTTTTGCACATAATCCACAATCCACACTCTCTTATCTCTCCACATCCACTTTCACCATTTTCTTATTTTTATTTTATTTGTACATAATCTCCTAATTGTCGCGCGCATAATTTGAGAACCAAAACTTGAGCAAAACTCTTCCTACTTCCCGTTCCTCGTGGGATCGATAATCTTTTATACTATAACTTGATAAAGGTTGTATACTTGCAACTAAGGAGGTAACCATTTATTTCCCATCAAGTTTTTGGCGCCGTTGCCGGGGAACGGTGCATAAGTAGGATTTTCATTAAGTTTGGTTTTTATTTTGTGTGTTTTCTTCTGTGTAGGAACTTGGAGCTTGAAGATCAAGAGTTGAAGATTCAAGATTGAGGAATTGCCTCCAACGAGGCTTTGCATTGCTTTAGTGGGTAACTTCTCTATCTAGTATTTTCAATTCCACCATTTAGATAGTTCATATACATTAGAGACAATTAGGATAAAAAATAAAAAAATAATAAAATAAATAAAAGGATTTTTTCTTCCTTGTCGACCCTAATAAACTTCATTTTTTTTTATTGTCGACCATAATAAAAAAAATAAAAAGATTTTTGTTTTGCATCCTTTTTAGTTGCTTTTAATTCTTAGGGTTGCATTTCATATAATAGTAGGAATTCACCAAGTGATTTGAGCATCTTGATTTGGCACACACTTGAAAATATCTTAAGGGCAAAACCCATTAATCAAGATAAGGTGAGGGATTTCATCACCCTTTCCTTAGCCCAAAAATCACTAATTCCTCACTATACTTACCCAAGCCTCTTAAAATTTGATTAGACGTTGGCCCCTAAGGATTCGAGCTCATTAAGGAACAAGAAATCCTTAAGTGAACCGGTCCAAGTTTATTTGGATTAATTGGTGTCTAAGGCAAGGTTTAGGGGTTGCGTAAGGCGCTCCGAAAGGAAAGAGGTACTTAATTGATCTTTGATCTCCCTCTAGTACTATCCTTACCTGGCTAATTACCCAAGTAAACTTTGATCTTTTCACTAAGGAAATTTTTGGTTAGGAGTCGGTCTAAGTCAAGTTTAGGCTTAACCCTAGAGTTAGGGTGATTGAAAAGTGATTGCATTGATTTATTTTTAGTTAGTTTTTCCTTATTTTTTTTCTCATCATCTTCTTAACTTTTTCTCTTATCCTTTTTCAAAAAAAAAAAAATTGATTTTGGTGTATGCAAACTTGGGTTAGGGATAATACTAATCGTTTAATTCGTTTTGATTCATCTCTTGAACCAAGCGAAATGGCTAATACCAACCCACCTGTTCTTCAAGATGTTTGTTACCCCAGAAATGCAATCCCCTCTTGCATAAAACTCCCGAGGTAAATGGAACCAATTTTGAACTTCGATCGCATTTCATAAACATGCTTCCCAAATTCTTAGAGTCGAAACCAAGACGATACATCTTTATCTCCGAATTTGAAGAAGTTTGCCTCATGATCAAGATGAGGGACTTAACGAAGATGATCAAACTCGATTTATTCCATTTGCCCTAAGGACAAAGCCAAAAATGGTCAGATAGCTTGCCCATGATTCCATCTCAACTTGGGGTGAATTTGTAGCAGCTTTTCAAAAATTCTTTCCTATCCATAAAACAATCAAGCTTAGAAACAAAGATTCAAAATTTTAAAATTGTCCCGAGAACCTTTTGGAAGTATTTTGACAAATTCAAAGATCTTCTTATCCAATGTCCTCACCATGGTCTTGAAAAGTGGCGATTATGCCAAATCATTTATGAAGGATTGGATTATTCTTCAAAACTTCCTTAGAGTCAATGTGTCAAGGGGATTTCATGAAGAAAAATGCCGATGAAGCTTGGGACTTTTAGAGAGTTTATCCAGAAAACCATGCAAGGGGAACATTGTGATGACCGTGTTTCATCGGCTTCTACCAAAACCAAAAGGTCTGTCCTAGAAACAAACATAGCCTCAAGCAAAGATGGCGACAATCATCGTAGGTTAGAAGCTTTAGAAGTCAAAGAACGAGCTCCAGCTCAAATCAACCAAGTTTCGCCTCATTGTAATCGTCTGTCTCCATCTCATGTTTCGGAGGAATGTCCTCTTTAGGATCCGGTCACCACTAGGTCGATAAACGCCGATTTCACCCGTAGAATGATCCATTTTCTCCAACCTACAATCCGGGTTGGAGAAATCATCCAAATTTTGCATGGAACCAGGAAACTACTCCGAAATCAAAATTTCACTCCTCTTCAACCCAACAATTCTCTAGGGCAATACAGCCTCTCAATTTTCAACAACCAAATCGTCATTTCAAAATCAGTCTCCTCATCACCAATCAAATCATACTCCTCAAATTGCTGATCATGATAAACGCCTTAATGTTCGAAAAGGGACTAGAAACTTTGATTAAAACCTCTACGCACTACCTAACTTATTGACTCAAACATCAAACACGTTGAATTCCTTCATGCAATCAACCGCAAATCCTCACTTCCAACACTCAAGCCATAGCTAGGTTAGAAACCCAACTTGGTCAACTAGCTAATGCCATGAGTGAGAGAGAGAAAGGAACTTTTCGAGTCAACCCGCGCCCAACCCAAGGACACGGATCAAGTTCAACCTACCGAGCTGAAGTGAATGCGATCCATTCACTACGGTCAGGTAGACAGGTCGATAATCAAGTTAGAATGCCTCTAAGTGAAACCCTTGAACCAGAACAAATTCTCTCTCCTTCTGATATCTCCACTCAGAAATCACACCCTTCGATGACTGACCCGAACCGAAACTGAGTCTAATTTTGATCGGTTTAAACCGGTTGCTCCTTACACGGATAGACTCAGGCCTAGGAAGCACTCCTCTCAGGAGGAGAAAATTCTAGAGACTTTCAAACAGGTTAAGGTCAACATTCCTCTTTAGATGTCATTGAACAAATTCCTTCTTATGCCAAATTTTAAAGGAATTATGTACCAAAAGAGGCAAATAAATGTTCCAAAGAAAGTCTTTCTCGCCAATATCGGTGAAGTCCTCTCACGATGCGTACCATTGAAACATAAGGATCCGTGTTCTCCTACCATCTCATGTATCATTGGTAATACTCAGATCGATAAGGCTTTTAGACTTAGGGCCGTGTCAACTTGCTTCCATATTCAATCTACCAACAACTAGGTGTCGGGGAACTCAAGCCAACTAGATGCACACTTCAGTTAGCTGATAGATCTGTTAAGGTCCCTATGGGTGAAATAACAGATGTATTGATAAAGGTTGGAGACTTTATTTTTCCTGTTGATTTCGTAGTCCTGGAAACGCAACCCGTTTCCAATCCCAAAGGACAGATACCCGTGATCTTAGGAAGACCGTTCTTAGCCACTTCTAATGCTCTCATCAACTGTAGAACTGGTCACATGAAGTCGTTTTTGGGAATCGATCTGAACTTAATATTTTCAATCCAGGAAATAATATTGATAATCAGCCTTTCGAAATCAATTACATCCACGAAAGTTTAACAGAAGTAGAGAATGAATCTGACATTAGTTTTGAGGAAATCTTTCATGAGGAACTGGAAATCTTAAAAAATTCAGATTTGATTTTCCAAAATGAGGAAACTGTGTTGAATACATGCCTTTTGAATGCAACATTCGAAGAACTCTTTTCTGATGAGCTTAGATTTTTGAAAGAGCAACCAAAATGTCAAATTGTCATTAATCAAAAATCTAAGTTCAAAATGCATAACACCAATAAGACCTATCTTAATTTGCTGCAAAACACATTGCAAACCTTGGAATTTTCAGAATTTGAGAACATCATTGATTATATCATCTTGAAATTCTTTAAATTTAGGGTAGAATTTTCGATAATAAGGTAGGATTTAATGTAGAATGTGAGCTTCTCATGTTTCATCTTTTATTCTACATTTTTATTTTTTGTCTCATAATAATAAAAAGAATTTATTCTTCTCTCATGTGAGAGTTTCTTGTCTTTTGAAAAAAAAAAATAAAAAAAAAAAGAGAGAATAAATTTTTGGCTTCACCCCCCCCTTATCTTGAAGGTATTTGCAGAATTTTATCATTGTTCAAGCTAGCCTAACAAATGTAAGTGCTTCAATTATTATCTGTTTTACTTTGTGCATAATAGAATTTGCATTGAGGACAATGCAAAATTTAGGTGTGGGGTGGGAATTAGTCATTTTATCTTTATCTTAGTTATTTTTTTCCCCTCTTTTTCTTACCATTTTATTTTTTCATTAAAAAAAATTCACTTGCCAACTTAATAGAGTTGATTAATAATTGATCTATTTGATAGAATTTAAGTCTTCTAATCCTTAGTTAGTTCTATACTCAAGTTTACCTTTTATGATAACTCCAAATAAATTTCTCAAGAAATGATTTTCAAAGTAGTATACTTTACTTAAGTTTTAACTTAGATTTTTAATTAAAGTAATGAAATTTTGGCATGCCTAACTTAGAGTTGAAAATAATTTTTCAAGTTGTCTTGATCCAAATATTGTTCGAATATATATACATATACACATATATATACTAACTTAATAAAAAGAAGAAAAATTTCTCTTAAAATCATTGGTGGTTCTATTTTACTAAGCCTAAGTTGACTGAGTAATTAAGCCCGAGGAGTATTTCTATGCTTAATGACCTAAGCCCAATTGGGTTGGGATTCATTGGCCCAAAACTCGCTAAATGGTCACTTAGAAAGCCGATTAAAAGAACAAAACCACCAGGAATAAAGAGTTAAAAAATATATGTATAAAAAAAATATAATAAAAAATAAAAAATAAAATAAAATAAAATAAAATAAAATAAAAATTTCATACTAATCATGTTTTTATATATAATTATATTTGTATATGTTCTTGAAAAATTAATGGATTCAAAGACTTGAAATTTGTTTAAAACAAAGAGTTAGCATGTTCTTTTCAAAACTTTCAAATTAAAATTTTGAGTTAAACTTGGTTTTGTATAACTATAATGAAAGGATTTTCTTAAGAAAATTACATTGGAGTTATGATAAAACGTTTTCTTGAGTATTAACCAACTTCAATTGGAATGTTTGAAGATATCAAATGAATTAATTATTTTATTAACTTCTTTAATTTGGCAAGTTGGATGAATTTTGTGGGTATATTCACTGCAAACCCTCACGAGACTACAACTCGTCCACTAGGGTAACCTAGGGGTTTAAAGGCTTGTTGTATGTGCTAAATACAACAGCGATTCTCTGAAAGTGAGTTAGGTTTTCTTTTTATTTTCTTTGCTAGAGGACTAGCAAAAGTTTAGGTGTGGGGTATTTGATTATCACATTTTAATTACATTTTATACCCTTATTACCTATTACTAATAATCATTTTATCTTATTTTGCGAGGCTAATAAAGAAATAATGAATAAAAGCCCAAATGACTCAAATTCTAATTTCTACCAATATTTGAAGCCCAAATCGAAGACAAACGAAGGCCCAAGATACCAAATTAATCCAAGAGAAATTCGTGAAGAAAAATCAAGAAAAGACAAATTCGGTTGGAAACCAATCGGTTGACCAATAGGTTGGCCAACGGTTAATGCTGGTTGGCTAACCGATCACCAACCGATCGGTTTCCAACATTCGAATTAAGGGTGGATTTCTCTTCCTTTTGGCTAGGTTTGATCCAATGGTTCACATCAACCGTTGGGCTATAAATAGGGGTGAAGGTGAGTGTTTTGAGTGTGAAATATTTTGTAAAACTCCATTTGGAGAGGAGGGTCACTCTTAATTGAGAAGACCTTCCAAAATTGTAACTTTTGTTACACAATAAATGAAATTTTTCACCCCTTCAATTTCCTTCCTCTTCTTCTAATCCAAGGACCAAAAGGAGGATTAGATTAAGATCAGGAGTTGTTGGTTTCTATTTTATTTCTTTTCTCTTCTTTATTTTCTTGTTTATAGATTAGATTTACTTTCATGCAATTTACTTTCTTGCAATTTACTTTCATGCAATTTAATTTCATGCAATTTACTTTCATGCAATGTCTTTAATTCTTGTATTTACTTTCTAGAGTAGATTTTCCTTTTCTTTAATTCACCTTGAGGCTAGAACCCTCTAGGGAATTACCCTTTTCTAAGTGTGGAGCTAATATTCGTGGGATCCCTAGAGATTGTTTGAAACTAGCTAACAAATCCAACTCATTCATATGAGATTGAGATAAGCTAAGTGGATCTACTCTAGATTCCTCATATCTTTAACTAATCCTCCATACTTTACATTCTTGATTTTGCACTTATCCTTATTTTTCATTTGTTTATTTTTCTTTACTCTCTCCTCTCTCTCTCATTCTTGATTTCATTTATTTTTACTTCTCTCAATCTCATATTCCCTCCATGTGCATATAATCTCAAACCTAGTTTTGTTATTATTTGCACATAATCACAACCACATTCTCACTTTCATTTTCTCCTCTTTTGCACATAATCCACAATCCACACTCTCTTATCTCTCCACATCCACTTTCACCATTTTCTTATTTTTATTTTATTTGTACATAATCTCCTAATTGTCATGCATAATTTGAGAACCAAAACTTGAGCAAAACTCTTCCTACTTCCTGCCTCGTGGATCGATAATCTTTTATACTATAACTTGATAAAGGTTGTATACTTGCAACTAAGGAGGTAACCATTTATTTCCCATCAAATTGTCATGCATAATTTGAGAACCAAAACTTGTACAAAACTCTTCCTACTTTCCGCTCTCATGGATCGATAATCGTAAATACTATAACTTGATCAAGGTTGTATACTTGCAACTTTAGGAGGACATCATTTATTTCCCACCAAGTTTTTAACGCGTCGGGAACGGTGCATAAGTAAGATTTTGATTAACTTTGGTTCCTTAACTTGTGTGTTTTTCTTTTGTGAAGGAATTTGGAACTTGAAGATTAAGAGTTGAAGAATCAAGATTGAAGATTTGCCTCAACGAGGCTTAGATAGCATTGTGTGGGTAACTCTTCTTTCTAGTATTCTCAATTCCACCCTTTAGATAGTTCATTCACATTAGAGACAATTAGGAAAAAAATAAAAAATAAAAAATTAAAAATAAAAATTTATTTTACCTTTGTCGACCCTAATAAACTTTATTTCTTTGATTGTCGACCATAATAAAAAATAAAAAGATTTTTATTTTTGCATCCTTTTAGTTGCTTTTAATTTCTAGGGTTGCATTTCATATAATAGTAGGAATTCACCAAAGTAATTTGAGCATCTTGATTTGGCATACACTTGAAAATATCTTAAGGGCAAAACCCCTAATCAAGATAAGGTGAGGGATTTCATCATCCTTTCCTTAACGCAAAAATCAATAATTCCTCACTACACATACCCAAGCCTCTTAAAACTGATTAGACATTGGCCCCTAAAGATTCGAGCTCATTAAGGAACAAGAAATCCTTAAGTGAACCGTCCAAGTTTATTTGGATTAATTGGTGTCTAAGGTAAGGTTTAGGGTTATGTAAGGCCCGCAAGGAAAGAGGTACTTAATTAATCTTTGATCTCCTCTAGTACTATCCTTACGGCTAATTACATGAGTAAACTTTGATCTTTTCACTAAGGGAATTTTTGGTTAGGAGCTGGTCTAAGTCAAGTTTAGACTTTACCCTAGAGTTAGGGTGATTGAAAATTGATTGCCTTGATTTACTTTTAACTAATTTCCATCTTTTACATTCTTGATTTTATCCTTATTTCATTGTTTCTTCATTCCATTCCATATTATTATTCCATTCATTTTCTCCTCTTTTGTCCACAATCCACACTCTCTTATCTCTCCACATCCACTTTCACCATTTTCTTATTTTTATTTTATTTGTACATAATCTCCTAATTGTCGCGCGCATAATTTGAGAACCAAAACTTGAGCAAAACTCTTCCTACTTCCCGTTCCTCGTGGGATCGATAATCTTTTATACTATAACTTGATAAAGGTTGTATACTTGCAACTAAGGAGGTAACCATTTATTTCCCATCAAATTGTCATGCATAATTTGAGAACCAAAACTTGAGCAAAACTCTTCCTACTTCCGTTCCTCGTGGGATCGATAATCTTTTATACTATAACTTGATAAAGGTTGTATACTTGCAACTAAGGAGGTAACCATTTATTTCCCATCAAATTGTCATGCGCATAATTTGAGAACCAAAACTTGTACAAAACTCTTCCTACTTTCCGTTCCTTGCGGGATCGATAATCGTAAATACTATAACTTGATCAAGGTTGTATACTTGCAACTTTAGGAGGACATCATTTATTTCCCACCAAGTTTTTAACGCCGTTGCCGGGGAACGGTGCATAAGTAAGATTTTGATTAACTTTGGTTCCTTAACTTGTGTGTTTTTCTTTTGTGAAGGAATTTGGAACTTGAAGATTAAGAGTTGAAGAATCGAAGATTGAAGATTTGCCTCCAACGAGGCTTAGATAGCGATTGTGTGGGTAACTCTTCTTTCTAGTATTCTCAATTCCACCCTTTAGATAGTTCATTCACATTAGAGACAATTAGGAAAAAAAATAAAAAATAAAAAATTAAAAAATAAAAATTTATTTTACCTTTATCGACCCTAATAAACTTTATTTCTTTGATTGTCGACCATAATAAAAATAAAAAGATTTTATTTTTGCATCCTTTTTAGTTGCTTTTAATTTCTAGGGTTGCATTTCATATAATAGTAGGAATTCACCAAAGTAATTTGAGCATCTTGATTTGGCATACACTTGAAAATATCTTAAGGGCAAAACCCCCTAATCAAGATAAGGTGAGGGATTTCATCATCCTTTCCTTAACGCAAAAATCAATAATTCCTCACTACACATACCCAAGCCTCTTAAAACTGATTAGACATTGGCCCCTAAAGATTCGAGCTCATTAAGGAACAAGAAATCCTTAAGTGAACCGGTCCAAGTTTATTTGGATTAATTGGTGTCTAAGGTAAGGTTTAGGGGTTGCGTAAGGCGCTCCGCAAGGAAAGAGGTACTTAATTAATCTTTGATCTCCCTCTAGTACTATCCTTACCTGGCTAATTACATGAGTAAACTTTGATCTTTTCACTAAGGGAATTTTTGGTTAGGAGCTGGTCTAAGTCAAGTTTAGACTTTACCCTAGAGTTAGGGTGATTGAAAATTGATTGCCTTGATTTACTTTTAATTAATTTTTTCTTTTTTTTCTCATCATCTTCTTAACTTTTTCTCTTGTCCTTTTTCTTAAAAAAAATTTGATTTTGATGTATGCAAACTTGGGTTAGGGATAATACCAATCGTTTAATTCATTTTGATCCATCTCTTGAACCAAACGAAATGGCCAATACCAATCCACCTGTTCTTCAAGATGTTTGTTACCCCACTAGAAATGCAATCCCCTCTTACATAAAACTCCCCAAGGTCAATGGAGCAAATTTTGAACTTAGACCGCATTTTATTAACATGCTTCCCAAATTCCTAGGAGTAGAAACCGAATACGCTTACATTTTCATCTCCGAATTTGAAGAAGTTTGCCTCATGATCAAGATGAGGGACTTAACCGAAGATGCGATCAAACTCCGATTTATTCCATTTGCCCTTAAGGACAAAGCCAAAAATGGTCAGATAGCTTGCCCACGATTCCATCTCAACTTGGGGTGAATTTGTAAAAGTTTTTCAAAAATTCTTTCCTATTCACAAAACGGTCAAGCTTAGAAACAAAGATTCAAAATTTTAAAATTATCCCAGGAGAACCTTTTTGGAAGTATTTTGACAAATTCAAAGATCTTCTTATCCAATATCCTCACCATGGTCTTGAAAAGTGGCGATTATGCCAAATCATTTATGAAGAATTGGATTATTCTTCAAAAACTTTCTTAGAGTCAATGTGTCAAGGGGATTTCATGAAGAAAAATATCGATGAAGCTTGGGATTTTTTAGAGAGTTTATCCGAGAAAACCATGCAGTGGGAACATTGTGATGACCGTGTTTCATCAGTTTCCCAACCCAAAACCAGTGACCTTTCCTTAAAAACGAACATAGCCTCTGAAGCAAAGATGACTACAATCATGCGTAGGTTAGAAGCTTTAGAAGTCAAAGAACGAGCTCCAGCTCAAATCAACTAAGTTTCTGCCTCAGGTTGTCATAACTGTCTGTCTCCATCTCATGTTTCAGAGGAATGTCCTCTTTTAGGATCTGATCAACCACTAGGTTAAATAAACGCTGCATTCCAGCGTCCAGTGAATGATCTATTTTCTCCAACCTACAATCCAGGTTGGAGAAATCATCCGAATGTTGCATGGAACCAGGGAAACTACTCCGAAAATCAAAATTTTACTCCCTCTTCAACCCAACAATTCTCTAGGGGCAATGCAGTTCCTCTCAATTTTCAACAACCAAATCTGTCATTTTAAAATCAGTCTCCTCATCACCAATCTGTAAATCACACTCCTCAAATTGCTGATCATGATAAATGTCTTAATGTTTGAGAAAAGGGTCTAGAAACTTTGATTAAGACCTCTACACAGACCACGAACTTGTTGACTCAAACATCAAACACGTTGAATTCCTTCATGCAATCAACCAGGCAAATCCTCACTTTCAACACTCAAGCCATAGCTAGGATAGAAACCCAACTTGATCAACTAGCTAATGCCATGAGTGAGAGAGAGAAAGAAACTTTTTCGAGTCAACCCGTGCCTAACCCGAAGGACACGGGATCAAGTTCAACCTACCAAGCTGAAGTGAATGCAATCCATTCACTACGGTCAGGTAGACAGGTCGATAATCAGGTTAGAATGTCTCTAAGTGAAACCCTTGAACCAAAATAAATTCTCTCTCCTTCTGATGTCTCTACTCAGAAATCACACTCTTCTGATGACCCAGAACCTGAACTAGAACCAGAGTCTAATTTTGATCGGTTTAAACCAGTTGCTCTTTACCCGGATAGACTCAGGCCTAGGAAGCACTCCTCACAGGAGGAGAAAATTCTAGAAACTGTCAAGCAGGTTAAGGTCAACATTCCTCTTTTAGATGTCATTGAACAAATTCCTTCTTATGCCAAATTTTTAAAGGAATTATGTACCAAAAAGAGGCAAATAAATGTTTCAAAGAAAGTCTTTCTAGCCGCCAATATCAGTGAAGTCCTCTCAAAGCCTGTACCATTGAAACATAAGGATCCAGGTTGTCCTACCATCCCATGTATCATTGGTAATACTCGTATCGATAAGGCGCTTTTAGACTTAGGGGCCAGTGTCAACTTGCTTCCGTATTCGATCTACCAACAACTAGGTATCGGGGAACTCAAGCCAACTAGATGCACACTTCAGTTAGCTGATAGATCTGTTAAGGTCTCTATGGGTGAAATAATAGATTTATTGATAAAAGTTGGAGACTTTATTTTTCCCTGTTGATTTCGTAGTCCCGAAACGAACCCGCTTTTAATCCCAAAGGACGATACCGTGATCTTAGGAAGACCGTTCTTAGCCACTTCTAATGCTCTCATCAACTGTAGAACTGGTCACATGAAGTCGTCTTTTGGGAATCAATCACGAACTTAATATTTTCAATCCAGAAATAATATTGATAATCACCTTCGAAATCAATTACATCCAAGAAAGTTTAACAGTAGAGAATGAATCGACCTGAGTTTTGAGAAAATTTTGGTGAGGAGATGTAAATTTTAGCGTTCTCGGGTTTGATTTTTGAGAACAAGGAAATTGTGTCAAATACATGCATTTGTAATTTAACTTTTGAAGAACTCTTTTCTCGATGAGCTTAGATTTTTGAAACAGAACCAAAATGCCAAATTTTTATTAATTAAAAATCTAAGTTCAAAATGCATAACACCAATAATATCTACCTTTATTTGTCAGAAAATCATTGAAAACCTTAAAATTTTTAGAATTTGAGAACATCATTGATTATATCATCTTGAAATTCTTTAAATTTTGAGATAGAATTTTCAGCAATAAAGTAGGATTTAATGTGGAATATGAGCTTTTCATATTTTATCTGTTATTCTATATTTTTCTTTTTGTCCCACAATAATAATAAAAGAATTTATTCTTCTCTCATGTGAGAGTTTCTTGTTCATTTTAAAAAATAATAAAAATAAAAATAAAAATTAAAAAAATTAAAAAATAAAGAGAGAATAAATTTTGGCTTCACCACCCTCATCTTAAAGGTATTTACAGAATTTTTATCATTATTCAAAGCTAGCCGAACAAATGTAAGTGCTTCAATTATTATCTATTTTACTTTGTGCATAATAGAATTTGTATTGAGGACAATGCAAAATTTAGGTGTGGGGTGGGGATTAGTCATTTTGCTCTTTATCTTAGTCAATTTTCCTCTTTTTCTTACCATTTTTATGTCATTTTTCTTTCTTCTCTTTTCATTAAAAAGTCACTTGCCAACTTAATAGAGTTGATTAATAATTGATCTATTTGATAGAATTTAAGTCTTCTAATCATTAGTTAGTTCGTACTCAAGTTTACCTTTTATGATAACTCCAAATAAATTTCTTAAGAAATAATTTTCAAAGTAGTATACTTTACTTAAGTTTTAACTTAGATTTTTAATTAAAGTAATGAAATTTTTGCATGCCTAACTTAGAGTTGAAAATAATTTTTCAAGTTGTCTTGACCCAAATATTTTTCAGAATATATATACATATACACATATATATTATACTAACTTAACAAAAAGAAGAGTGCGAAAAATGAGCACCAAATAAATTTTTCTTAAACTCATTGGTGGTTCTATTTTACTAAGCCTAAGTTGACTGAGTAATTAAGCCCAAGGAGTATTTTTATGCTTAATGACCTAAGCCCAATTGGGTTGGGATTCATTGGCCCAAAACTCGCTAAATGGTCACTTAGAAAGCCCGATTAAAAAGAACAAAACCACCAAGAAATAAAGAGTTAAAAAAATCATACTAACCATGTTTTTATATATAGTTATATTTGTATATGTTCTTGAAGAATTAAATTGATTAAAAGACTTGAAGTTTGTTTAAAACAAAGAGTTAGCATGTTCTTTTCAAGACTTTTAAATTAAAATTTTGAGTTAAACTTGGTTTTGTATAACTATAATAGAAGAATTTTCTTAAGAAAATTACATTGAAGTTATGATAAAAACGTTTTCTTGAGTATTAATCAACTTCAATTGGAATGTTTGAAAATATCAAATGAATTAATTATTTCATTAACTTATTTAAATTGGCAAGTTGACTGAATTTTGTGGGTATATTCACTGCAAACCCTCACGAGACTACAACTCGTCCACTGGGGTAACCCAGCGATTTAAAGGCTTGTTGTATGCACTAAATACAACCGCGATTCCTGTGAAAGTGAGTTAGGAATTTTCTTTTATTTTCTTTCTTTGCTAGAGGACTAGCAAAAGTTTAGGTGTGGGGGTATTTGATAATCACAATTTAATTATAATTTTATACCCTCATTACCTATTTTATATGAATAAATATTCTGCTAATAACTGTTTTTATCTTAATTTACAGGCTAATGGAGTATTATTGAATAAGAGCCCAAATGAAGATTATTTCAAGCCCAAAAGATCTCTAATGAAGCTCAGAATGCCTAAATCCAAAGCCCACGACTAAGTTTAGAAGTAAAATCTCAACACACATCACTTTCTTGGTTAGAATTATTAATAACTTGGCTTACATTTGAGAATCAAATCAAATATGGAAAAAAATAAAGTCAAATTCGTACTCAGGATGGTCAACCGCAAAGAAAAGGCAATATCTCTCAATCCGGGAAGCAGAATTCAACATATTATATATGAAAATTGCCTATCGCGACGAGACGGAGCCATCCAAATTACCAGATTCTCAAAATTGCATCAGCAGCAGTGGATTTTGACAGAAATCCGAATTGAAGTGATATATATTCAATTATTTGAAGGCCAAGTTAAATTCTAAGAAGCCCAAGAGCATTTAAGAGAAGCCCAAGAGTCTTAAAGGAATTAAATACAAAAGAAATAAAGCCCACAAAGCCCATCTCTCAAGGATTAAATCAATGGTCTAGATTATTTGGAGAGATCCTATGGCTATGAGGGTTGTTTAGGGGCTAACCTAAATCCTATGGTTGTGAGTGTTACTTGGGGGCCAAAGCAAATCCAAAGGTTGTGAGAGATTCTTGTTATCTATAAATAGAGGGGTAGAGTGAGGGCTTGAGATGATGAAATATTTTATAAAACTCCATTTGGAGAGGAGGGTTACTCTTAATTGAGAAGACCTTCTAAAAATTATAATTTTGTTACACAATAAATAAAATTTTTCACCCTTCAATTTCCTTTCTCTTCTTCTAATCCAAGGACCAAAGGAGGATTAGATTAAGATCAGAGTTGTTGGTTTTTCTTTTATTTCTTTTCATTTATTTTTCATTTCTTGTTCATTTATATGCTTTGTAGTTTAGATTTACTTTCATGCAATTTACTTTCATGCAATTTACTTTCATGCAATGTCTTTAATTCTTGTATTTACTTTCTAGTATAGATTTTTCTTTTCTTTAATTCACCTTGAGGCTAGAACCCTCTAGGGAATTACTCTTTTCTAAGTGTGGAGCTAATATTTGTGGGATTCCTAGAGATTATTTGAAACTAGCTAACAAATCCAACTTATTTCTATAAGATTGAGATAAGCTAAGTGGATCTACTCTAGATTCCTCATATCTTTAATTAATCCTCCATACTTTACCTTCTTTATTTTCCTCTTATCCTTGCTTTTCATTTGTTTGTTATTTTCCTTTATTCTTGATTCTTGATTTCATTGATTTTACTTCTCTCTCAATCTCATATTCCCTCCATGTGCATATAATCTCAAACCTAGTTTTGTTATTATGTGCATATAACCACATTCTCAACTTCATTTTCTCCTCTTTTACACATAATCCACATCCACTCTCTAATCTTTTCATGACCACTTTCACCATGTACATAAACTCCTAATTGTCGCGCATAATTTGAGAACCAAAACTTGAACAAACTCTTCCTACTTCCCGTTCCTCATAGGATCGATAATCTTATATACTATAACTTGATAAGTTGTATACTTACAACTTAGGAGGTAATCATTTATTTTCCATCGGTGTTATTCATTGGGATAATAGAACAAAGATAATACCTTTGGTGTTATTGCTTTGTTGAAACACTAGTAGGATAATTTCACCACTTGAGATAAAATTATCCCACCCATGTAAAATTTTTGCCTCAATAGTAAAAATTTACCTCATCCTCCATATTGGGACAATTATGTTCCACTTTGAAGACAATTGGGATAATTTTGAAATATTTTTATATTACTTAATTAATACATGCTAATTATATTATAAATATATGCCATGATATATAAAACATAAAATAATAATATATTCAATATATTATATTATATTATATTATCATGTAATAGAATAAAATATTATTATAATTTAATTTTATGTATAATTTATTCTATTATATTTATTATATATTATTATGCAATATGACATAGTATATTATGTCATAATAAAATAGTACAATATATTTATTAGAATGTTATATTATTTATTATAATATTATATAATAATGTAATAACATATAATATAATATAATATAATATAATATATTATATTATATTAGTTGTAGTTAATATTTTACTATAGTTAATATCATATTATATTGTATTATATTAAACCAATATAATAATATATTGTAATATAATATAGCCTAATATTAAAATTATTGAATATGTTAGTATATTATATTTAATTATATAATATAATATAAATCATATCATATGATTATATTATATTATATTCATATATTATATTGATATAATAAAATATATTATTGCACTGTAATATAATAAATTTTAGATATTCTGTATATATTATAGTAATTATCATATAATAATATAATATAATATTATATTTAATTGTAATATAGTATTTTAAATAATATTACACTACGTAAAAGAAAATATTATGATATTTTATGCAGTAAATTATAACCAATGATACTATATTCTAATATATTAAATTAAATATTATATTATTGAAATATTATATTACATATTTCATATATTCTATCAATTATTATATAATATGGCATACTATTATAATAAAATATAATAAATAATTAATAATATTAATTATATTATATTTTCGTATAAAGTAAAATAATGTATTATATTATAATAACATACTAAATAATATATTAAATCTATTGGATAAATAAATTATAGTAATTATCATAAAATATAATATTATATAATAATAATAATATATCATTTTTAATAATTTTATATTGAATAAAATAAAATATTATAATATTTATATTTATATTAAATTTAATATTACATTATTGAAATATTATATTAAATATATTGTTCGTATATTATATCAATTATTATATAATATATCATATTATTATAATATAATATAAAATATTAATTAATAATATTAAGCATAGTTATAATTAATTAATAATTATAATATAATATATTATATTTTAGTATAAAGTAAAATAATATATTATATTATAATAACATATTAAATAATATACAAAAAAATTGGATAAATTAATTTAGACTTAATTGATAAATAAATATTATTTTTAATAAGGTGCCACATCATCAATTATCCCACACGAATTGTCAAATCAAAGCTTCAAATTATCTCATTATTCTAACTTATCCCACTCAAAATATACCAAAGGGATAAAATTATCCCATTAAAATAATTTTCCCACTTAGCCTTAATTTGTCTCAATCAATAACCCCCAGTCAAAATGTTTATCTTAGCTGCTTTCCGTACAAAAATGTTCCTATTTTAGCAGCAAATAAATGATGTTCTTTTTCCTCTTTAAGCATCTTCTAACCATCATTTACTTCTTCATGCATACTATTATAATAAAATATAATAAATAATTAATAATATTAATTATATTATATTTTCGTATAAAGTAAAATAATGTATTATATTATAATAACATACTAAATAATATATTAAATCTATTGGATAAATAAATTATAGTAATTATCATAAAATATAATATTATATAATAATAATAATATATCATTTTTAATAATTTTATATTGAATAAAATAAAATATTATAATATTTATATTTATATTAAATTTAATATTACATTATTGAAATATTATATTAAATATATTGTTCGTATATTATATCAATTATTATATAATATATCATATTATTATAATATAATATAAAATATTAATTAATAATATTAAGCATAGTTATAATTAATTAATAATTATAATATAATATATTATATTTTAGTATAAAGTAAAATAATATATTATATTATAATAACATATTAAATAATATACAAAAAAATTGGATAAATTAATTTAGACTTAATTGATAAATAAATATTATTTTTAATAAGGTGCCACATCATCAATTATCCCACACGAATTGTCAAATCAAAGCTTCAAATTATCTCATTATTCTAACTTATCCCACTCAAAATATACCAAAGGGATAAAATTATCCCATTAAAATAATTTTCCCACTTAGCCTTAATTTGTCTCAATCAATAACCCCCAGTCAAAATGTTTATCTTAGCTGCTTTCCGTACAAAAATGTTCCTATTTTAGCAGCAAATAAATGATGTTCTTTTTCCTCTTTAAGCATCTTCTAACCATCATTTACTTCTTCATGCATGCAATCATTAACGATGCATCCAATGTCCTAAAGAGAACATATTAATTAATTTGGTTAAAGTGTTAGCAAGTACATTAACCCACATGCCATCCTGACATCTGCTAAATTGATTTAATAATTGATGTTTGTTACTTGCATACTTTTTATACAAGATTAAGGTCCTTTAGAGTAATTAGTTAAAATTAGTAATGAATTACAACCGTCTAAATATTATTGGATGGTTGTGATTGAAAAAGCAGTTTGTACACTGCACTACTCTTTATGAACTGCACTTATTTCACATTCAATCAAGAAAAATTACAACCATGTACAGGAAAGACACATGATCATCTACATACTTTATTCCTCCAATAATCACAATTAATTTAAATTACTTTCTTTTGTTCTCCAAAAGGAAAAGAACTTGTTATCCTGCTTTAAATCCTAGGATACATTTAGCGGGAACATAAAAGCCATTCAAAGTATTGATTACTCCACATGTGTTGGTTTTAGCTTAGAGCTCATGATTCTTCAAGATTTTAGCCTTTAACTTTCCCTTTCTCTTGCCCTTTGTCTTCTCTTTGAGTACGGAAAACTGTACTTCTCCTTTCTCTTTAGCAATTCTCTTAAAATCAATCGTTTTCTTATATTTCTTTCCTCATGTTCAAGTTAACATATATCTTTGTTACTTAGAATTTTGAAGGACCCAAGAGTAAGAGAGAAGATGGGAAGCATCAAGGTGTTTGGATTGCCAACATCAACTGATGTAGCTAGAGTTCTCACTTGCCTCTTTGAGAAGGAACTTGAGTTCCAACTCATTCGAATCGACACCTACAAAGGAGAGCGTAAGGCTCCTGAGTTTCTCAGGCTACAGGCAAGTCCTTGCCATTGCCATCTTCTGTAATTTGGAATGCAAGTGGATATGAATATCTGTGACTACATCCACAAGTATATCTGATCGAATATGGATGTCAATGTTTTCTCTATCAAGAAATATTGATATCTAGATGTGTGTCAATTAGACTATTGAAATTATTTTGGCTTTAGATTAGTAATGCGAAGCTAAATTGGCTTATCTAAATGTCCAATTCTCCTAAATTTTCAGATGTGTCAAAACACATTGAATGGACTCTGATTTGAATTTTTAGACTACTCCCGTGTCATGTTCTTTAATACTTTTGAGTCTTAACTGTTCCTGTTATATATGATATTTATTTGTATATGCTTTCCTCTCATCTGATCAATGCTTATTACCATTTTCGTTAGCGATTGATATAGATTTCTCATTTCTCATTGAACCATATCCATATTCATAATTAATGAACATATACATATGTGATAAAATGTTGTAATCCTGAAGCAACCCTGCATTTTATCTTGCAGGATACCTCTGGTCAAGTGACGTTCAAAGACGAGAAGAAAACACTCCTCGGTAAGAAACCTACACTAAAAATTTGCTAATTCAATTACCTTAATCTTCTTCCAATATACACAAACTATAAACTAAGTAGCTAAAAACTAACACTAAACTATAAAAATTTCTTGCCATTCCTGTAGATTCAAGGGAAATATGCAGATACATAACAGACTACCCTACTTCAGAACCTTCAACCAAAAAATTACTAGGCACCGGAATCCTTGAGAGAGCTTCAGTCGAGCAATGGCTACAAGCCGAAAGCGAAAATTTCGACCCTCCAAGCTCCGCCTTAGTCTTCCATCTCGCCTTTGCAGTCCCCATGGGTATAAACCCCGATCAAGCTATAATAAAAACAAACGAGGACCAACTCACAAAAGTTCTTGATATCTACGATCAAAGATTGGCTTTAAGCGAGTATTTGGCTGGTGATGAGTTCACTTCGCTGATCTCGCACCTCGAACTCAAATTATTTGATGAGCCGATCAGAGAGGGGACGGAGGTTGTTTGAGTCGAGGAAGAATGTTGAGAGGTGGTGGAAGAAGATTTCGTCGAGGTCTTCATGGTTGAAGGTTTTGGAGCTACAGAAAGAACACCCGGGGCTTTTTTGAAAAGTTTTGGGATTAGTAGGATGTGTGCTGGTTTTCTTTCTGTGGTTTGTTTTGTGTAGTGAGGTAGTGTGGTGTTTTGTTTTCTGGAGTGAGGAGAGTTTCTGTTTTGTTTCTCCTTTGTATGCACTTTCATGACTTTTAGAATTTGAGTGTTGAATAAAAAATTATAAGATTTTTAAAAATTTTTTTTTAATCCAGTTGAGACTAGGGTTTATTTTTAAACCCAAACACTTCTAAATTCCCTCTTAAACCTAGATACTGAAATCAAATTATTTTTAAACTAAATAGATCTATGTGTGAGAGAAAACTGAGAGATGTTTATATTAAGGAACCAGACCAATCTATTTATAGATGGTAGGTTTAGCAGAGGATAACTAATACACAAAATGCATAGGAACACAATAAACTAAACTAGTCTAATACTTATTCTAAACACTCCCCTTAAGATGGAGCAGTGTGGCCATCACTCTATAATTAGTGTTGGCGAAGATTGTAGAACCACATTCTTGTTTTTACTCCTCCAGGTCACTAGATTACCTACCAAGAAGGTACAATCACCATCAAAGGATCGATCTTCTATCAATATTTGATCCGATATATTTGGTATCAGGAAACTATGTGACACTCACATTTCTCAACGAGGTCCAGAGGTGATTTCAACTCTAGTTAGTAAGAAAAATTACGAAAATCTAACAGTTCAGATCTATCGAGTTTGCGTCCAGGTGTCATCCTAGCATGTACATGAAATCTCTGGCTGTTACATCCAACCCACCTAAAAGGGATATTTTGTCCCCAATTTTAATAAAGCGCGAAAGAAGAAAAGAAAGTTATACCTCCAGAAAATTAGATCCACATACTGTCAAGTTTTGCCACTCAACTCGATGGAGCAAATATTCACTTTCGCAAGATCATGATAACTAGGACTTGCAGCCAGTATGCTAGCGACACATATGCACTTGCCACTCAACTCAGCAGTTTGTTTCTTTCCATTCAATAGAGGTTAATTTTGTATTCACATACTTTCAGTTGTGTACCTCAGTTGTTATGGGATTTAATTGCTCTATCTTCTGTTGAGTCATCTTATTGTATTTTTGAGGCCTACGAGCCTAACTCATAATTTTCATATTTGGACCTAAATTTCCAGAAATATCTGATCAGTTTCCATTGCTTATCTGATGGTGTTGTGTATATGTTGTTGATATTGTGTATGGTATAGTGCATCTCTTACAGAATTACTAGAGGCTTGGGTGTTTGCATGGAGATATCTCTAAACTCGTGTATACAATGCCGATGGGACCACGTCCTGTATTTGTTATATTTTGGGAGCAGGGCGTGACAGAATGGTTTAATATCTATCTTAAATTTCCATGTAAAACAGATGTAAAAGAGAGCATTGGAGCAACTAAGCAGCATATAGTTTTCTGTGAGTGTAAGAAGACAGAGAATCATAAAAAATCTCTCTTAAATAAAGGGAAAGATTGTGCAAATGAGTCAAAAGAAAAAAGTAGGAAGAACAAATCACCAATACAAGATTGGGGACTAAACCTTAATCTTTCTCTTCTCTCTCTCTCTCTCTCTCTCTCTCTCTCTCTCTCTCTTCTTTTCTTTTACTCCATTTCTTTAATAAAGTGCGCATCTGCAGTAATCACACTTCCTATCTTCATAATTTGATGCAGAAGCTATAAACTAGAACGACAATGCAATATTCTACTATGAGCAAACTAACCTTTCTCTTTTTCTTTTCCTTTCTTCTTTTCTTTTTTGCTTTGTTTTTCTTCATGCCAAGCAAAGAATTTCCTTCTCCATTTAAAATCCCCCCTTCCCCTCTGAAAATGTGTGCTCGTCGCTGCAAACAATTAAGTAATTGGCTTCTGTTCATTTAAGCACACCAAGTTCCAATGGCTAGCTAAGGTGTTCGGATCCCCAACTTCTGCAGAGGTTGCTCGAGTCTTGACATGCCTATTCGAGAAGGATGTTGAGTTTCAGCTCATTCGTGTTGAGAACTTCAAGGGTCGTGAGAGGAAGCCAGAGTACCTCAAGCTGCAGGTAGTTAACATCAAATTTAGATTAATATATTTCTTTTTCGCATAGATAACAGTCTTTCAATAGATAATAATGGAAGAGTATTTATATTATTTTTATTGCAGCCCTCGGGCCAAGCTCTTACCTTTGAAGATGGCTCAGTCACCCTCGTTGGTAATAATGCTATTATCCACTATTTGCATATTCAGGATTGTGATATTTTGCAATATTCAAGTAGAGAAATCATAATAGAGTTATTGATTCTGCTATGGAATTTCCCTAAAACTCCTACAACCACAGTATAGTACAAGGATTGATGTATCTGTAGATATCCCTATTAATACAAACTGCATTTTTATGTGCCTACAGATTCAAGGGCAATATGCCGACATTTAGCCGAGAAGTATGCCGAACAAGGTAACAAGGATTTACTAGGCTCAGGCACTCTTGAGAGGGCTTCAATCGAGCAGTGGCTTCAGACCGAAGCTGAAAGTTTCGAACCACCTAGCTCTTCATTGGTGTTCCACCTAGCTTTTGCACCATACATAGGTATTAAAGTTCTTTTCACTGTACCACAACTTCAAACTTATAATAAAAAGGGTTTTTTTATAATAGAAACCACTTTTAAAATAGGGTTGCTATATGAAAACCACCATTAAATTTCAATTAACACAACAATTAACTACCATGGCATTCAAATGTTGAATACGCTTCTGGCTTAGAAGAAGAAATTGAAGATTGAACTTACTGAGATGGGCAATAAGATTGGGTTAACGGAAGATGAAAACAAACTGTTGGTATATAAGTACAAAATACTTAAGATTTCAAATGAAATTTCACCAGAAACTAGGTCAAGATAGTTGATTGCTACCGGAAACCCCTTTAAAGATGATTTCTGTAACAATTAAACATGAAAGGTGGTTTTCATATTATCACCCTATTTAAAGGTGGTTTCTATGGAAAAGAAACCCCTAATAAAAATTGAGGGCTATAATTCTATATTTTAACAACAGGGCTCGAGCCAGATGAGACAGTGGTTAAAGAAAGCTTGCGAAAACTAGAGAGAGTGCTTAACATCTATGAGCAGAGGTTGGAGGAAACTAAGTACCTTGCAGGAGACAAATTCACGCTCGCTGATCTATCTCACTTGCCAAATGCTCATCGGATCATGACGAAGGTACCACAGCATGCTGATCTATTCATGGGGAGGACGCGGGTGAGCAAGTGGTGGGAGAGAATATCAGGCCGGAAATCTTGGAAGAAGGTGGTTGAGATGCAGAAGGAGCCACCTGCAGAAGCCTAAGGATGATGATGAGGAATAAGGAAACTTGCTTAGTTGCTCAGTTTGATTTCAGTGTTTTGTTTCAGTTTGAGGTTGGAAGTAATGCTGGTTATTCAGTTAGAATAATGATAACTACACTATACGTTTCTACGCTACTTCCACACTATAAGAGAGAAAAGTGTAGGCTCCCTTGACGAGTCTATCAATTTTGAAAAAATTAAAGGGGTTGGACCACACTTTTCAATCTTTTATTGTAGAAGTGGGCAAGTGTAGTAGTATAGTTATCACTATGCATTGTCTATTGTGTTAATTTGCTTTGTTTTGTGGTTGCCCGCATGCTTTCCATAGGGAACCATTTAGTTTGTGTGATGGGGATCTTACTACAATAACATTGCCTTTATAGAAGAGTTCTAATGGCACTCTCACGCTATGAAATCTCAAAGGATTCTGTGTTCATCACCCAATCCACTGTCTTCACTGAACTTTTTACATTGGGTTTTCTAGTATGAGACCCTAAATTCTATCATATTTTTACTCTAGACCTCTAAATCTTTGTATCCTTAATTTACACTCCAAATCTTTTAAATTGTTTTAAACTTTGCCTCCAAGTTAAATTCTGTTGACATAAGTTATCGTGTTTTTAATTATTTAAGTATTATTAGGAAATTACCTTAATACCCTTGACTGTGGCATATTACAGTGGTTTAACCATATTCTCTCCCATGTGAGTAATAGAGTGGAAAACGTAGCTATTGCAATCAAAACACAGTGAGCCTAAGCTATTGGCCTGCATCCATCATGCAAAGCCCCTCTCATACCTTTGTTTCTTTTCACTATGAAAATCTTCCAACCTCCTACTTCTTCAAAATAGTAAAAAAAGACCAAGATGATAGAACATACAATATCCTCTAGGTATTAGAAATCTCAACCTTTAAGAATAAACTTCATGCCAGAGTCAACGCTGTAAATAAAGAGAAGAAGGATACCCTTCCTTGATGACAAACGTATGAAGGCAGTAACTTTTCTTAACCTGTCCGAGTGATGATTGTATTTCATCCAAACAAGAATAACGAGAACCTGTGTAAAGATCCATAATATTTGCAATGCACTAAGGTATTACTAAAAATTTCGAAATTACCAAACACAACAAAAGTTTATCCCTCAAATCATCAGAACATTTGGAGATAATTATTCCCTACAGGATCCAATTGTTCCTTCACCTCCTTGACTAATTATCCATTTTATAAAAGCATAAATAGTTGATCGAAATTCAAACTATATTCAGCTTTTCAAAATAATGCTACTGCTCTGCTGGAAGTCCATTCTGTAACCATGCTGAAAAACCTCCCGCAACGTCAGTGACTCCAGTAAAACCCTGCAAAAAACAGATGAATTGATAAGCATAAACTCATTGAAGGAATGCTTGAATCTTTGAATCTTTTTACTTTTTTTTCATCATCAAGTATTCTTTAACTTGTATCTTTGAACTGGGCAGTATGAGAACTACTTACAGAAGATGAAAGATCAGTTGCAGCCATCAGTGACCTTTTCCCACTTTGACATCCCTACAAAGAACTAGAACCTTATCTTACCATCCTTGTGATAGCATTAAAATAAAGATTTAAGCTGTGTCACTCACAATAATTATTTCATCATCCTTGTCAAATGCTGATGACACTTCCGCCAAAAAGTTAGGGTTCTTTGTCATCCCTGTATGTATAAATGATATATTCATTTTAGTAAACATGACGGCACAGACTGAGTTTTGAAAAAAACTGCAAATGAAATATTTATGTAAGAATGGAACTTTTACACTGCAAACGATAATGATCCATAAATAAATAGAGCATAAAAAGCACATACTGAATGCTAAGTAGCATCAATACTTCAACAAAGGAGACATACCCCATGTTAGACACATATCTGGTACTTGAATAATAGACATGTGTAGAATACTTCTTTTGACATATATTAAAAAATATCCAAAATATTCTAGACGTATCAAAGATATATCATATTGTGATGCCCAAGAGTTTAGTCCCACATCGGTGGGAGAGTAAGACTTTGAGTGATTTATATAGTAAAGCCAAAGACTTAAATGTAGCATCGGCTATTCGATTTTGGTAGTGGTTTGAGCCAAACAACATGCTACACTCGGTGGGTCTCACGCCTTATATCGCGCCAACAAGCTCGTAGGTCCGATGCACGACAAATGGTATCATAGCAGTTAGCCAGTCGGAAGTATGGAGCTAAGTGCTATGCGGGGCTAAGTGCTACATTGTCTGAACATGGTGGGAGCTACCTCTAGAGCCCGTAGGAGTCACCTCTAGAGTCCACATTGCCTAGTGGTGATATTGGGATGTACCAATTGCCATGCTCTGACGAGCACATCGCGTATTTAAGGGGGCTGATTGTGATGCCCAAGAGTTTAGTCTCACATCAGTGGAAGAGTAAGACTTTGAGTGGTTTATATAGTAAAGCCAAAAACTCAAGTGTAGCATCAGCTAGTCGATTTTGGCAGTGGTTTGAGCCAAACAATGCGCTACACTAGGTGGGTCCTATGGCTTACATTGCGCCAATGGGCTCGCGGGCTGGACATGTATACAGGGTGGTATCAGTTCATAGATATAACTGGAAGGCAAAAAGATTTTCCATAATCTTAATCTAAGATTGAAATGAAACTGCTAAACAATCTAAATCTAGAAGCTCTAGGGACTTCAGATTCTAGATCCTCAAAGATAAGATAACAATATTTCTCTCTTCTTTATCTATTCTCTCTTTTCTTAATCTTTTTCTCTTTGGCTTATTAGGACTCTTTTGATATTTTCAAAGATCCTTTATTCTATTAGAGGCCACTAGTGTCTTCTCAATGTTGAAGATGGTGAATGAATATCAGCCTTCCCTTGGAATGAAGAGAAATGGGCTATTTATGGGGAAAAGATGCCAGTTGACGTTATTTGAAATGGATGGCCATGATTCAGTGAGTCATTGAAGGTTTGAATGGAGGATGTCACTAAAAAGAGGTTACAATATGAAGATAGAGACTTGTGAGCAAAACTTGAGATTATCTTTGGATGGTTCATGTCGGCATATAACATATTAAGGGGTGAGCTTTTAGTGGTGATTGTGATCTCTGCTTGTCTATGACTCTATGCTTTCAACAATGATTATGATCATCATGCTGTGAAAGTACAGGTGCTGGTATGAAACTTGTATGTGATAGTGAGAGTGGAGATGAGACTGATTGCCGCAAGTGTTTACATGACAATTCTGGGAGAATTTTTATGTGGGGTATGAAACTTGTAGATGGACAGATTAAACAGAGCTGACGGTGTCTCGCATGCTTCAAGGTTAATTGGGCCAAACCAGGCAAATTAAAGTGTTTGCACCATTAGCTCAATTACTTATCCATTGGGACTCCAGTAATTTAAAAAAAAAAAAAAAGAAGCAAACAAACTCTAATTGGGTCAACATTAGGTGATCTATCTAAATATGAATTAATAAGATGCTATATGGATCTAAAATTGGCTTTATGCGCTGGAAATGGTATATTACAAAGTTTTGAATAAAATTTAATAGGAGAATCAATCATTACTAATAAAGTTCAACAGAAACTAACTGAAAGAAAAAAAATTAAAAATAAAATAAAGTTCTGGCAGTTTGGATAATACAGTGTAAGAGTAGCAGAAATAAATTTTGTGTGGCATTTGAACCTAAAACTTAGCTGCAAATGGTTCCAATTTGTGGCAAGAGATTGTTTGACTTTGAACCTAAGGAAGGTTGTTTTCTAGATAGCTTTTGATGGTTTGAGGTAACACAAAGATACCATAGATTCTTCACATCCTAAGTCCAGTTCATCTTTGAGCAAGAATTAACACCTAAACTATTCTTATCCATTACCAAATAGGGTCCCAAGTCTCCAACTATTTTAAACAGCAACAAAACTTAGAAATCCTATACTTAATAACATCAGTGAAAATACCATACTTTATTCCTCAAAAGCTCATCACATAGTCCTACTACATTTTTGAGAAACTTTTCCTGCCCAAGATGTATATTGTAAGATATCTAATAGTAGCCTCAACAAAAGTATCAAGAATCACAATCAAACCATGATCTCTTTTACTCTTTGTGCTTATCTGGCCACAGAACGAGAAATATTGCAAAAAGGTCATCACATAGTCCTACTACATTTTGGAGAAACTTTTCCTGCCCAAGATGTATAGTTTAAGATATCTAATAGTAGCCTCAACAAAAGTATCGAGAATCACAATCAAACCAATCTCTTTTACTCTTTATACTTATCTAGCCACAGAAAGAGAATTTTATTAGATATCTTAAACTTTGTGGGGGTTAATTGATATTTCCAAACTTGTTGGGGTTATCTCAGAAAGGGACAAACTTCTTGGGGGTTATCTAAAAATCTGGTGCAGGTTAAGTGACATTTCCAAACTTTTTGGGATTGTCTCAAAAGGGGCCAAACTTCCACAGGATTTTGTAAATTTACCCCTCAAAAAAATTTTCCACGCAAATTGAACAGACTAACTATCAATCTCATTTGTGTACTAAGACACAGAAAAATGCTAAGAAAGAAAAATCTAAAGACAACAGTTGCAATCATACCTGACCCAACCTTAAACATGTAAGGGATATTTGTAGCGCCCACAGGATGACCCGCATTGAACTCATCCACAGTTCTACAACATCATCTCAAAAAGCTTAATTTTCAACCAAAAAAAAAATCATAAGATTGAAATCTATAATTTTCTTCAAACTTCTACCTAACATCAAGATATCTATGCCCAGCTTGCAGCAACTCGTGAGCAACTCGAACAGGCACCGATCTCGGCACGGATTCTTCTGGGCTGGCATCAGTTGCCATCGACCTGATTCTATCAGATCAAAAATGCCCAAACCAACCATCAATTATCAAGTTTCTTCATGCCTTCAGCTAATGTGAAGAAAAAGAAAGATACCCATTACCTCAAAATGCTAGTACATCTGCTTTCCGTCCCCAGAGACCATTTGAGCTGCTTTGAAACGGCAAAAGAAGCTGGAATTGATGACAGAGACCTGCAAACAAAGTGTTCGATAAAATTCCCAAATGAAAGAGAGGAGAATGACAAAGCGATTAGATTGTGTTTGTAACCTCTTGAGCGGGAGAGGCGAGAGGAGAGCAGGGAGAGAGAATCGAGCGAAGCAGGCCATTCTTTTTTCTTTAACAAAATTTTTTTTTTCCTTGATTTCTTTTGATTGAAGAAGAAATGAGCTTTGGTTGTTTTGTCTTGGAGGTAAGAATACGAAGCAGATACCTCGGGCGTTTCTCCCTCTCCCTCTTTTACTTATTTATATTATTTATTTATTTATTTTTCCTGTTTTCAGTTTGTTTTGTAGGTGACGTGGGCTGGATTAGGCTATATATGGGCCTTGTAATGGACAGGTCAGACTATATCCAGGGTGGGTTTGGATGAGACTGCTACGTGAGGGTGTTTTGTCTTTCTTGGTTCCTTTTTTTTTAAACTAAGTCATATTAATTAATATATAAAAGGAAACACAACAAAAGCGCCTAGCTAGGAGAGTACGACTCGTACTTAATCCCAGGGGCGTCAAAAGATGTGAGACAAAACCGCACTTTTACATGATATAAACTCAAAATATGGGCATCTGACTTATAAGCCCCTGAACAAAATACAAAAGGACATACATGAAAATACAAAAGCTCGATTACATTGAACTCAACCTGCACGCATAGATCTAACTGTTGGAATACTCATCCGATCCTTCCATATATGTTTAAGGACCTGACGAGGCAATTCATGTTGATGGAAAAAAATAGCAAACTCTGTCAAGGAAATGACCAAGATTAGATAGAGCATCTGCCACCCCATTGCCCTCACGATAGATATGTGCCACATAAATGTGAGCGAGTAGGTTATTAAGCTCTCCCCACCGATGATGCATCTGCCAAAAAGGACTTGACCCCCCAAGCAAAGAGCACAGGGCTTTGGAATCAGACTGAGCACTTGTTGGGCGAATATTCATCACCGATGTCAAATATGCTCCATAGTATAGAGCATGAATCTCACTCTGCAAACTGTTACCAAACCCTACAGGACCAGCAAAAACACACACGAGGCCACCATTCTGGTCTTTGATAATTCCCCCCATTGCCATATTACCATCTCGACACGAGCCATCAACATTCAATGCAAAAGAATTAGGGGTGGGAGGACTCCAGAGCACAGATAGATTCCTTCGAGGGGGAGGGGCTCTATGCTTGATACCCAATAACATTAGAGAATCAATTCCAAATTTTGAGGAGTGTAATTTTGATTGAATTAGATGGTATAACTGTTGAAGGGTATCAATAACCACCAATCTAGCATGAAGGTAGTTTTTATTCTTCCCACCATATACCCTATTGTTTCTATAACTCCAAATCTGTATAACTATAGCAATACAAGCTACTCTACCCATAATAGAGAAATGTGATTTTTTTTTACACTTCATAAACCACCATTTTATTCTCGTGATAATAGACTGTTGCGGGAAAAAAGGAACTACAAACAACGCATTGAAAAATTTCCAGACTGAGGCTGCAAGTTCACTCTGAATAAAAAGGTGGTTTATAGTATCAGCTTGATTATTGCTACAGCATACACACTTAGAAGCTTATATTCCAGCTATGCTGTAATGCTGAAATCAATAGGCAATATATTGCGGAAAATATTCCAACACACTAGTTTAGCAGAAGTAGGCTCAAGAGTTGCCCAAATTTCAGATAAGATAGCAGTAGAATCCTTTGAGGGTCTAATAATATTCCATGCAGATGTGAGTGAGAATTTACCTTGTTTATCAGGAGCCCAGTGTCTGACGTCATCATGTTCCGTTAGCTTGGGGGTTGCCTCATGTAGGAGATGCACCATCTCAGGGCTAAGACAGGGACTGAGTTCATCAAAGTGCCACTGATTATGACGATAAAATTCCTTAAGTTTAACTTTGCTTTGTTCATTATCACAAAAAAGAGCAAGGTGAAACTCAAGAATCCATTTGTCATACCAGAATAAGATATTACCAGTACCAACAGACCACATACAATTATCAGCAAAGCTCTGTTTGATAGCTAGGATTTGTTTCCATTCCTTGGAGCATCGTTGTGGACCTGGCCAAAGGAGGGGAGAATCTGATATCTTATATTTAGACCTCTTGAACGAAGCCCAAATAGAAGATGATGTGCATAAAGCCCAACATTATTTCATCAACAAGGCTTGTTTAATGTCAGTAAGCCTCCTGAAACCCAACCCACCCTCTGAGTATGGATAGCACAATTTATGCCATTTTAACCAATGTTTTCTGTTACCAAACTCAGAGGAACCCCAAAAGAATTTCTCAAACATCCGCCTATTTTTATATAACATTACAGTATAATGTCAGAGAAGGTGGAGGGGCATGCTACATAGGACATGTTTTATCAACACCATTCTACCAGCTTGTGTGAGAAGTTTGGTTTACCACGACTATAGTTTATCTTTGATTCTATCAAGGAGGGGCTGGTAGAAAGATATCTTGCGATAGCCAGGGCCTATAGGTACTCCAAGGTACTTGATAGGAAATTTCCCTTTGCAAATTTTTAGGGATTTTTGCACTACTCTCACCCTAGCCAGAGAAGCTTTAGATGATAGATAAAAATGATTTTTGGATAAATTGAGTTTTTGACCAGAAGAAGCTTGGTATCTCTCCAAGAGTTGGATGACTTTCTTGAGGGAAGATTTTGCTGAATTGAGGAAAATAATCACATCATCTGCAAAGAAAAGGTGGGATGGACAAATAGTTAGAGTAGTTGACTATCTAGCTGAAAGAGGGATTAGGTAGGAGAGACCCAGGGATAGGATTTGCTCAGCCAGGATGAATATACTAGGAGAGAGGGGGTCTCCCTAACGAAGACTTCTGGAAGCTTGAAAAAAACCTTTGTAAACCCCTTGATATACTACAGAATAGTGACATTAGCAGATACATGCTTTGATGAGGGAGATCCAAGCAGGGGAAAAACCAAATCTGTGGAGACCTGACCATGGGAAATCCCATTCTAATCTATCATAGGCTTTTTCCATATCTAGATTAATAATGATATTTGGATGTTTGGATTTTTTATCGATTTCTCTCGAAATTTCTTGGACCAGGGCTATGTTGTCAATAATGTTTCTCCCTCTCACAAAAGCTCCTTGGTTGGGAGAGATAATGGAAGGCAAGATGGAAGAAAGTCTAGCACTAAAGGTTTTAGACAAGATTTTATATACAGTTGTGCATAGACTAATCGGCCTAAAGTCATTCAGGTTAAGAATAGGGAGCCTTTTGGGAATAAGAACTAGGATAGTATGGATGAATGATGATGGCAGAGCTTTGTAGGAGAGGAAGTCATTTGCTGCTGCTAGGATTGATGGGCTAACAATCTCCCACATGGAGGTGAAGAATGCAGCTGAGAACCCATCAATTCCAGCAGCACTATCTGGTGGGATAGAAAAGGTAGCCTCCTTAATTTCTGACATAGAAAAGGGGCTAAGAAGCATGTGTAAGCATATTTACAAATAATATATGCTATAAACATGAATAAACTGAATGCGGAAGAGATCGGTATACCTCCGGCCATTGACGCTTTTGCTTGGAAATGCCTTCAATACTCTGTGTTTTTGGAGTTCTTCTAAGCCCTCAATTACTCTTATGATGGTGTATAGAACAAGAGAGAGTAATTAAGCTTAGGGACCCAAAACCCATTTCAATTATATTTATAGATGTGCTCCTATCAAGCACATCACCCACTTAGGGGTAGTTACCACAAAATAGTGAACGTGGGACCACTTCATGGGTGGTTAACAAAACTGTAATAAAACTTACATTCTCCCACTTGGTCCATACGTTCAACTTGGTGTCAAATCAAAATCCCATCTAAGAAATACAATACACGAATCATGACGATAGGTCCTCTAATAATCGAGTGTTATCTTCCATGTATCACTATGTATTATATTTCTTAAATCAATCCAAATGTGGTAACATTACTTAATGAATAAACCCTACATTTATTCCGTGTCCGATAACAACTGATTTTTCTCAAATTTATAAATTTGTACCATAATATGAGAAAATATCATAAATAAGAGTTTCACTAAAACAACATTGTTCATACAATGAAAATCACATAATGGAACCTAATCCCATTCTAACAACATGATCCTTGAACTTCATTGGTGGCATGCCTTTTGTCAAAGGATCAGCTATCATCAATTCAGTGCTAACATGCTCAATGACCACTTTCTTTTCTTTAACACGTTCTCTTATGGCTAAATACTTAACATCGATGTGTTATCTTCCACTACCACTTTTATTATTTTTAGCCATAAAAACAGCAGCTGAATTGTCACAATAAATCCTCAATGGCCTAGAAATGGAATCCACGAGTCTAAGCCCAGATATGAAACTCTTTAGCCATACACCATGTGACGTAGCCTCAAAACAAGAAACAAACTCAGCCTCCATGGTGGACGTAGCAGTCAAGGACTGCTTGGCACTCCTCCAAGATATAGCTCCACCGGCAAACATGAAGACATAACCTGATGTTGATTTCCGTGAATCAATGCACCCAGCAAAGTCTAAATCTGAGTACCCTATCACATCCAGATTGTCGGTTCGTTTGTACATAAGCATGTAATCTTTGGTCCCTTGAAGGTGCCTCATTACTTTCTTTGCAGCTCTCCAGTGGTCCAATCCTGGGTCACTCTGATATCTGCCTAACATTCCCTCAACAAATGCAATGTCAGGTCTTGTACAGACCTGAGCATACATCAGGCTTCCAACTGCAGAAGCATATAGAATGTTTTTCATTTGTTCCCTTTCAAAGTTATTTTTCGGGCACTAGTTTAAATTGAACCTGTCACCCTTCACTATAGGAGCTGCACTTGGTGAACAATCTTTCATCCGAAATCTCTCTAAAACTTTATTAATATAGGTTTCTTGAGACAGACCTAAAACGCCAAAGGATCTATCTTGATGGATATTAATGCCAATGACATAAGATGCATCACCCATATCCTTCATTTCAAAATTCTTAGAGAGAAATTGTTTTACCTCATGCATGAAACCCTTGTCATTGGTTGCAAGTAACATATCATCCACATATAAGACAAGGAAACAAATTTTGCTCCCACTGACCTTCTGGTATATACATTGATCCATGACATTCTCTTCGAAACCAAATGATGAGATAACATCATGGAATTTTAGATACCACTGGCGGGAAGCTTGTTTCAATCCATATATAGATCTCTTAAGCTTGCAAACCAAATGCTCACCATCACTAGAGGAGAATCCTTCTGGTTGTTTCATGTAAACTTCTTCCTCTAGGTTACCATTTAAGAAAGCCGTTTTCACATCCATTTGATGCAATTCCAAATCAAATTGAGCAACCAATGTCAAAATTATACGGAGGGAATCTTTCTTGGACACAGGAGAAAATGTATCTGTGTAATCGATTCCTTCCTTTTGAGTGAATCCTTTAGCAACTAGTCTCGCCTTGTATCTTTCAATGTTGCCTGATGAGTCTTTCTTGGTCTTAAAGACCCATTTACACCCTATGGGTTTTGCTCCTTTAGGCAACTCAACAAGATCCTAGACATTGTTACTCTTCATGGAATTCATTTCTTCCTTCATGGCATTGTACCACAAATCTGATTCTTTACAACTCATGGCTTGTGAAAAGGTTTCAGGATCATTTTCGGCTCCAATATTGTAGTTAGATTCTTGTAGATATACAATATAATCACTAGAAATTGCTGACTTCCTCGTTCTAGTAGATCTCCTTAATGTTGCATCAACATCCTCCTGGGGAGCATGTTGTTCAACTGGTTGCTGAATGCCTTCAGGTAATTCCTGAATAACTGGATCTACTAAATTATCGACAACTCGTAGAATTTCTTGATTGACATTAGATCAAGCGTGGGTCGTTGAGTTTCAACGACTTGTTGGGCAACGCCAACTTGAGGAGTGCTATGAATGACAATCAACTTACTACTTGAGGTGAAAGGTTGAGTATCTAAATGATCCTTCTCAGAAACTATATCCTGAGATTGATCCCTCTCACTAATTAAGTCATTCTCAAGAAATTTCGCATTTCTTGATTCCACAATTCTAGTCTGATGTGATGGACAATAAAACCTATTTGCTTTGGACCTTTCGGCATATCCAATGAAATACCCACTAATGGTCCTTGGATCCAATTTCTTCTCTTGCGGATTGTAAACTCTTATTTCAGGCGGGCATCCCCAAACGCATACATGTCGCAAACTCGGTTTCCAACCTTTCAATAATTCAAATGGCGCTTTTGGAACAGCCTTGGTTGGAACCCGGTTCAATATATACACAGCCGTCTTAAGAGCTTCAGTCCACAAGGACTTAGGAAGTTTGGAGCTACTCAGCATGCTCCACACCATGTCCAATAATGTTCGGTTTCTTCTTTCTGCTACACCATTCTGGTCCGGAGATCCAGGCATAGTGTATTGGGCAACTATCCCATTTTCTTGAAGATACCTGGCAAACGGACCCGGTGCTTGTCCATCCTCAGTATATCTACCATAATATTCTCCACCTCTATCAGACCTCACGATCTTAATTTGCTTTCCGCATTGTTTCTCTACTTTAGCTTTGAATAGTTTGAAAGCATCTAGCGCTTCGTTCTTGTTATGAAGCAAGTAGAGATACATATATCGTGAGTAATCATCTATGAATGAGATGAAGTATTTTTGACCATATGAGTCCATATCTGGACTACAAATATCTGTATGTATGATTTCTAATATGTCTGAGCTCCTCTTAGCACCTTTCTTTGATTTATTGGTCTACTTTCCCTTTATGCAGTCCACACAAATTTCAAAGTCGGCAAAATTCAAAGTACTAAGTACTCCATCATTCACCAATCTTTTAATCCTTTCAATGGAGATATGTCCTAATCTCGGTGCCACAACATAGAGGAAGTTTCATTCATAACACATCGCTTTGTTCCAAAGATGAACATGAGTTGCATTATAACAGGCATTGTTTTGCAAATTAAAGCGAAAAAGACCATCGATAATGTACCATTTCTAACAAAATCAGATTGATAATTTAAATTTAAAGATTTGTCCGAAAATAGAAAGGAATATCCAAAAGGTACAAGTCTTGAAACTGAAATTAATTTTCTAGAGAAATTGGGAATATAAAATGTCTTTTCCAATTTTAAAACAAAGCCAGTATTCAGAACTAAATTGCAATCTCCAACAGCCTCCACACGTGAACGCATCTTGTTTCCAGATAAGATGTACTGCTCACTTCCCACTAGCTTCCTTGGGTTTTGCAAATCCTGCAACTCATTTGTAATATGGATTGTACAACCAGAATCAATCCACCATGTGTCATGACAAACTTCAGCCATATTAGATTCAAAACAAACTAGTGAGATTGGATTACCTTTCTTTTCAAGCCATTCTTTGAATTTGACGCAATCCTTCTTTATGTGTCCCTTTTTCTTACAAAAGAAGCACTTGGATTCCTTCTTAATGTCAGCTTGGGCAGGTATATGACCCTTTCTCTTCGATTTAGCTTGAATTTTCTTCTTTCCTTGAATAGCCAGATGTGCACTCTGTGAACTCTCTCCCTGTTCCATCAACAATCTCCCTTCCTCTTGAACACACATGGTCATTAATTCATTTATTGACCATTTATCTTTATGTGTGTTATAAGAGATCTTAAAGGGTGCGTATGGTTGTGGAAGAGTGTTCAAAATATAGTGCACAAGGAAAGAATCAGACATCTCAACCTCAAGTTTCTTTAGCTGAGCCGCAATGTCCCTCATCTTCATGATGTGCTCACGCACACCTCGGACACCTGTGAGCTTTGTGGATGAAAACTTCATAATTAGGGTGCCAGCTAGTGCCTTGTCTGAAGTTTCAAATTGCTCATCAATAGCCTTCAACAAAGCACGGACATTGTCATGCTGTTCAACAGAACCATGAATGCCAGCAGAAATTTTGGTCTTTATGAACATCACACTTAGGCGATTGGATCCCTCCCAACGTTCATAAAGAGCAATTTCAGCTGGAGTGCTGGCTTCAGTGACTTTAGGTGGTTCATCTTTTCGGATAGCATAGTCGATGTCCATCCACCCCAAATGAAGGAGAACTCTCTCCTTCCAAATCTTATAGTTTTCACCCCTTAATTCGAATTTCACAACTTGTATCAGAGAAACTAGCACTTTGAATAGCTGCATAATTAAACATACATGCTTATTTGTTATAAATTGAGACTAACAAAACAAAATATATGTTTTACCAATGTAAAGCACAGCTTAAATGACATAAATCAAATGACATAAAATTGCATGTGGGCCAAATTTTAATTCAAATAAATTTATGATAAACTTTATGATAAAACTATCAAATCATATTCCAATTCCTAATACCTGTGGGCAATTAGAAAAGATAATTTGACATTTTATCCTCATTAATTATTCAAATATAATAAAAATTCCTGTGGGACAAAATTATTATACTGAACATCATTAACACAATCAATGTCCTTGTACTAAATGTGATCCTTAATTTAGCTTAATATATAATTTTGCATAATTAGGGCTACTGTGGCTAATCCCTATTTAATTAAAATTATATGGACCACGGGACATTTTGTTTTATGCTTGCAGAAGACAAAGAAACACATAAAGCTAATCTTCATAAATTTGGGTATTATGAACAGTAACCATAAATCATAATTAAACTGTAATTATGATTTTTTTAAATATCCCAAAACTACATGCCATTTAGGTCGTCTTCAACCTTGAGTCGGACGTAAAACAAGAAACAAACTCACAGCATGACCGGTTTCAATCTCACTTATTTATAGACCAAATCAAATGTTTTAAATCATAGAATTGATAGAATTCAGATCTCTAAATGATTCATAACATTATTTTTATAACCAGTTCATAAAATAAGTTATAAATAATTGCATAATCCCGTTTTAAACTAAAATTTTAGAAACCAATGCTCTGAAAAGAGCACCCATTCAAATGTTGCGGACATTCTTCAAAAACAAAGAAATGCTACAAAGATTATTTCTCGATAATTTATAGCCCCATATGATGTCAAGAATTATATAAAATAATTTGACAAAATTTTGCATCTATGACATATACGGGAAAACAAATACCAAGCATTCAAACAATGTCAAGGCAGAGAAAAATCGTGCTCTGATACCAAATGTAAGCATATTTACAAATAATATATGCTATAAGCATGAATAAACTGAATGCGGAAGAGATCGATATACCTCTGGCCATTGACGCTTTTGCTTGGAAATGCCTTCAATACTCTGTGTTTTTGGAGTTCTTCTAAGCCCTCAATTACTCTTATGATGGTGTATAGAACAAGAGAGAGTAATTAAGCTTAGGGACCCAAAACTCATTTCAATTATATTTATAGATGTGCTCCCATCAAGCACATCACCCACTTAGGGGTAGTTACTGTAGGCGTCAAAAATTGCTTATCGGTGCGAGCGAGACTTCGTGGCGGTGGGTTAACAACCGACGACCCATCCGACAAACGCCGGCGATTGACTATGCAGCATCCGCATTGGCCAGAAGCGAACACATGAAGTGAGCGGCGATGCATATAAGCCAACGAGCTTGCATAAATGTGGGATTTTCGATATTCGAGAGAGCTCGCGAGATCTACTTGTCGGCCTTCCGGTTCGAGCCGGCGACAGCACGAGTTCGGTCGACGTCGGATCTACGATCGCGAGGTAAGCGAATCCGTCGGGACTGGATTACCCTCCGGGATAAATTTCTCTGGTAGATCTCACGCTCGTGATCCTCTCCTTCGTGAGTGCGATCCCCGCAGCGATCCTCTCCTTCATGAGTGCGATCCTTAGGCCGTTTCCTTCGTGAAGCGAGCCTCGTCTGTAGTTCGAATCCGGTTTCTACCAGATCTCAATTGCGCCGTGGTCCACGGAAGAATAAAAGCCCGACGAGGCGAAGAACCGCATAGCGAGGATCCCGAAAATAGAGATCCTCGTGTTTGTTCACAAAAGGAAGAAGTTGTAATTTTCGTTTTCATTGTACGCCTTAAAATAAAAGGTATTTCTTTTGAATTTTGTTGTAGGCTAACGAAGCTGTAAAATAAATTCAACGACAATGAATACAAAACCAACTTTCCCCGTGAATAAGCTGGCGACCACAGTGGGAGCCAACGGCTTCAACAAAGAAGCCGTCGTGTCGCAACCGCGGATCCAGATCCCGGTGATAGAAGAGGTCGAGTTCGAGTTCGACCAAAAGAAGTACGAGGAGTACCTCTTCCTCGCCCGATTCAGCCCCTCAGAAGTCCAAGATGGTCTCCACTACCAGGAAGACCCACTCGGCCTCAGATGCGGAGGCAAGGAAGTCCAACCCCACCACCGTCAAAACTACAGACGATGGTGACACTACGGCCCTAACAACGGCCAAATCTTCAGAACCCCTATCTTTGCAGGGGGTCGGTTCCGCCAATGGCGTCGTGACTCTCTCTAAGAGAGCCCGCCGAGGCGACGCCACCGGTGAAATAGTTAGCCCAGGCAAAAGAATCAATGGACGGGGTCCGCTATGAGGCGGATCTAAGGTCTAAGTTAACTCAGAGACTGACGTCTGAGATCGTAGCCGATTCCTACAAACCGGCAATAAATGAATGGGTCCGAAGTCAACGGAATCGTTTACGCTTCGAGCGTATCCGGAGCGCCGCCTCGCTGCAAGCCACGGGCTTTGGTGCAACAAGCCCGCGAGTTGAAGAAGGAGGCGGCCAAGAAGTCATCAACAAGTCGGCTAGTTTGGAAGCCCAAATCTGTCAACGCTTCAACTCCGACGAACCTGGCATCCAAGCCCAGCTCTTCCAGCAGGCCAACTCCTGCTCCCGTGCTCAAATCAGAAATTGTGAGCACTTCAACAAAAATTGTATCGACGCCGAAATTACCTCCGGTGTCTATGTCCGAACTTTCGGCGAAGCCAACTCTCGCCACAACCAGCAGGCTTACCATCAAGGATCGCCTGTGTCAGCTAAAGGAATCGCGGGTCACTCCTAATACAGGAGGACGCACCCGTTCCAAGATTCCTACGACTGGACTAAAAATCGAAGTCCGAGAGTCCCCTGAGACTTCACGCTCACATAAGCGGAAGTCAAGGCGAGTTACTTTCGGTAGTTTTGGTGAACAAATCCATTCTCGGAAGGAGACGCTTTCGTCTGATGGCGATGACGTTATACCCGAAGGGTTATGCCGACACACAGCAAGTTGTTTCGGTACACACACCGACGAGCTGTACTACCGTACAGGGGGTACGAGGAAATCTCGAAGAAGTTCCCCCAAGCCAACACAGCCCTGCTTATGCTCCAAGCTCATCAAAACAGTGCTCTCGGAGTGTAATTGTTGTCAAGAAGCTCCAGAAAGGGTGTCAGTCTTCCAGAGACTCACCACGAAAACGCCGAGACCTAGGTCAAGGCGATTCCGCAGAAGATCAGCACCTCGAGCCAATGAGTTGCCAGAGGTCACTAACAATATGACCGGCAAGGAACCATCGTCGCGGCTTATTCCTAGCGCATCGCAACGGTTAACTCGTTTGCGGTCCGGGACTATTCGACGGTCCAATTATGACAAGCTTTTGAGAGGACTACCTTCAGAGGATGAAGTATCAGACGCTGGGTCGGCAATGGCATCCGACAATATAATTTCTAGTGAGGGACAACCCCGAAAAGCGTTTATGATCAGTACAAATCAAGTGGTTAAAATGCTAGATGAAGCATTGGCCAAGCAGCGGGAAAACTTCAAGCTAGAGATGGATTTGGCCATGCAAACGATGAGAGAAATGCATGACTAACAAATCCAAGCCCTAACAAAGCATCGAGGTGAATCAAGTCAACGCATCGACGTTGATCAAGATGACAGCGATTCGGACCAGGAGGAAGCACAAGAAGATGATAACCCTCCTGAACCACGCAACGCTGGGCATAATGCAGATGTTGTTACTCATGAGAATGAGAAGATCAAAAACCTCGAGAATAAAATCAACTCTTTGATTTCCGCGCAAGAGGTGAAGAAAACCGGCATCCCTTGCCCATATCCTAGGGAGTGGGAATCAATCCCATACCCGGCAAAGTTTAACTTAATAAACTTCACGCCGTTTGACGGGAAGGGTTCACCAACTCAACACCTGATATACTTCAAGTCCCACTTGGGGGTAATATCTGGAAATGAGCCCTTGATGGTTCGGTCATTCGTTGGTACCCTTCGCGGGGCTGCCTTCGATTGGTACCGCCGTCTCAAGCCGGAGAGTATTCATAGCTGGGACGACATGGAGTCTAGCTTCCTCACCAATTTCTTCGATGACGATACCGAAGTATCGATCGGGACATTGTTCGACGAGAAGCAAAAAGACGGAGAAACTGTAGATACCTTCGTCAAGCGATTCCGGAACAAGGCGATGAACTGCCGGGATCCGATAACAGAGGAGTTCATCCTCCAGACCTGCCACAACAATTTGTCGATAGATGTGCTTGAAGCAATGGGGACAGCACCATCTATAACGTGGAAGGACTTGAAGGTTCGTGGAGAGCAAGCTGAAAGGTTCCTTAAAAGGAAAAGTAAAGAGGCCACCGGCAACAAACACCTAACAAACGTAATTTTGTACCACGCGCAGGTAAGGCGCCAAAGAAAGTCCGTAGACGCCAATCAAATATTGACTGCAACCACAGCGGCGATCATGGCGTGCACCACGGCAATCGCGGCCTCAATGGCGCCAACAAACTCAAAATCAGAAACCTTCTGGTTCGAGGTTTCCCAAGACTTACTCGTTCAAAGACGAGGAGGTTCCGGGCGTTTTCAAATACCTTCTGGAGAACAATAAGATTCAGTTGCCCCCAATTATAAACCAAGAGGAGGCAAAGAAGGTTCTGAGATCCTAAGTCTTGCTTATCACGAGCGGTACATCATCCTACAAAATTCTGCTACCATCTCAGGGACAAGATTCAAGCCTTGATCGATGTCGGAGTCATCACTCCAAAACCTTCTAAAGAGAAGAAGGTGGGAGCAAATGCAATCTCTATAAGCTTCGGATCGTTCCTTTGATTGGTTTCAACAAGCGCCCGATCGTAAAGGTTGGAATGAAGATGGTGAATGAGGATCCTCACGAACAGCGTGAGAAGGACTCGTACATACGCAGCAACAAGCGGAGAAATCCTTTGGGTCCACCCTGACTTGCTGAAAGACGATCAGTGGACTACCTCGTCGGCCAAAAAGAAGTCCAAAGGAAAAGACAAACTATGCTATGCTGCTTCGGCAATTCCGGAGAAGGACGATGAAGAAGTGGTGACTTTCCAGTTTTCGGAAGAAGAGCATGAAGTCTTTGCCACAAGGAGTGGACACGAATACAGCTATAAGTATCCGGAGATTCCGAATCCAAATGCGAAGATGCTATCGAATCGGGTGGCCGCAGCCCTCTCACTCGAAAGCAGAAAGTACAATGACGATTGCTAAAAGCGGTGAAGCAAAGGAGATTGAGGAAGCTCAACTCCCGAAGCAGTCCCGATTCAATCGCCCAATTGTGAGAGATAGACCGGGAACATCGAGCTCTCCGTACCGCTTCGATGTCATGGCCCAATTGGCAAACATCCCGGCTAGAATAACTCTCTACGAGTTGCTTCGATTGTCAAAAGAGACCCGGGAAGCTTTACAAGAGGCTCTAGCCGATTCTGAAGTATTCCTCGCTCAGATTAAGCCGACTCCGGAAGAATCTCAACAACAGTGTAACTTGGCAACCGAGCACTTTCCCTGCATCGCCTTTATGAAGGAGGATATGCAGACGAAGAACTCGAAGCATGATAGGCCTTGTACTTCACGGGGTATATCGGCTCCGGTGGAAGTTAACCGATCCAAGTTGATCCGGTTCCACTGTGAGTATCATGCCCTGCGATTAATGCTGACCTCGAATTCACCCGATGGTGGCATCCACAGGCACAATGATCTACGGATTTAACACCAGTGGGACCCGGCCACTTGGTAAAATCCGGATTAAGTGCCAGATGGGGGACTTGAAGTCCGAAGTCACTTGCTATGTAATCGATGCGAGACTTCCTATAACCTATTGTTGGGTCGGCCTTGGATCCACAGTAACGCTATAGTCCTCTCCACTCTTCATCGGTTCTAAAATATGTAGACACAAATAATGAGGTTAAGACGGTGGTCGCGATAAGCGTACCGCTTAAAGGAATGGAGAATTATTTCACGACTCCCTCCTACGGCAACGAATCCGACATCGAACCATCGCCCAAGGCACGACATGGCGAAGAAGTCGATACCGGGCCGCTTGATTACGATGATGGTTTTGTTATTAATAACATTGTACCCGTTGTAATCAATCTTGACGACGGAGAATCGTCCGATGAAGGTTGTAATTGGCAACTTGCCGACGAGTTAATAAAAAATGATTTAGAGTATCCTTTGTCTTTGACTGATGTGATAACAGGGTTATATAGTGATCACAGCTTACACCTACCAACTCGGTCATCTTGCTTTACACAAAAGCAGTTCCGAGACTCCTTTGGGGCAATGCTCGTCCTCCCATGAAGATCAAGTAGTAAAAAAGACTTGGTTTACGGAAAAAGAGAGGCAGTTCCAACACCGAATCAATTCTTCGAAGAAGATGAAGATAACAATGGCCCTATCCTCCACACATTCAGATATAGCCCGGAAATACTGGGTATCATGAAGAAATAGGGGTATGACTTGACACGAGGGGAAGGTCTATGCTTCAGACGAGGTCCTCGAGTCCCTTCTAAAGCGGCATACGTCCCAAGGGGAAAGCCGGATAACTACTACGCATTTAGAAGGGGATTGGGATATGAATCCTCTTCCGAAGATGAGTGCTCGTGGCTGATTGATGATAATCCACCCGATGAGGGAGACGGACATTCGTCTGATTCGTCGGCTTGGGATTCCGACACCAGCCTCGGAGAAGCTTTTAAGGCTTTGATGTCAAACATGGCTTCAGTTGATCCTGATACTATTGAGGATGATGAAGATATGCCAACATGGGAAGACCCATGGTTCCATCAACTCAAAGAGCAGTTTGGGGATAGATTCGAGCAAAGGGAACCACCCACTAAGGACGAGGTAGTCCAGGTTAATATGGGTGACGAAGAACATCCTAAGCTCATAAACATCAGCAATACCCTCCCCTCGGAAGAGAAGGAAAAGTTGATCACCCTAATCAGAGAGTATATCGATGTGTTCGCCTGGAGCTACGAAGAAATGCCAGGGCTCGACCCTAATGTGGCAACACATCATCTCAACATCAAAGTGGATGTCAAACCTGTCAAACAATCACAAAGACGGTTTCGTCCTCAGATTATGCAGGCAATTATCGACGAAGTGAAGAAACTCATAGAATCAGGATTCATCAAGGAAATTCAACATCCGGATTGGGTGGCGAATATAGTCCCGGTCATGAAGAAGAATGGTTCGATTAGGATGCGTATGGCTTCTGAGAGACACGAATCTTGCGAAGATGACTTTCTCTCCCAATCACCGATGTCATAGTTGACAATACGCGGTGGATTTGAAAGAATATCATTCATGGATGGTTTCTCGGTTACAATCAGATTAAGATGCACCCCGATGATGCCAAACACACAGCGTTCAGAACGCCTATCGGAATATATTTCTATACGGTCATGCCATTCGGCCTCAAAAATGCCGGCGCCACATATCAGCGAGTAATGACCAAGATTTTCCAGGATCATCTCCGGAAAATGGTCGAATGCTACGTCGACGACTTGGTCGTGAAAAGCCGTGACAAGCAAGATCACATCAAAGATCTTAGAACAGTATTTGAGCTCATGCGAACTCACCAGCTAAAGATGAACCCCGCCAAATCATTCCTTGGGATGTCCAGTGGCAAGTTCCTCGGCTTCGTCGTCACCAATAAAGGAATCCATGTTGATCCTGATAAAGTGAGAGCGATCCAAGACTTACAACCCCCAAGAAATTTGAGGGAACTCAGGGGGTTACAAGGGCGATTGGCGTACATCCGACGGTTCATATCAAACCTCTCAGGGAAATGCCAGCCATTCTCAAAGTTAAATAAGAAGGGCGTGTCATTTATTTGGGATGACGCCTGCCAGAAGGCATTTGAAGAGATCAAATCATATCTCGCCAAACCTCCTGTTCTTGTTGCACCGCTGTCAGGAAAACCGTTTCTGATTTACATCAAGGCAACAGATCACTCGTTAAGCACTTTACTCGCGCAGGACGACGACGGTGGTCACGAACAGGCAGTGTACTACCTAAGCCGAACATTAGTCGGTGCTGAGTCTCGATACCCAATGGTTGAGAAGCAGTGCCTTGCATTAGTGTTCGCGATTCAGAAAATGCGGCACTATTTGGTCGGACAAACGATTTATGTTATCTCCAGCATAAATCCGGTTCGAATATTTATGACCCAGCCTGCCTCGATGAGCTGGCGTTTGGCAAAATGGGCCTTGCTCTTATCCCAATATGACTTGCACTTCAAATAACAGAAGTCAGTTAAAGGACAAGCCATTTGCGATCTCTTGGTACGCCAGACAGCAGGCGGCGAACTATATGATGAACTACCTGACGAAGTCCAGGAAGTCAACACTACATCGCACCAACAAATATGGCGATTGTATTTTGACGGAGCTTCTCGGGCCACTAATGTGGCAAGTGCCCCTGGATGTTCTAAAACCTCCGCTGGAGTCGGAGTTGTCTTGATTTTCCCAGGGAATCATGTCATGCCCCGTGCTTATTCACTCACTGAACCTTGCTCTAATAACGTAGCCGAATACAATGCGCTACTTATTGGACTTAGTTTCGCCAAGGAGCTGGGGGTCGAGTATCTCGAAGCGTACGGCGATTCGCAATTGATAGTTAAGCAGATCCGTGGTGACTACGAAGTTAGGAACCCTGATCTGGTCCCTTATCATCAGATAGCCGTCGAAATGGCGGACTCATTTGAAGAATTCTTCATTGAATATATCCCGCGCCTTCAGAACGCTTACGCGGATGCATTGGCGGCTTTAGCCGTATCATTGGCCTGACCTCGAGAGCCAGAAGGTTGGTTACGATCAGAACTCATCAACTCTTTGTACCAATATACGACGAGGTACAAGAAGACAAAGGGGTAGCTACCAAAGAGGTACATGCAACCCAAATCAAATTGGAGCCCCGAGATTGGCGCTTTCCTATCATCAATTACGTCTTACATGGTATTTTGCCAGAAGACGTGAAGGAAAGAGAGTCAATCCGGCGAAGAGCTCCAAGATTCTTCTATGACACGGAGGCCCGGATTTTATATCGCCGGGGGTACGACGGTCTTTTACTCCGATGCCTTTCAAACAAAGAGGCAGAAAAGGTCCTTCGGGAAGCACACGAAGGTGAATGTGATGCGCACCAACCTGGTCCTAAACTCTATGATCGTATCAGGAGAATGGGCTACTTTTGGCCAACAATGATTAATGATGCAGTCGCGTACGCTCGGAGATGTCACGCGTGTCAAGTTCATGCGAACTATATGCATCAGCCTCCAGAGCAGTTGCATCCTTCGACTACATCCTGGCCATTTGAGACATGGGGAATGGACGTTGTAGGTCCCATCTTTCCGCCGTCAGTTAAGGGAGATCGGTTTATTCTTGCGATCACCGACTACTTCTCCAAGTGGGCTGAAGCAATCCCGCTAAAAGAAGTCAAGGCGAGTACCGTCGTCAAGTTTATCAAACACCATGTCATCTATCGACATGGTGTCCCAAGACGGATCGTGCATGACAACGGTCCCCAATTCATCAGCAATTCCTTCATTAGGTTTTACGAAAAATTCAAAATACAAGACGTCTCATCGACAGCTTATAATCCAGCAGCAAATGGATTAGCTGAGGCATTCAACAAGACGATTATCAAGATTCTGTCAAAGCTTGTGAAGAATAACAAGTGAGATTGGGATGATAAACTCGGAGAAGCACTCTGGGCATATCGCTTATGCATGGCCCAGAACAACCCGTACTCCACGGTTTATGGGTGTGAAGCAGTTCTCGTTAAAATCCGATTCGTCACCGCGCCGCCCTTTCAGCGAGATGACGACCGAAGAACAACATCAAAAACGCCTCAAGAGCTTGAGATGTTAGACGAGAAGCGCCTAGAGGCTCAACAATCCATTGAGTTCTATCAAGCTAGGATGTCGAGGGCTTTCAACAAGAAAGTTCGACAGAGAACCTTTAAGGAGTGAGATCTCATCCTCGCCGCCGACGGCCGATAATTCTCAACTCCAAAAAGAATGGTAAATTTGAACCTAAATGGGAGGGTCCGTTTGTAATAGAAACGGTTTACTCCAATGGTGCATATCGCCTAATAACACAAAGTGGCGACCGGCAATTAATGCCGATAAACGGGAAGTTCCTGAAGAAATACTACCCTTAGTATCTTCAGGATAACCAATTATTACGGGAGGTTCCTCAGGGAATATTTCACTCGTTTCTTGAGGATAACCCTAAATAAAATTTTCTCCTCCAAAATTCTCTCACCGATCAAATTCATTGACGGTGGGCCCAGTAAAAAATCTTTTTGGTCCAACCACCAACAAAATCCCCTCTCGATTCATTCCACGAATGAGAGGTCCACATTCAAATTTTGGTTAGCGATCCTATAAAAGTGAAAGCTATCTGCATTCTTTTAAGACTCTCAGAGCGGAGACCCCGCTCTTAGTTTCTTTCTCTCCAGAAACAAGAGATAGAATACATTCTTCCTCTCTTGTTCGTCCCTCGCTCGGAGATAGGAGACAAGATCCTCCTTCCTCTCCATCGGCAAGAGATAGGATACAAAACCTTCCTCTCTTGTTCGTCCCTTACCCGGAGATAGGAGACAAGATCCTCCTTCCTCTCCACCTTCGGGAAATAGAATACATTCTTCCTTTCCCACATTTCACCTGGAGATAGAATACATTCTTCCTCTCCAGAAGCAAGAGATAGAATACATTCTTCCTCTCTTGTCCTAGATTCTCAGAGTGGAGATCCCACTCTTAGTTTCACCTTTCTAGATTCTCGAAATGGAGATCCCATTTTTAGTCTCTTTCACTGGAAACAGGATAAAAATCCTTCCTTTCCAACGCTCGGAGATAGGAGACAAGATCCTCCTTCCTCTCCATCGGCAAGAGATAGGATACAAAACCTTCCTCTCTTGTTCATCCCTTACCCGGAGATAGGAGATAAGATCCTCCTTCCTCTCCACCTTCGGGAAATAGAATACATTCTTCCTTTCCCACCTCAGTCAATCTTAAACCGGTTCAGTCATTCTCCGGTCAAAAGAAGACATCAAGATTCATCTTGGGGTATTTTATCCCGAAGCCTAAGAAGGGATAAAGCCAACGCCTCACACGCGTTGCCAGTTTAGTCTTTCTCCGATTGAAGAAAACACCGAGTTCGACTGGGTATTTTATCCCAAGCCTAAGAAGGGATAAAGTCAACGCTTCACACGCTGCTGCGGTTTAGTCTTTCTCCGATTGAAGAAGACACCAGAGTTCGATTCTAGGCATTTTATCCCGGCCTAAGAAGGGATAAGGTCAATGCCTCACACGCTGTCGGTTTAGTCTTTTTCCGATTGAAGAAGACACCGAGTTCGATTCGGGGTATTTTATCCCAAGCCTAAGAAGGGATGAGTCTACGTAACACGCGCTGTCGTTAGTCTTCCGTGAAAGCAAGCTTCACGATTCAACATCGTAGCATTAAGTCTAAGAGAGTTTCATTCTTTTAGCACAACGCCGCGGTGTAGAACGGATTTAGATAATCTACATGCTAGCCCAACTCAAACGGTAGTTGGTAAAGGCTTATCAAACCCGCTGAGGGCTGGGGTTGGCTAATAACTCAAAGTCGACGCCAACACGCTGCCGCCGGGTTTAGTCTTTCTCCGATTGAAGAAGACACCGAGTTCGATTCGGGGTATTTTATCTCAAACCTAAGAAGGGATAAAGTCAACGCCTGACACGCGTCGCCGATTTAGTCTTTCTCCGATTAAAGAAGATACCAGAGTTCGATTCTGGGGTATTTTATCTCAAACCTAAGAAGGGATAAAGTCGACGCCAACACGCTGCCGCCGGGTTTAGTCTTTCTCCGATTGAAGAAGACACCGAGTTCGATTCGGGGTATTTTATCCCAAGCCTAAGAAGGGATAAAACCAGCGCCTCACACAGCGTTGTAGGGTGGTCTCTTGCGGTAAAATGCAGAGCCTATGTATTCAATATCATAGCAACAAGTCTAGAAAAGTTTCATTCTTTTAGCACAACGTTACGTATGAACGGATCCGATAATCCGCGACGCCAGCTCAACTCAAACGGTAGTTGGTAAAGGCTAATCAAACCGCTGAGGGTCGAGGGTTTGCCAAAATCCTATAAGTATTATGGTTAATTATTTCGACAAAATAAAAGAATCATAATAAAGCATAAAAGAGAAAAGAGACATATTTGATTACAAATCCTTAAACATCGAATTTATGGGAATAAATTTGTTATTTTAATTCGGATACTTTATCGGTGAAAATTTCTTTGAAGTTAAGCTGAAGCTCGACCTGAAGGACTCCTGTTGCTATTAAGGGCCTTCGCTGATCTCCTTCCGATGTCAACCGCCTTCGCCGAGAGTTCAAACTTCTACATGACCGCGAAAAGTCTCTTCCTTGTTGGCCTTCACGCCTTCAAGATGATCGACTCTCCCTCGCTTGAAGTTCCTGCTCGAGCTCTACTATCATCGCTTCCCCAACAGCGACACAAGACTGAAAGTGTCCCACGGAAGATGAAGCTTCAGCGACGCGATCTCAAATGATACACTGTCTCGTATCACGAACTTCGAGTCGATAATAGCGAGCATCAGCCCGGTTGTCGGCGAGCCTCACTCTCTCTCTATATATGAAGAGAGCCCGGCTACCTCAAAATCTTGCAGACCTTAGAGCTTAACCTCAAAATGGTCGAGATCATCAGCAATGGCCTGGGCTAACTCTGAATAACCCGCATCTCGTATCGTGGTTACCTTAGGATCAAGGAATGGTCAGAACTGACGGAGAGAAAGCCTGGTACCAAGAAGTGTGTCTATCACTATGGCTAAATAGGAAAAGAACGAACGAATTTCCACCCGGATAATAAGCCGAGGTGGATCGTCGTCAGACATCAAAGTTCTCACTAAGTCATGAAGAGTCGTTACAGACCCTGCGAAAAGGAAGAAAAGGGTTAAAAACTCCCAAAATAAAAAAATCAACATGAGTATTGGCAGCGAAAGGGTTTATACCTATAGAGCCAGCTCCTTGCCCTAATGAAACCGGCGAAATAGCAGCAGTCGGTGGCGCATCGACATTCTCAGTCGGTATCTCAACCTGCACGTCCGACATATCAACGGTTGCGGAAGCTGACTCTGGAAGAATAGCAGCCTCAATGTCACCAGGACGAGTCTCTGTTATCAAGCGGGAGACATTTTCAATCATAGACGTACTAGTTAAAATTGAATAGTCCTATGATTATCAGGAAGGGGATTTATACCTTCAAAGGAATCTGCCTCGATATCCCTAGGAATTCCTAGCTCAAGCTCGGTATCGCCAGGAAGAGGAACGTCTCGGGGTAAATCGCGCATCAAATCCTCGAGGTCCTCCATCGAAAAAGCTGACATAAGAGCGAGAAGTATAGATGAGAACTGTAGGGAAACAAATTTCATGTCTTTGCAAGTGCTGTCCAGGTAGGAAAATTACCAATATTAGATGTACCCAGATTTTCCAATCCGGGTCCTATGTTGGTATTCTCAGGCTCTCCTGCCATAGCTCCGAGTACTTGCTCCACCAGCCGGACTCCTTGGTCGGGAGGGAAAATCGAAATTGGCATCGCCACCAAATTCTCCTGCACAGGAGAAAATCGTGAGATTCATAAAGAGCCGAATGATCAGAAAGGTTATGGGTCAGCTGAGCATTACCCTTATCACCGGCAGAGTCTTCGCTTGTCGAATCCAAGATAATGGTCAGAGAGGCGAGATCTACGAACGGCCTCTTTTAAGCAAAGAGCTCCATTGCGGAGTTTATCCCCATTGTAAGGGCGGACCGCCTCTCTTTCTGGTATGCCTGAAAGGATAAATCAGAGTCAGACTAAGACATCATAGGAAGGGAATAATAAGAGTAGAGGAGAGAGTACCAGAGTTTTCTACATGAGTTATAATTTCCTCCTGGTCATCTCCTGAAGTATCAGTCGCGGAACTACGAATCTCCCCATCGGACACATGCGATTCGCAGATGCTGCGGCCTTCTTACGTGCGGCGGAGACTCTGAGCGGCACGAGTGTCGGCCAGGGAAGCCTCTTGACCTTGATTCGTCAAGGGACTTCACAGGAACGAGCTCACTGGCGGCCAAAAGCCAGCTGCAGTATAAATATGTCGACTCTAGTTTACGATCAGTACCTGGAAGGCTAAATTTAGCGTCGGTACAACCCGCTATACTCCACAGCCATTCCCGGAGACCATCGATCAAACCGCTGCGAGTCCGAAGCTCCCGGTTCGGGTTCCCAACGTAAAGCTGGTCGTAACCCGAGCTGACGGCGAAGCGAGAGAAATAATGCTCAATGTAGCACTCGCTTTCACTCAGAAATAAGATAACCGGGTCGGATGTTGGTCAACCAATTAAAGCAGCCAACGTCAAGTAAAGTCCGGTTCATTTTATGTCTCTCCTCATCGATCAAAGACTCCCCGTACTGACCGGAGAACCGAGGAAAACACCTAGAGAAAGCCCAACCCTTATGGATTTGCGGTATGCGTCTTGCCAAAATCCAGCGCCCTTGCCATTGCATTCCTCTAGGGATTGGAGAAAAGGGACGATGGATCTCGCAAGCTTTGGCGTCATCATCATCGTCGAGCGAAGAACAAACCAAGCCATCAAATAGGTGTCGGGAGTTCAACCTTGACATGAGGGATCTCATCCGACGGTTTGTTTTTCCTCCGAGTAAAGGCGGGCTATTTATAAGTCCCCGATGAATGTTAGCCACCATCACCGAAGAAGAGATAACTCCTTCTTATAAGCAAGCTAAACTGCGGGATAGAGTACCTCCGGCAAAGCGTCGCTAAGGCGACCTGACATCACACATTTCTTCAACCAGATGGCGAGGAAGCCGGCTAAGAGAGTCATCGGCCGGATGGGTTTTACTGCATGCCATAAGAAGGTCGAGAATTTGGTCCCTGCTGGAAAACCATACTCAGTACTACTCGGGGTATAAGACTTAGTGCCGGACTTTTCGATCAACTCATTAACCTCTGAAGGGGTAGAAGGAGCCAATTCGCAAATCTGCTCATCAGAATCATCCTTCAGATGTTTGAACAAATAATTGGCCCGCTGCCGGGGCTTATAATTAACTTCCTCTTCTTGTGGCTCGTACTGGGGGCAATGTGATAATGGCACGTGAGGTCCCACAGAGTGTCATAACGGTCAGGCAGAGTATCCTTCAGTCGACCCAATTCTCGGCCCGAAGGGAAGTATTCCTGATATAGCATTCTTCCCATAGGTAAACCCGAGACCCGATGCATCTCGCAAAGCCACCCAAGTTCGCCATGCCCGGTTAAGAATGTGTTCAATCAGATCATAGTGCTCGGATAAAGCGAAGAAGTGGTTGGTACCGATCGAGCCCATACATAGTGGCATGAATCGCGTGCCAGGCCGAGACCTGCACCTCGCCCAAGAAGCGTGACTAGTCAAACGAGTCCACCAAAGCTTATCTGCAGAATGAACCCAGCCGAAGAATCTATGACCAGATGCCGGCATCTCCCGTCCCAACAGGGCAAGGTGGTTCTTCAAAGTCTGACCAGTGACGAAATGCTCATCACGAGGCGGAGAGTCCAGTCCCAATATACCGAGGGTGCGGTAATGCTTCGGCCTCTGAGTGAACCAGGAACCGACTGATGGGTGATAAACCCGCAATGAATGTTGTCACACTCCTCTGTCAGGCGCCACGACATTTCGTCGCCATGCGATGCCGTAACTCAGTCAAACAACGGTGTCGAGGAATCCAAGGGAGATATAAGAATCCACTATCATCCTTGTGCAGCCATTGCTCACTCTCAATGAAAGCCGTATCCGGTCCTCAACGAGTCGCCAAACAAATAGTGTCTTGCCCAAAGGGAGAGAACCGATAATCTTCTCGAGTGGTGCGTCGGAGTCATGGCGACCTCAACACACGAGGACCTCCTCAAGTACTAAGCGGGTCACCTCGTGAGCGTATCTGGTCTAAGCTGGGCGAAAATAAGAATAGTAGGGTCATCGAGGAGGAGAAGTGGTCACCACGGCGTCCGATCAAGCGCATCTTGAAGGAAGCGCCTGAGAGGATACTCAACTAAAAAGAAGAAAAAATCGTGACCCAAAGAAACATATATAAGGCGCTGAATTCATTTTGCAAATTCGTGAGATAGAGTCACGGCCTTATAACGGGAAAATCGATCCTGAACACACTACGGATTGATCGGATAATATACCCCATCACATAAAATGACGACGTATTCTATCCATCTGACCGTAGTATGCCCCGGAATCGCTCCCCATCGTCTGCCGAAATATAAGCGTCGATCCTCACGAAGGAGGAATCAAGGCTGTGCGAGCGTCGATTCTCACGAAGGAGAAATCAAGGCTATATGGGCGTCGTTCCCCACGAAGGAGGAATCAAGGCCGTGCGATATAGGAATGCAAGTTGTGAATGAGCAATTTAACATGAAAATCTCACCAGCAAACGATGGTGGCACGTCATCGCGAGACGGAGTAGACGGTCGGCTCCTCGAAACCGCGTGATCTTCGATGACATCTAAGCCGCAAAACACGATGAAAAGTCAAATACGCAGCCTAAAAATCGTGATACAATAAAGAAGAAGTCCTTATAGGTCGCGGCTCATTGGCCACGCATCGCACCAACGGACGACATGGTCCGACGTAACACAACCAAACGACCGAGTTCCCGCCTAAAGCTCTCGCCACCGGAAGTGCTCAGCCTGTGTCGGCCACGACCGAAAAGCGACCGAGCGACTTCCGGCCGCCTGGCTCTGTGAGCCAGGCGGCCGAACTGGCGCCACGGCCATAGCGACCCGCCGCCGCCGCGCCGCCGTCACGTTGTTCAAGAACCGCCACCGCGATGCATAGAAACAAAAAAAAAGAGAGAAAAAAAGAAGAAAAAGAGAAGAAAAGAAAGAATAGAACAAGAAGAAGAAAAAGGCATTGTAAAACCCTCATCATACCTCGTTGTTCAGAGAAGATGAAACAACACGAGGCGAGAACAAAACAAGAGAAAAAGTGCACAGAGAATGGGCCGGCCTAGGTCAAGAGGAAGGAGGGTTTGTGGGTATTTATAACAATCCCATATGAACCCAATCCTCTTTGAATAAGGAGTCCTATTTGACAACAAGTAGGGATCCTAATTGGAGCCCAATTGGATATCTAAAAAAGAAACTAAATCAGCCCAATAATTCCCCCATCCTCTCTCACAAATATTTGGAAGAGAATTAGCCGACTCAATTTTCCAAATACTCTCCCATGTGGCCTAATCCTACTCCAAATGGGATTACGAGTATAAACTGTTTCCTAATTCGTCGAGAAGTTTCCGGAAGAATATTTCCATAAAAAATATTCTTAGGGATAACTCGATCATACGGATCACATCGACGTCGATCAACGCGTCGTCTAATCCTACTCCAACTAGGAATACGAGTATAAACTGTTTCCTAATTGTCGAGAAGTTCCTAAGAATATTTCCATAAAATAATATTCTTAGGGATAACTTCGATCGATGCGGATTACATCGACGCAAATCAACGCTACGCCTAATCCTACTCCAAATGGGATTACAGTATAAACTATTTCCTAATTCGTCGAAGTTCCCTAAGAATATTTCCATAAAAATATTCTTAGGGATAACTCGATCGCATCGGATCACATCGACGCCGATCAACGCTACGCCTAATCCTACCCAACTAGGAATACGAGTATAAAATGTTTCCTAATTAGTAGAAGTTCCGGAAGAATATTTCCATAAAAATATTCTTAGGATAACTCGATCGACGGATTACATCGACGCGAAATCAACGCCTAATCCTACTCCAAATGGGATTACGAGTATAAACTATTTCCTAATTCGTCGAGAAGTTCCCGGAAGAATATTTCCATAAAAAATATTCTTAGGGATAACTCGATCGTACGGATCACATCGACGTCGATCAACGCGTCGCCTAATCCTACTCCAACTAGGAATACGAGTATAAAATGTTTCCTAATTCGTCGAGAAGTTCCTGGAGAATATTACCATATTCTTAAGGATAACTCGATAACCCTCAATTTCTTCCCATTGTGGAACCTCAAAGAGGGATAAATTGATGAATTCTGACAAGGCCTATATTGACGCCAGACAACGCGTTCTACCTTGAAAGAACTCCTCCCACTGTATCAATGCCGATTCATGCGTCGCTGCCGGAAGGCCCATCGGTCAACAGTTTAGAATTGGAATAAATCCCAAGAAGAATTCCTCCCACCATGGATAATTGTACTCCAACAAGGAGTAATACAGTAGCGGCGCCAACTGACACATTGTCGCCGAAGGATTCACTGACCAACGGTTCGGATCCACATAAGATCGCACGCCGGTCAACGCGTTGCACTCGCCGATTGAAGGCTAAAATCCATATGGTTTAACGCCAAGTAACGCGTCGCAGTGAAGGATTCCCCGATCAACGGAGGAATCTCGATGGTCAACTAGACGACAAGTCACCAACACGAGTCAACAACAAATGAACTCAATTAGCTACAATTCGAAATTCCAACAACGGTCAAGCAATAAATGCAGCACCGTAACACCCCCAGGTATCCTACAAAGCACTGGAGAACCTGAGAGGATTGGAGGAATCAAATACTGGAGCTAATCTTAAAAGAAATTTATCTACCGACCTCTGGTCAAGAGCTCGACAACGGTCAGACAAAAAAATGCAGTACCGTAATACTTTCAGCAATCCTACAAAGCACTGGAAAGACTGAAAGGAGTGGAGAGATCAAACGCCAAGGTCATTCACAAGTCCCATCACGCCGATTGAAGGGTGAAGGACTCATCATGTCCAAAACATCCCAGACTCATCAAGAATCGGTGAGGCGGCTTTGGAGGGTATCTGTAAGCGTCAAAATTGCTTATCGGTGCGAGCGAGACTTCGTGGCGGTGGGTTAACAACCGGCGACCCATCCGACAAACGCCGGCGATTGACTATGGCAGCATCCATGAGCAGCCGAACACATGAAGTGAGCCGATGCATATAAGCCAACGAGCTTGCATAAATGTGGGATTTTTCGATATTCGAGAGAGCTCGCGAGATCTGAGCCGTCGGCGACCGATTCGAGCACGAGTTGATCGAGCGTCGGATCTGATCCGCGATTAAGAATCGGTCGGGGACTCTGATTATCCTTCGGGATATCGCGTGATTTCTCTGGTAGATCTCACCGCTCGTGATCCTCTTCCGTGTGTGC
>CM022703.1:66233900-66290518 GCA_012295165.1 Asparagus setaceus | reverse complement strand
TTTGGGATTACAAGTTTATGGATGAGGAAGTGAGGTGTTTTGAGTTTTTGATTTCATAAACTTGTTTGTTTCAAAGTAAATTTTGGGATATGAGATCCCAAAATAATAAAACACTAATATATTTTGGGATCTCATATCCCAAAATACTAATAATGAAATCCTCTCCAAGAGAGGATTTTACAAATGCTAACAAATGCCAAAATATATTAGTATTTAATTATTTTGGGATCTCATATCCCAAAATTTACTTTAAAACAAACAAGTTTATGAAATCCAAAAAACTCAAAACACCCCACTTTTTTATCCATAAATTTATAATCCCTAAATTTTTTTGAAACAAACACCCCCTTACAGCCCCCTTCCACGGCCCCAGTGCATCAGAACTCTAATAGATCATGTCCCTTTACATTGAGCGTTTCTTTTTATGCATCAAACAGCAACGACAAGGACTATAAATTTTGCACTCAAATAATATTTATGATCAATAGATTGAAGGAGCATGGGATCAAGATGGGAGAGGGCCCAGCATATGGGACCACTACACCCAGAACCACCCAGGTATGCATTATTGAGTGCAAATCATTCATTTTTGAGCTAATCATTCAACATATCATAATGGGTTTCCAGACCATAAAAGCCTAGACTTCCGATTCCAGGTCATGTTAAATTTTGCAACATATTTTTTCTTTGAGCTAATCATTCAACATAGGGCCCAGCATATGGCACCACTACACCCAGAACCACCCAGGTATGCATTATTGAGTGCAAATCATTCATTTTTGAGCTAATCATTCAACATATCATAATGGGTTTCCAGCGCTGCTTGAGGATCGCACTCACGAAGAGGATGGCCGGGCCCGGGTGAGATCTGGGAGAAATCCGGCTATCCACGAGATTAAGGCGAAGCTTAACCTAGAGGGTATCGTAGTTGACCCGAGTTTTCTTACCTGGCACGCCAGATCGGCGTCGGTTGACTTGTGCTTTCATGGGTGCTTTCCGAAGCGGTCGCGTCGGCTGGCTTCGTGGATCTCGTAGAACTCTTGAAAAATCCGAAGTCTTCAAAATCCCGAAATCCACCTCCTCAAAGCTTCAAGACCCCCTATTTATACAATGGGGGTGTGACAGGCGCTTGTGCGACCATCGACCCAGGATTGGTAGGGTGGCTCACGACCATGGTGGCAGGCACCGCTCGCCAAGTTAGTAGAGCACCTCGGCAAGTTAGCCGGGTGGCTTCGGCAATCTTCGGAAACCACCTTAACCACTGGCGAGGCTTAGGAGCACATGCTAACGGCTTTAGTCGTCTCGTGATGCGTTTCTGCGTCGTTTCTCCGTCGATTCTCCGTCGATTCTTTTGGTCTTGGGCTTGGTTTTGCTCCGTGATGTTGCGTTGTGTTTGAGTCCGCACCCGATCAACTTTCAGGGCTCAAGCGGCCGTTCATCGGCCGGACTAGAATGGGTTGATTCGAATCTCGTGGCGTTTGAGTTGCTTCGCCCTCGTTGAGCCGTCGTCGGGTTTCTCCCGTGCGTCATTTCAGCTTCGTGCGCCTCTGGAAGCTCACTTCATGGGTTCGTGGACTGGCTTTATCGTTTTGCGTAGTCGATGATGGTGCGGGTGGGATGGATCGATGGGTTGTCAACCCGTTTACGAGTCACCGTTGATGCGATAAGCATTTTTAACGCCTGAGGTACCCCTCAAAGCGTCTCGGTCGATTTTGATGAGTCCGATGCTTTGGACATGATGAGCCCTTCACCCTTTAGTTGGCGTGATAGGACTTACGAATGACCTTGGCGTATGATCTCTCATCTCCCTTCGCCTTTCCGCTTTGTAGGATTATTGAAGGTATTACTGCATCGCATTTTTGTCTCGACCGTTGTTGAGATCTTGACCGTAAGTCGATGGATGAATTTCTTTTGAGATTGGCTCCAGATTTAATTCCTCCAATCCTCTCGGTTCTCCGTTGTGCGAGGGTATTACGGTGCTGCATTTATTGCTTGACCATTGTTGGAGTTTCAAGCGTAGCTAATTAAGTTTCCTTACCGCCGACTCGTGTTGGTGAATTGTCGCCCAATTGACCATCGAGATTCCTCCGTTGATGCGGAATCCTTGGGCTGCGACGTTAATTGGCGTCGAACTACATGGATTTTAGCCTTCAATGGCGAGTGCAGCGGATTCACCGGCGTCGCGATCTTCGTGGATCGAGCTGTTGATCGGTGAATCCTTGGCGGCAAGCGTTGGTTGGCGTGCTTCGTATTACTCCTTGTTGGAGCACAATTATCCTTAGTGGGAGGAATTTTTCTTGGGACTTATTCCAACTCTAAACTGTTGACCGATGGGCCTTCTCGGGCGAACGCATGAATCGATTGATATAGTGAGAGGAATTCTTTCAAGGTAGAACGCTACGTCCCGCCAACATAAGCCTTGTTGAATTGGCCAATTTATCCTCTTTGAGGTTCCACAAGGGAGGAAATTGACGGTTATCAAGTTATCCTTAAGAATATGGTAATACTCTCCAGAACTCTCGCTAAGAATTAGGAACTAGTTTATACCGTAATCCTATTTGAGTGGCATCGCACGCTGATTAGCGCCATGCACCGCATCGATCGAAGTTATCCCTAAGAATATTTTTGTGAGAATATTCTTCCCGAACTTCTCGACAAATTAGGAAACAGCTATACTGTGTTCTCGATTGGAGTAGGATCGGGCGACATGGGAGAATATCGGGAAGATTGAGTCCGCCTGTGCCATTCGCCGACGATTTCACCATTTGGAGGTTAAGCTCCAAAGTCTACAAGATTTTGAGGCAGCCTAGCCATGTGATGCTCGCCATTACCGACTCGGTTCGATGCGAAGACCGGTGTCGCTTTTTGATCGCCACCGCTTCGCCTTCTCGCGTAGCATTTTCAATCTTGTGTCGCTGCTGGAGAAGCGAGGATAGTAGAGCTCGAACAGAACTTCAAGCGCGAGGGAGAGCTCATCATCTTGAAGTCGACGAAGGCCAACAAGGAGGAGACTCTTGCACCATGTTCGAGAAGCTTGAGCAAAGCGAAGCTGGTCGAAGTCAAGGAGGAAACCGCAAAGACCCTTAATGGCGCCGAGACTTTCGTGGCCGAAGCTCAGAGGAACTTCAACAAGCTTTCCTCAATAAAATATTCGAAAGCAGCAAGAAATTTGTTGCCACAAATTTGACGCTTAGAAAACTTGTGTAACTTCATCCTTTATCAATAAAACATATTTCTGTCCTCTTTATGCTTTATTACGATTCTTTATTTCGCCGTAAATAATTAACCATAATACTTATAGGATTTTTGGCAAAACCTCACCGCCAACGGATTTGATTAGCCTTTACCAACTACCGCTTGAATTGGGCTAGATTATCTGGATCCGCTCCACGCGGACGCTAGGCCGAAGAATGAAACTCTTCTAGACTCGTTGCTATGATATTGAATACATAGGTTCGGTGACTTTTTACCGCAAGAGATCACCCGAACGCTGCGTGAGGCTGGCTTAATCCCTTCTTAGGCTTCGGATGAAATACCCGTAATCAACTCGTGTCTTCTTCAATCGGAGAAAGACTAAACCGGCGACGCCAGTTAGCGCCGACTTCATCCCTTCTTAGGTTTCGGATGAAATACCCGTAATCAACTCGATGTCTTCTTCAATCGAAAAGACTAAACCGAACGCTGCGTGAGGCGCCGACTTCGTGGTTATTGGTCAATTCCCATTTCTTCAACGGATTTGATTAGCCTTTACCAACTACCGCTTGAGTTGGCTAGCGCGGGTTATTCGATCCGCCCGCACGCGACGCTGTGCTAAAAGAATGAGACTCTCTTAGACTTAATGCTACGATGTTGAATACGTGAGGTTTCGCCTTTTTCACCTGAAGACTAACCGCAACGCTGGTTAGGCGCGGTTTTACCCCTTCTTAGGCTTCGATAAAATGCCCTAGAATCGAACTCGTGTCTTCTTCAATCGAAAAGACTAAACCGCAACGCTGCGAGGCGTTGGCTTTATCCCTTCTAGGCTTCTCGGATAAAATGCCCTAATTGAACTCGTGTCTTCTTCAATCTAAAAGACTAAACCGCAACGCTGCGGTGAGGCGTGGCTTTATCCCTTCTTAGGCTTCGATAAAATGCCCCAAGATGAATCTTGGTGTCTTCTTTGTCCGAGAATGACTGAACCGCTTAAGATTGATTGAGGTGGGAAAGGAAGAATGTATTCTATTTCCGGTGGAGAGGAAGGAGGATCTTGTCTCCTATCTCCAGTGGATGAACAAGAGAGAAGGTTTTGTATCCTATCTCTGCTGAGAGGAAGGTTTTGTATCCTATCTCAGAAAACTCATCAATTGAAATAAGAGAGGAAGGTTTTGTATCTATCTCTTATTAATGGAGAGGAAGGAGGATCTTGTCTCCTATCTAGGGTCTTGGGAAGGGATTTTTGTCTGTTTCCGGTGAAAGAGACTAAAATGGGATCTCCATTTTGAGAATCTTGAAAGATGAAACTAAGAGTGGGATCTCCACTCCAGAATCTAAGACAAGAGAGGAAGAATGTATTCTATCTCTTGCTTAGAAGAGAGGAAGGATGTGTCCTATCTCGAGTATTTGGGAAAGGAAGAGCGTATTCTATTTCCGAGAGAAACCAAGAGGGAGTTTACTCGAGAATCTTGGAAGGGCGGATAGCTTTCGGCTTTTATAGGATTGCTAACGGGAATATGAAAGTGGACCTCGTTAAGTGGAATGAATCGAGAGGGCATTTTTTGAGTGGTTGGACCGGGGAGAGATTTTTAGTGGGCCCAGGTCAATGAATTTGGCGAGAGAGAATTTTGGAAAACAAAATAACTTAGGGTTATCCTCATGAAAATGAGTGAGATATTCTCGAGGAACTTCCCATCAAGCGGGTTATCTGAATGTACTAAGGATAATACTTTTCGTAAACTTCCCATTTATCGGCATTGGTGTGGTCGCCATTCGTGTGATAGGCGTATACACCGTTGAATAGGCTGTGTCTATTATAAGCGGTCCTTCCCATTGGGTTCAATTTACCTTTCTTTTTTGGAGTTGAGAATTATCGTCGGCGAATCTCCCTCATTAAGGTTCTCGTCGAACTTTCTTGTTGAAAGCCCTCGACATCCTAGCGATAGAACTCAATGCATTGTTGAGCCTCGAGCTTTTCATCAACATCGAGCTCTTGAGGCGTTTACGATGTTGTTCTTGATTCGTCATCTCATTTGCAAGGCGACTGCGAAGTGGCAATCTGGATTTCCAACGGAGAATTGCTTCACGCAGTAAACCGAGGATGCGAGTGCGCTCGGTTAGGCGTGCGTACGGGTGTGCGATATGCCCGAGTGCTTCTCGAGTTTATCGTCGGTCACCGCTTTTGTTTTCACAAGCTTTGACAAAATTTTGATAATTGTCTTGTTGAGCGCCTCGGCTAATCCATTTGCGGTGGGTTATAGAATTTGTTGTGAGGCGTCTTGTATTTTGAATTTCATAAAACGATGAAGGAATTGCGATGAATTGGGACCGTTGTCATGCGCGATCCGTCTCGGGACACCATGTCGATAGATGACATGGTGTTTGATAAATTGGCGGCGGTACTGCCTTTACTTCCTTTAGCGGGATTGCCAGCCACTTGGAAAGTAGTCGGTGATCGCTAGAATAAACCGATCAGCTTTGGTAGCGGAGGAAAAATGGGACTCTGGCGTCCATTCCCCATGTCTCGAATGGCGGGATGTGGCGAAGGATGCAAGCGCGGGCGATGCATATATATTCGCATGAATTTGACAGCGTGGCATTCCGGCGTGCTCGGCCAGCGTCATTAATCATCGTGGGCCAAAAGTAGCCCATTCTCTGATTCGATCGTAGAGTTTGGGACCGGTGAGTGCGCACCACATTCACCTTCGTGTGCTTCAGAAGGACCTCTTACTCTTTGTTTGAGAGGCATGGATAAAGACCATCGTACTCGCGATATAGCATTTGGGTTTTACGTGTATTAAAAGAATCTTGGAGCTCTTGCGGGATTGACTCTCTCCTTCCGTCTTCGGTAGAATACCATGTAAGGCGTGTCGATGATAGGAAAGCCAATCTCGGGGCTCCACTTGGTTTGGGTTGCATTTACCTCTTTGGTAACTATCCTTATCTTCTTGTGCCTCATCGATAATGGTACTAAGAGTTATGAGTCCCCGACCGCGAACTAGTTGCCGGTCTCTAAGGTTGTGCTAACTAATACGCCTAACACGCCAGCATCCGGATAAGCATTTTGAGGCGGATATATTCGATGAAAACTCTTCAATGAGTCCCATTTCAATGGCCATCCGATGATAGGGATTAGATCCGATTCCACTTCGTAGTCACCATTAACCCTTAACTATCAATTGCTGTGATCGCCAGACGCTTCGAGATATTCAATTCCTTGCTGAAACTAAGTCCAATAAGTAGCGATTGTATTCGCCTACGCTATTAGAGCAAGGTTCGTGAGTGAATAAGCACGGGCATGACATGATTCCCCGGGAAACTAAGACAACCCCGACTCCAGGAAATCTTAGAACATCCGGCACTTGCCACATTGGTAAGAGGCTCCCACAAAATACAATCGCCATATTTGTTGGTGCGATGTAGTGTTGACTTCTTGAATTTCATCCGAAGATCATCATATAGCTCAACCGCGTCCGCTGTCGGGTCAGGGTACCAAGAGATCGCGCAACGCTTGTCCTTTGACCGACTTCTGTTTGAAATACAAGTCATATTGGGACAAGAGCAAGGCCCATTTCGCCAAACGCCAACTCATCGAGGCCGGCCGGGTCATAAATATCCGACCGATTTACGCTAGAGATAACATAAATCGCCCGTCCGACTAAATAGTGCCGCATTTTCAATCGCTAACACTAATGCAAGGCACCGCCACCATTGATCGAGACTCGCAAACCACTAATGTTCGCCGTAATACACCGCCGCTCGGACCGCCTTGGCGCAGTAAAGCGCTTAACGAGTGATCCGCTGCCTTGACGTAGATCAAAACGGTTTTCCCGATCGCGGCAACAAGAACAGAGGTTTAGCGAGATAAATTGATCTCTTCACGTTTCTCGCAAGGCCGCCCCAAATATATGACACGCCTTCTTGTTCAACTTAGAGAACGGTTGGCACTTCCTGATAGGTTCGATATGAACCGCCGGATGTATGCCATCGCTTTGTAACCCCCGAAGTTCTCTGCATTTCTGAGGTTGCAATTTTGAATCGCCTTCACTTTGTCGATCGACATGGATTCCTTTGTTGGTGACGACGGCCAAGGAACTTGCCACCGACATCCCAAGGAAGGATTTGGCAGATTCATCTTTAGTTGATGAGTTGCATGAGCTCAATACCGCTCTAAGATCTTTGATGTGATCTCCTTTGTCACGCTTTTACGCATCAAGTCGCCGACGAGCATTCGACGCTTTTCCCGAGATGATCCCGAAAATCTCCACATTGCTCGCCGGTATGTTGCACCGGCGTTTCAGCGGATGACCGTAGCAAAATATACCGATGGCTCAACGCGGTGTTTTGCGCCATCGGTGCATCTTGATTTGATTATACCCCGAAACCATCCATGAACGACATTCTTTCAAATCCACACGTATTGTCACTATGACATCGGTGATTGGAAGAGGGAAGTCATTTTTGGCAAGCGCCGTCAGACTCTATTGTAGCTCTACACGCATCCCGACGAACCATTCTTCTTGACCGACTATATTCGCCACCCAACTGGATGTTGAATTTCCTGATGAATCCGATTCTATGAGTTTCTTCACTTCGCCGACATTGCCTGCAAGATTTGTGGACGAAACCGCCTTTTGCGGTTGTTTGACAGTTTGACATCCACCTTGATGTTGAGGCTATGTGTCGCCACATTAGGGTCGGTCCCGCATGTCCTCGAGCTCTGCTAATACATCGATATACTTCCCGATTAGGGCGATCAACTCTTCCTTCTCTTCCGAGGGAAGAGTATTGCTGATGTTTATGAGCTTAGGATGCTCTCATCACCCATATTAACCTCGACTACCTCCGCCCTAGTGGGGGTTCTTTGTTCAATCTATCCCCAAACCGCTCGAAGTTGATGGATCCATGGGTCTTCCCATGTTGGCATATCTTCATCACCCTCAATAGTAGCAGGATCGATCAGAGCCATATTTGACATCAAAGCCTTGAAAGCTCCCAGGTCGGGCCAATCCCAAGCCAAGAATCGACGCATGTCCGCCTCCTCATCGGGTGGATTATTATCAATCAGCCACGAGCATTCATCTTCTCGAGGAGGATTCAGATCCCAACTCCTTCTAAATGCATAGTAGTTATCCGCTTCCCTCTTGGGACATATGCCGCTTGAGGGACTCGAGGACCTCGCCCAAACATAGACCTTCTCTTGTGTCAAGTCGTACCCCCACTTCTTCATGATACCCTGTTTCGACTATATCTCAATGTGTGAGGATAGGCTCATTGTCGCCTTCATCGCTTTCTAAGAAATGATTCGGTGTTGAACCGCATCTCCTTTACCGTGAAACCAAGTCTTTTTCACTACTCGATCTTCTGACGAAGTGTTGTCAAAGGAGTCCTGAATCGCTTTTGTGTAAAGCAAGATGACCGAAGTTGGTAGGTGCAACTCGATCTTTGTATAAACCCGTCATTACATCATTCAAAGACAAAAGGTACTCTAAATCGCCATTTATTGATTCATCGCAATTTGCCAATTACAATGTTCATCCGACGATTCTTCATCATCAAGATTGATTACAAGGGTACAATGTCATTTAAAACAAAACCACCACTATAATCAAGCCCGCCAGACGTTTCACCGCCTCGTGCCTTTGGGCCGATGATTCGCCGACTCATTACCGAGAGGAGAGAATCAAGAAATAATTCTCCACCCCTTAAACGGCCGCTTGTCCGCGACCACCGCCTTGACTCATTATTCGTGGTCTACATATTTGAGACACCGATGAAGAGTAGATGGGACTATAACGCTACCGCGGATCCAAGGTCCACCCAACAATAAGTTATAGGAAGTCTCACAATCATATAGTGTGACTTCGACTTTAGATCCCCATTTGGCACTTTATCCGATTTTACCAAGTGGACGAGACCCACCGGTGTTAAATCCATAGATCATTGTGCTGCTGATGCCAACTTATCAGTGGATTCCAAGGTGATACATGAGGCTAGGGCATGATGTCACAATGGAACCCTGGACGACTGGATCCGTTATCCTAGAGCCGATATACCCTGAAGTATAGCGCCTATCGTGTTGGAATCTCGCTCGCATATCCTCCTTTGTAAAAGTAATGCAGGGAAGTGCTTGGCTGCTGTTGCATTGTTGTGCGTGATTCTTCCGACCGGCTTGATCGGAGTGAGAAACACTCGGGACCAGAGCTTGTAGAGCTTCCTGCTTCCTTTGACAATCGGAGCAACTCGAGAGAGTTATTCTAGCCTGGATTTAATTGGGTCATGACATCAAAGCGGTATGAGAGCTCGAGTTCCGGCCTATCCCTCACAACGGGCGATTGAATCGGACCGCCGGAGTTGAGCTTCCGGACCTGAGGTTGCTTCTCCTTTACTTCACCGCTTTTTTAGCGACCGCCTGTTGTTGTCCTTTCTCAGACGAGTGAGAGGAGTCGCCACCCCAGCTCCGACAACGCTTTCGCTTGATTTGAGGTTCGATACTTGTAGGTGTATTCGTGTCCACCTTGTGGCAAAACTTCATGCTTTTCTTCGAAACCGGAAAGTCACCACTTCTTCATCGCCCTTCTTCCGAATTGCTGGGCAAAGATGGCATAGTTTGCTTTTTCCTTTAGACTTCCTTTTGGCCGAGGATGTAGTCCATCGATCGCCTTCCAAAGAAGTCGGTGGACCCAAAGGATTTCTCCGCTTGTCGCTGTGTGCGGTACGAGCCCCTTCTCACGCGTTCGTGAGGATCTTCATTCACCATCTTCATTCCTACCTTCACAATCGGGGCGGTTGAAACCAATCCAAAGGAACCGATCCGCTTATGGAGACCGTGATTTGCTCCCACCTTCTTCTCTTTAGAGGGTTTTGGAGTAATGACTCCAACATCATCAAGGCTTGAATCTTGTCCTTGAGATGGTAGCGTAACTTTGTAGGATGATGTACCGCCTGCGGTAAGCGCAGCAGATTCTTAGGATCTCAGAACCTTGTTTGCCTCCTCTTGGTTTACAATTGGGGCAACTGGATTTTGTTGTTCTCCGTATATTTGAAGATGCCCTCGAACTTCCTCGCCTTTGAACGCAGTAAGTCTTGGGAAACCTCGAACCGGATGGTTTCGACTCGAGTTTGTTACGCCCATTGAGGTCAGCGGGACATTGCACGCATCGCTATCGGCGCGGTTCGAACGCTTGATTAGTGTCACAGACTTTGCTGGCGCTTTACCTTGCCACGGGACAAAGTTCTCTTGTGAGCATTCACCATAGGCTGACCTCTCCGCTTTCTTCCTTTTCGGAATCGCCGGCTTGCTCTCCGCGATCCTTAATCTTTCCTGTGTCTCTGACGGCAGCTTCCCATTGCCTCGAAAGCACATCTATCGACAGTTGTTGTTATGACAAGTTTGAGAATGAACTTCTCCGTTATCGGTCCTGCATTCATTGCCTTATTTCTCAACCTCTTGACGGTTATCCATCGCTTCCGCTCTTTTCGCTCGTCCAACAAAGACCGATGGATACCTCTGTCATCGCCGAAGAAATTGGTGAGAAACATGGCTCCATATCATCCCAGCCTATTAACGCCCCTGGTTTGAGACGGCGTACCAATCGGCGCAGCTCCACGGGGTGCCAACGAATGACCGAACCATCAAGGGCTCGCGGTCGAGATAACACCTAGATGAGACTTGAAGTAGATCAAGGCCGAGTGGGCGATCCCTTCCGCCAAACGTGTAAAGTTGATGAGGTTGAATTTTGTCGGATACGGATTGATTCCCACTCCTCGGTAAGGACATGGTATACCGTTTCTTTACCTCTTGAGCGAAATCAAAGTATTGATTTTGCTCTCGAGGTCTTTATTTTTCATTTTCCCCACGCCTCCGCTCGTAAACTTGGGGAGGAACGACGGTGTTATCGCTAGCGCTTTGCCGAAGCAAACGATCATCTACGCTCGCCTCCTTCTCGTCCGGTCGCTATCCGTTGTTGACATTATTGCGACGACTTGGCTCGCTTTGGCGGTTCATTATTATGGATCTGTTGGTCATGCATTTCTCATCCGCCGCATGGCCAGTTCCATTTCAAGCTTAAAGTTGTCCTTTGCTTGGTTAGGCCTTCAAGCATCTCGACACTTGTTCCGCTGCCGATCATGAACGCCGCGAGGTTGTCCTATGCCGAAATTGTATTATCGGAAGCCATCGCGAGCCAGATCCACACTTCATCATCTGAGGGTAATCCTTCGATCTTGCGATAATTGTCGTTTAACACCTGACCGCAATCGAAGTATTCGCGATGCGTTCTCGAACGCGACGCGGACGACGCCCTCCCGCTGGTCATGTTGATGGTAACACTCGGCAATTCATCGCCTCGCATCTTTTCTTAGCAAAGCGCCTTTGACTTGGTTCGCATTCTCGCGTCGGCCTATCAAAGACCGACGCTTTTCCGAGTCGCTTTAGCTAGCTTGCACCGGATAACACCGCCTTTGATCGGGCCGAGCACAAGCATGTTTGATTCTCGGGCGCCTCTTCGGATTTACTGACTTCAAAGACGATAGTACAACTCGGCGGCATGAATACCGAGCAACCTATCGTAGGTTGCACGACTTCGTGTATAACGTAGTCATCGCCGATGAGAGCCGCCTTCCGAGAACAAATAGGCCTTTCATAAGTCACTTCGCCGACGCGACGCCAGCGAGTGTGAATCTTCGACGCTCTCTGACTTCGATTTGAAGCCCGCGCGAAAGCAACCGCAGGATTCCTCTTGTCTTTGTGGGTACGACTCTCAGATCGAGTGACCCGCGATTCCTTTTAGGACCCAGCGATCCTTGACGGTAAGCCTCGCTTCGTATGCAGAGTTAGCTTCACGAAGTTGGGTACGCACGCCGAGGTAACTTCGGCGTCAACACCACTTTTGTTGAGGTGCTCACAATTTCGATTTGAGCACGGAGCAGAGTTGGCCCGCCGCGAGCTAGGCTTGATGTCGGTTCGCCGAGTTGAAGCTTCGACGGACTTGGGTTTCAAACCAGCCGATTTGTTGACGACTTTGGCCGCCTCTTCTTCAACTCAAGGGCTTGTTGCACCAAAGCCCGTGTTTGCGCCGAGCGCGCTGGGCGCCCGGATACGCTCCTGAAGTGTAGAACGGTTCCGCTTGACTCGACCCATTCGCTCATCGCTCAGAGGAATCGGGCACGATCTCGATTTCACTCGAAGTCAACTTAGATCTTAGATCCGCCATAGCGACCCCATCCATTGACTCTTTCACTGGCTAATTGTTTCACCAGCGCCGACGTCAGCCGACGGGCTCTCGAGAGAGTCACGACGCCTTATTAGGAATCGACTCTCGCAAAGATAGGGGTTCTAATAATTTAGCCGCTGTTAGGCCGGGAACCACCGTCCTCGTAGTCTTGGATACGGTGGTGGTGGATTTTCTCAGCCCGATTCGAGGTCGATTGGGTCTTCCTTTGCACGAGACCATCTTGGACTTGTGGGGAACCGATCTCAACGAGGAGGAGAGGTATTCTCATACTTCTTCTCGGTCAACTCGAACTCGATCTCCTCGATGACCGGATCGGATCCGCTGTTTGCGACACGACGCTTTGTTGAAGCCGCTATTCCCACCGCGGTCGCCACTTTGTTCGCGGAAAGTTGGTTTGTTATTCATTGCTCGCTTGAACTCGCGGTATGCCTTCGCTGGCCTACAACAAAATTCAAACAAAAGAAAATGCCTTTTATTTCAGCTTACAATGAAAACGAAAATTACAACTTTCTTCCTTTTAGAACAAACACGGGATCTCTATTTTACGGATCCTCGCTATGGGTTCTTCGCTGCGTCGGACTTTTTATTCGCCCGCGGACCACCGCAATTCGATCCCGTGTAAACCCTGCTCGAACTACAGACGAGGGGCTCGCTTCACAAGGAAACGGTTACCGAGGATCACACTCACTCAAGGAGAGGATCGCCAGGGATCGCACTCACGAAGGAGAGATCACGAGCGGTGAGATCTACTAGAGAAATCACAGCTTATCCCCGAGATTAAGACGAAGCTTAACCTAGAGGGTATCTCAGAGTTCGACCCGAAGTTTCTTACCTCGCCGCTTTGTAGATCCGACGCCGATCGACTTGTGCTCGCTCTTAACGGCGGCGACACGCTCGTGGATCTCGTGGAGAACTCTTCAAAATCCCCGAAGTCTTCCAAAATCCCAAATCCACCTCCTCAAAGCCAAGACCCCCTATTTATACAATGGGTGTACGCGCCGGGAAGTGGTGCCTACATTCAGCCGAAACTCGCCAAGTTGTCGAGGTGGCTCTACCATGGTGGTCGAGGGCTCAGCCTGTTGTCGAGGTGGCTCGGCCAAAGTGGTCGAGCCTCCTGCCACTGTCAGGCACTCTGCCAAGTGGTCGGTGGCTCTACCAAAGTGGCCGAGCCACCTTGGCCGAGGTTGGCCGGCACCGCTTGCGGCGCTCCGCCGCCTAGCCGTTACGCCTTTCCGCCGATTCTCCGCCGATCTCTTCGGTCTTCCCGCTTGGTTTCTCTGATGTTGCCGCTGTGTTTGAGTCCGCACCGATCAACTTTCGTGGCTCAAACGCCTGCTTGCATCGACGGACTAAGTATGGTTGATTCCGCCTGCCGACGCTTGAGTTTAGCCAACTCGCTGAGCTTCGCTGCCGTGGGTTTCTCCACGACATCGAAGTTTCGCAGTTTCAGACGCCTCGCCACTCACTTCATGGGTTCGTCGACTCACTTTATGCGCTGGCGGCGAGTCACGCCGGGGCGCTCCGGTCGCGCCGCCGGATGGATCGCCGGTTGTCAACCCAATCGCTTACGAAGTCTCGCTCGCAACGATAAGCAATTTTAACGCCACACTGTGATAATGCAGATCTGCTTAGAGTATTGACTAGACCCCTGAATAAAATCAAAAATTTCTCCTATAAAATAAAATCTTTAGGTAGCATAATCTTTACCATATGAAAGAGGATGCATGCCATGTTCCTGTATGGGTGGCGCTCCCAAAACTTTCTCTCCAATGCTTCATCCCTGAATTCTTAGAATCAGTGGCCAACAAAATAGGCCGATTTCTTTGTCTTGACAAACCAACGACAACATTGGCCAGACCCAGTGTGGCTAAGATGTGTGTCGAGGTTGACTTGCGGAAAGCCCTACCAGACCACATTTGGATTGGATTATATGATGGTATTCGACAGCCTTTGATCTATGAAAATTTACCAAAATACTGCACTGGATGTCATTCTCAAGGTCACTTATTGGTTGAATGCTCAAAGAAGGGGTCTACAGGCCCAATACCATCTGTGGACGAACAATCTCCGGTCTTAAATCTTCAAAGACCAAGTGCTCGATCAAATGTCCAAGTAGTTTCAGGCCCCTCTTTGGCCCAACCTGTAACAGCCTTTGGTCCTCTCTTTCAACATCAAGCTATCCCATATCAGCCTCAAAGCTTCCAGAGTCCTAATGGTGACATAGCAACAGCCCGCCCTCAAGCTCCCTCACCATCAACTTGCCTTCAAGCTGCTTCAGATCCTCTCATACATCAACAGCCTCTCCCCATTCTGGCCCAACCCTCTCTTCCAAATGGAGAAAATGAAGTAGCACCCCCACCCTCACCACCTGCTCGACATCTTGACGCACCTAACTAGGCTACAACATCTGTTGCACCTACTTGCTATCCGCCCCTCTTGCACTCTAACCCTCCAACCACACCTCATAAACCAGCCCCTGTCTCGACGACACTCAGCTAAACCCATGACCCAAAAAATAGTATCTTTTGCTGAACCCATAGATTCCAACCTTCCCCAAGAGCAACTGGGGCTTAAAAAATTCCTTCAGACCAATACAGATGCCAATGAGGCTTTTGGGGCAATTGTCAATCACCATATTGCAGCAATTGAACAGTCAAAAAAACTAGACAAGCCTAAGTACTCAAGTTGGGGAATCTCGGCTAGCAATCCATGATATCCCCTCTTCCCATAAGTTTCCTTCTAGCAAAGAAAGACTGGTGGACATGAGCTCCTTGTCAGAGTCTAATCCTACCTCACCTAGTGATGTGGCATCTGAAAATCCTTACAACTTTCTAAAGGAAGCCCAAGATCCAGATGATAATTCTATCTCTATATGCTCTGAAGGTGAGGAGCAAAATGTTAAACCCCACTCCCCTTGAATGCCACTCTTCGAATGAATTACAGGCTAGGCCTATCGCCCACAGTGCTCGTAAAACTAAACGGCACACAGTCAAACCCCTTAATGTTCAGTTAAGGACTCGAAAAGGTCCATCTTCCCAATCTCAATGAATCATATCAACATCATTTTCTGGAATGCCAGGGGCATTGGCAACCCTAACACTTTGGGTGATTGTAAATTCCTCATGTCGACTCACAAACCTTATTTGGTTATTATATCTGAGCCTATTGTTGATAGCTCCCACATCAGAAATCTTAGTTTTTCTCAGAAACTCCTCACTGGCCCACAAATGAAGCTTGCGGAGGGAAGATTTGGATCCTCTGGCATCAGGAGGTTAAAGTACAACCCATTCTTGTTGAGACTCAGTGTATCTCTGTCGGGGTCAACATTGGAGGACACTGTTTTTCCCTTTTCACAGTTTATACCAAACACACCGTTCAGAAGAGACGGGCTCTTTGGCATCACCTGAAATCAATCAAATCACAAATCCAAGGGCCGTGGATTTGGGGAGGAGATTTCAACTCTATCAGATCCATAGGTGAAAGAATTGGAGGGGCGCCGCCTCAACCTCTATCCATGGAGGAATTCAACCAATGTATAGATGATTGCCACATGATTCCCATCCCCACCTCAGGGGGCAAATTTACTTGGTGCAACAATATGGAGGGGCTTCGTCGCACGTGGCAAGTGCTCGATAGGGTCCTACAATCAGCTGACTATCTTTTCCCTAGAGACATTTCGGCATCTGTATTACATAGAGAGTTCTCTGATCACTCTCCCATTTTAGTGTCATGGTCTGCTTCCTCATACTCTGATCCTAAACTCTGGAGATTCCAAAGGATGTGGGTGAGACATGATCATTTCCAACCCCTAGTTCAACAAATTTGGCAGCAAGTATTCTCCTCCTCTCCCCTTCTGGATCTCCATCTAAAACTCAAAGCCCTCCGAAGCCAACTCAAACATTGGACCTGGTCTCCCTTAGGTAATGTCTTCACTCAAGTCTCGGATCTAGAATCGGATATTAACTCGCTGGAAAGTGAGCTCCAAGCTGGTTGGAACCAACACACCTATGATAAACTCTCAGAATGCAAATCCCTTTGGCGAGAAGCTCGCTCTCGTGAAGAAATTTTTTGGAAACAGAAATCCAGACTCCAATGGCTCAAAGAAGGAGATGCTAATACTCACTTTTTCCACAACTATGTCAAATGCAGACAGATCCTCTCTAAACTTGACTCTATTTTTGGACCGTCCAATGAACAAATCCAAGGCTCAGAGGCAATTCATGCAGCTTCCATTACACATCTCTCTAACCTTCTCCAATCTGAAACCCACCAATGTGATGAGGAACTACTTTCCCTTATCCCTTGTCTGATAACTGCAGACAAAAAGTCCATGCTTCTTAGCCCCTTTTCTATGTCAGAAATTAAGGAGGCTACCTTTTCTATCCCACCAGATAGTGCTGCTGGAATTGATGGGTTCTCAGCTGCATTCTTCACCTCCATGTGGGAGATTGTGAGCCCATCAATCTTAGCAGGAGCAAATGACTTCCTCTCCTACAAAGCTCTGCCATCATCATTCACCCATACTATCCTAGTTCTTATTCCCAAAAGGCTCCCTGTTCTTAACCTGAATGACTTTAGGCCGATTAGTCTATGCACAACTGTATATAAAATCTTGTCTAAAACCTTTAGTGCTAGACTTTCTTCCATCTTGCCTTCCATTATCTCTCCCAACCAAGGAGCTTTTGTGAGAGGGAGAAACATTATTGACAACATAGCCCTGGTCTAAGAAATTTTGAGGGAAATCGACAAAAAATCCAAACATCCAAATATCATTCTTAATCTAGATATGGAAAAAGCCTATGATAGATTAGAATGGGATTTCCTATGGTCAGTTCTCCACAGCTTTGGTTTTTCCCCTGCTTGGATCTCCCTCATCAAAGCCTGTATCTGCTAATGTCACTATTCTGTAGTATATCAAGGGGTTTACAAAGGTTTTTTTCAAGCATCCAGAGGTCTTCGTTAAGGAGACCCCCTCTCTCCTAGTCTATTCATCCTGGCTGAGGAAATCCTATCCCCGGGTCTCTCCCACCTGATCCCTCTTTCAGCTAGATACTCAACTACTCTAACTATTTCCCATCCCACCTTTTCTTTGCAGATGATGTGATTATTTTCCTCAATTCAGCAAAATCTTCCCTCAAGAAAGTCATCCAACTCTTGGAGAGATACCAAGCTTCTTCTGGTCAAAAACTCAATTTATCCAAAAGTCATTTCTATCTATCATCTAAAGCTTCTCTGGCTAGGGTGAGAGTAGTGCAAAAATCCCTAAAATTTTGCGAAGGGAAATTTCCTATCAAGTACCTTGGAGTACCTATAGGCCCTGGCCATCGCAAGATATCTTTCTACCAGCCCCTCCTTGATAGAATCAAAGATAAACTATAGTCGTGGTAAACCAAACTTCTCACACAAGCTGGTAGAATGGCGTTGATAAAACGTGTCCTATGTAGCATGCCCCTCCACCTTCTCTCAGCTACATCTGTCCCTGTTACTGTATTATATAAAATAGAGCAGATGTTTGCGAAATTCTTTTGGGGTTCCTCTGAGTTTGGTAACAGAAAACATTGGTTAAAATGGCATAAATTGTGCTATCCATACTCAGAGGGTGGGTTGGGTTTCAGGAGGCTTACTGACATTAAACAAGCCTTGTTGATGAAACAATGTTGGGCTTTATGCACATCATCTTCTATTTGGGCTTCGTTCATGAGGTCTAAATATAAGATATCAGATTTTCCCCTCCTTTGGCCAGGTCCACAACGATGCTCCAAGGAATGGAAACAAATCCTGGCTATCAAACGGAGCTTTGCTGATAATTGTGTGTGGTCTGTTGGTACTGGTAATATCTTATTCTGGTATGACAAATGGATTCCTGAGTTTCACCTTGCTCTTTTTTGTGATAATGAACAAAGCAAAGTTGAAATTAAGGAATTTTACCATCATGATCAGTGGCACTTTGATGAACTCAGTCCCTGTCTTAGCCCTGAGATGGTGCATCTCCTACATGAGGCAACCCCAAGCTAACGGAACATGATGACGTCAGACACTGGGCTCCTGATAAACAAGGTAAATTCTCACTCAAATCTGCATGGAATGTTATTAGACCCTCAAAGGATTCTACTGCTATCTTATCTGAAATTTGGGCAACTCTTATGCCTACTTCTGCTAAACTAGTGTGTTGGAAAATTTTCCGCAATATATTGCCTATTGATTCCACTATGCAACGCACTGGAATACCTTTAGCTTCTAAGTGTGTATGCTGTAGCAATAATCAAGCTGATACTATAAACCACCTTTTTATTCAGAGTGAACTTGCAGCCTCAGTTTGGAAATTTTTCAGTGCGGTGTTTGCAGTTCCTTTTTTCCCGCAACAATCTGTTATCACGAGAATAAAATGGTGGTTTATGAAGTGTAAAAGAAAATCACATTTCTCTATTATGTGTAGAATAGCTTGTATTGCTATAGTTATACAGATTTGGAGTTATAGAAACAATAGGGTATATGGTGGGAAGAATAAAAACTACCTTCATGCTAGATTGGTGGTTATTGATACCCTTCAACAGTTAGACCATCTAATTCAACCAAAATTACACTCCTCAAAATTTGGAATTGATTCTCTAATGTTATTGGGTATCAAGCATAGAGCCCCTCCCCCTCGAAGGAATCTATTTGTGCTCTGGAGTCCTCCCACCCCTAATTCTTTTGCATTGAATGTTGATGGCTCGTGTCGAGATGGTAATATGGCAGTGGGGGGAATTATCAGAGACCAGAATGGTGGCCTCGTGTGTGCTTTTGTTGGTCCTGTAGGGTTTGGTAATAGTTTGCAGAGTGAGATTCATGCTCTATACTATGGAGCATATTTGACATCGGTGATGAATATTCGCCCAACAAGTGCTCAGTCTGATTCCAAAGCCCTGTGCTCTTTGCTTGTAGGTTCAAGTCCTTTTTGGCAGATGCATCATCGGTGGGGAGAGCTTAATAACCTACTCGCTCACATTTATGTGGCACATATCTATCGTGAGGGCAATGGGGTGGCAAACGCTCTATCTAATCTTGGTCATTCCCTTGACAGAGTTTGCTATTTTTTTCCATCAACATGAATTGCCTCGTCAGGTCCTTAAACATATATGGAAGGATCGGATGGGTATTCCAATAGTTAGATCTATGCGTGCAGGTTGAGTTCAATGTAATTGAGCTTTTGTATTTTCATGTATGTCCTTTTGTATTTTGTTCAGGGGCTTATAAGTCAGATGCCCATAATTTGAGTTTATATCATGTAAAAGTGAGGTTTTGTCTCACATCTTTTGACGCCCCTGGGATTAAGTACGAGTCGTACTCTCCTAGCGGGGCGAGTCGTACTCTCCTAGCAAGGCACTTTTGTTGTGTTTCCTTTTATATATTAATATGACTTAGTTTTAAAAAAAAAAGGAACCAAGAAAGACAAACACCCACACGTAGCAGTCTCATCCAAACCCACCCTGGATATAGTCTGACCTACAAGGCCCATATAGCCTTATCCAGCCCACGTCACCCACAAAACAAACTGAAAACAGGAAAAATAAATAAATAAATAATATTAATATAAATAAGTAAAAGAGGGAGAGGGAGAAACGCCCGAGGTATCTGCTTCGCATTCTTACCTCGAAGACAAAACAACCAAAGCTCATTTCTTCTTCAATCAAAAGAAATCAAGGAAAAAAAAATTTTGTTAAAGAAAAAAGAATGGCCTGCTTCGCTCGATTCTCTCTCCCTGCTCTCCTCTCGCCTCTCCCGCTCAAGAGGTTACAAACACAATCTTATCGCTTTGTCATTCTCCTCTCTTTCATTTGGGAATTTTATCGAACACTTTGTTTGCAGGTCTCTGTCATCAATTCCAACTTCTTTTGCCGTTTCAAAGCAGCTCAAATGGTCTCTGGGAACTGAAAGCAGATGTACTAGCATTTTGAGGTAATGGGTATCTTTCTTTTTCTTCACATTAGCTGAAGGCATGAAGAAACTTGATAATTGATGGTCTGTTTTGGGCATTTTGATCTGATAGAATCAGGTCGATGGCGACTGATGCCAGCCCAGAAGAATCCGTGCCGAGATCGGTGCCTGTTCGAGTTGCTCACGAGTTGCTGCAAGCTGGGCATAGATATCTTGATGTTAGGTAGAAGTTTGAAGAAAATTATAGATTTCAATCTTATGATTTATTATTATTATTATTATTATTTGGTTGAAAATTAAGCTTTTTGAGATGATGTTGTAGGACTGTGGATGAGTTCAATGCGGGTCATCCTGTGGGGGCTACAAATATCCCTTACATGTTTAAGGTTGGGTCAGGTATGAATTGCAATTGTTGTCTTTAGATTTTGCTTTCTTAGCTTTTTTCTGTGTCTTTATATACAAATGAGATTGATAGTTAGTTTGTTCAATTTGCGTTGAAATTTTTTTTGACGGGTAAATTTACAAAATCCTCAGGAAGTTTGGCCCCTTTTGAGACAATCCCAAAAAGTTTGGAAATGTCACTTAACCCGCACAAGATTTTCAGATAACCCCCAAGAAGTTTGTCCCTTTCTGAGATAACCCCATTAAGTTTGGAAATATCAATTAACCCCCACAAAGTTTTTAGATAACCTCCAAGAAAATTGGCCCCCTTTTGGAAATAACCCCAAAAGGTTTGGAATGTCACTTTACCCGAATTTGAAGATAGATTCAGTGCAAAGGTTTGGGGTGTTAAGTGACATTTCCCAACTTTTCGGGGGTTATCTCACAATCGGCAAACTTCTTGGAGATTTTGTGAACTTTACCCGAATTTGAACTTGTACATGGTTTGAATTTTTAATTCTAGTATGTGTTCATTTCCTTGTTGCAATGTTAATAAAATTCTCTTTCTGTGGTTAGATAAGTATAAAGAGTAAAAGAGATTGGTTTGATTGTGATTCTCGATACTTTTGTTGAGGCTACTATTAGATATCTTAAACTATACATCTTGCGCGGGAAAAGTTTCTCAAAAATGTAGTAGGACTATGTGATGAGTCTGATGACCTTTTTGCAATGTTTCTCGTTCTGTGGCCAGATAAGTACAAAGAGTAAAAGAGATCATGGTTTGATTGTGATTCTTGATACTTTTGTTGAGGCTACTATTAGATATCTTACAATATACATCTTGGGCAGGAAAAGTTTCTCAAAAATGTAGTAGGACTATGTGATGAGCTTTTGAGGAATAAAGTATGGTATTTTCACTGATGATGTTATTAAGTATAGGATTTCTAGGTTTTGTTGCTGTTTAAAATAGTTGGAGACTTGGGACCCTATTTGGTAATGGATAAGAATAGTTTAGGTGTTAATTCTTGCTCAAAGATGAACTGGACTTAGGATGTGAAGAATCTATGGTATCTTTGTGTTACCTCAAACCATCAAAAGCTATCTAGAAAACAACCTTCCTTAGGTTCAAAGTCAAACAATCTCTTGCAACAAATTGGAACCATTTGCAGCTAAGTTTTAGGTTCAAATGCCACACAAAATTTATTTCTGCTACTCTTACACTGTATTATCCAAACTACCAGAACTTTATTTTATTTTTAATTTTTTTTTCTTTCAGTTAGTTTCTGTTGACCTTTAGTAGTAATGATTGATTCTCCTATTAAATTTTATTCAAAACTTTGTAATATACCATTTCCAGCGCATAAAGCCAATTTTAGATCCATATAGCATCTTATTAATTCATATTTAGATAGATCACCTAATGTTGACCCAATTAGAGTTTGTTTGCTTCTTCTTTTTTTTTTTTTTTTTTTTTTTTTTAAATTACTGGAGTCCCAATGGATAAGTAATTGAGCTAATGGTGCAAACACTTTAATTTGCCTGGTTTGGCCCAATTAAACTTGAAGCATGCGAGACACCGTCAGCTCTGTTTAATCTGTCCATCTACAAGTTTCATACCCCACATAAAAATTCTCCCAGAATTGTCATGTAAACACTTGCGGCAATCAGTCTCATCTCCACTCTCACTATCACATACAAGTTTCATACCAGCACCTGTACTTTCACAGCATGATGATCATAATCATTGTTGAAAGCATAGAGTCATAGACAAGCAGAGATCACAATCACCACTAAAAGCTCACCCCTTAATATGTTATATGCCAACATGAACCGTCCAAAGATAATCTCAAGTTTTGCTCACAAGTCTCTATCTTCATATTGTAACCTCTTTTTAGTGACATCCTCCATTCAAAACTTCAATGACTCACTGAATCATGGCCATCCATTTCAAATAACGTCAACTGGCACCTTTTCCCCATAAATAGCCCATTTCTCTTCATTCCAAGGGAAGGCCGACATTCATTCACCATCTTCAACATTGAGAAGACACTAGTGGCCTCTAATAGAATAAAGGATCTTTGAAAATATCAAAAGAGTCCTAATAAGCCAAAGAGAAAAAGATTAAGAAAAGAGAGAATAGATAAAGAAGAGAGAAATATTGTTATCTTATATTTGAGGATCTAGAATATGAAGTCCCTAGAGCTTCTAGATTTAGATTGTTTAGCAGTTTCATTTCAATCTTAGATTAAGATTATGGAAAATCTTTTTGCCTTCCAGTTATATCTATGAACTGATACCACCCTGTATACATGTCCAGCCTGCGAGCCCATTGGCGCGATGTAAGCCGTAGGACCCACCTAGTGTAGCGCATTGTTTGGCTCAAACCACTGCCAAAATCGACTAGCTGATGCTACACTTGAGTCTTTGGCTTTACTATATAAACCACTCAAAGTCTTACTCTTCCACTGATGTGAGACTAAACTCTTGGGCATCACAATCACCCCCCCTTAAATACGCGATGTGCTCGTCAAAGCATGACAATTGGTACATCCCAATATCACCGCTAGGCAATGTGGACTCTAGAGGTGACTCCTACGGGCTCTAGAGGTAGCTCCCACCATGTTCACACAATATAGCACTTAGCTCCGCATAGCATTTAGCTCCATACTTCCGACTGGCTAACTGCTATGATACCATTTGTCGTGCCCCGGGCCTACGAGCTTGTTGGCGCGATATAAGGCGTGAGGCCCACCGAGTGTAGCATGTTGTTTGGCTCAAACCACTGCCAAAATCGAATAGCCGATGCTACATTTAAGTCTTTGGGTTTACTATATAAATCACTCAAAGTCTTACTCTCCCACCGATGTAGGACAAAACTCTTGGGCATCACAATATGATATATCTTTGATACGTCTAGAATATTTTGGATATTTTGTAATATATGTCAAAAGAAGTATTCTACACATGTCTATTATTCAAGTACCAGATTTGTGTCTAACATGGGGTATGTCTCCTTTGTTGAAGTATTGATGCTACTTAACATTCAGTATGTGCTTTTTATGCTCTATTTATTTATGGATCATTATCGTTTGCAGTGTAAAAGTTCCATTCTTACATAAATATTTCATTTGCAGTGTTTTCCAAAACTCAGTCTGCGCCGTCATGTTTACTAAAATGAATATATCATTTATACATACAGGGATGACAAAGAACCCTAACTTTTTGGCGGAAGTGTCATCAGCATTTGACAAGGATGATGAAATAATTATTGTGAGTGACACAGCTTAAATCTTTATTTTAATGCTATCACAAGGATGGTAAGATAAGGTTCTAGTTCTTTGTAGGGATGTCAAAGTGGGAAAAGGTCACTGATGGCTGCAACTGATCTTTCATCTTCTGTAAGTAGTTCTCATACTACCCAGTTCAAAGATACAAGTTAAAGAATACTTGATGATGAAAAAAAAGTAAAAAGATTCAAAGATTCAAGCATTCCTTCAATGAGTTTATGCTTATCAATTCATCTTTTTTTGCAGGGTTTTACTGGAGTCACTGACGTTGCGGGAGGTTTTTCAGCATGGTTACAGAATGGACTTCCAGCAGAGCAGTAGCATTATTTTGAAAAGCTGAATATAGTTTGAATTTCGATCAACTATTTATGCTTTTATAAAATGGATAATTAGTCAAGGAGGTGAATGAACAATTGGATCCTGTAGGGAATAATTATCTCCAAATGTTCTGATGATTTGAGGGATAAACTTTTCTTGTGTTTGGTAATTTCAAAATTTTTAGTAATACCTTAGTGCATTGCAAATATTATGGATCTTTACACAGGTTCTCGTTATTCTTGTTTGGATGAAATACAATCATCACTCGGACAGGTTAAGAAAAGTTACTGCCTTCATACGTTTGTCATCAAGGAAGGGTATCCTTCTTCTCTTTATTTACAGCGTTGACTCTGGCATGAAGTTTATTCTTAAAGGTTGAGATTTCTAATACCTAGAGGATATTGTATGTTCTATCATCTTGGTCTTTTTACTATTTTGAAGAAGTAGGAGGTTGGAAGATTTTCATAGTGAAAAGAAACAAAGGTATGAGAGGGCTTTGCATGATGGATGCAGGCCAATAGCTTAGGCTCACTGTGTTTTGATTGCAATAGCTACGTTTTCCACTCTATTACTCACATGGGAGAGAATATGGTTAAACCACTGTAATATGCCACAGTCAAGGGTATTAAGGTAATTTCCTAATAATACTTAAATAATTAAAAACACGATAACTTATGTCAACAGAATTTAACTTGGAGGTAAAGTTTAAAACAATTTAAAAGATTTGGAGTGTAAATTAAGGATACAAAGATTTAGAGGTCTAGAGTAAAAATATGATAGAATTTAGGGTCTCATACTAGAAAACCCAATGCAAAAAGTTCAGTGAAGACAGTGGATTGGGTGATGAACACAGAATCCTTTGAGATTTCATAGCGTGAGAGTGCCATTAGAACTCTTCTATAAAGGCAATGTTATTGTAGTAAGATCCCCATCACACAAACTAAATGGTTCCCTATGGAAAGCATGCGGGCAACCACAAAACAAAGCAAATTAACACAATGGACAATGCATAGTGATAACTATACTACTACACTTGCCCCACTTCTACACTAAAAGATTGAAAAGTGTGTGGTCCAACCCCTTTAATTTTTTCAAAATTGATAGACTCGTCAAGGGAGCCCACACTTTTCTCTCTTATAGTGTGGAAGTAGCGTAGAAACGTATAGTGTAGTTATCATTATTCTAACTGAATAACCAGCATTACTTCCAACCTCAAACTGAAACAAAACACTGAAATCAAACTGAGCAACTAAACCAAGTTTCCTTATTCCTCATCATCATCCTTAGGCTTCTGCAGGTGGCTCCTTCTGCATCTCAACCACCTTCTTCCAAGATTTCCGGCCTGATATTCTCTCCCACCACTTGCTCACCCGCGTCCTCCCCATGAACAGATCAGCATGCTGTGGTACCTTCGTCATGATCCGATGAGCATTTGGCAAGTGAGATAGATCAGCGAGCGTGAATTTGTCTCCTGCAAGGTACTTAGTTTCCTCCAACCTCTGCTCATAGATGTTAAGCACTCTCTCTAGTTTTCGCAAGCTTTCTTTAACCACTATCTCATCTGGCTCGAGCCCTGTTGTTAAAATATAGAATTATAGCCCTCAATTTTTATTAGGGGTTTCTTTTCCATAGAAACCACCTTTAAATAGGGTGATAATATGAAAACCACCTTTCATGTTTAATTGATACAGAAACCATCTTTAAAGGAGTTTCCGGTAGCAATCAACTATCTTGACCTAGTTTCTGGTGAAATTTCATTTGAAATCTTAAGTATTTTGTACTTATATACCAACAGTTTGTTTTCATCTTCCGTTAACCCAATCTTATTGCCCATCTCAGTAAGCTCAATCTTCAATTTCTTCTTCTAAGCCAGAAGCATATTCAACATTTGAATGCCATGGTAGTTAATTGCTGTGTTAATTGAACTTTAATGGTGGTTTTCATATTGCAACCCTATTTTAAAGGTGGTTTCTATTATAAAAAAAAAAACCCTTTTTATTATAAGTTTGAAGTTGTGGTACAGTGAAAAGAACTTTAATACCTATGTATGGTGCAAAAGCTAGGTGGAACACCAATGAAGAGCTAGGTGGTTCGAAACTTTCAGCTTCAGTCTGAAGCCACTGCTCGATTGAAGCCCTCTCAAGAGTGCCTGAGCCTAGTAAATCCTTGTTACCTTGTTCAGCATACTTCTCGGCTAAATGTCGGCATATTGCCCTTGAATCTGTAGGCACATAAAAATGCAGTTTGTATTAATAGGGATATCTACAGATACATCAATCCTTGTACTATACTGTGGTTGTAGGAGATTTAGGGAAATTCCATAGCAGAATCAATAACTCTATTATTATTTCTCTACTTGAATATTGCAAAATATCACAATCCTGAATATGCAAATAGTGGATATAATAGCATTATTACCAACGAGGGTGACTGAGCCATCTTCAAAGGTAAGAGCTTGGCCCGAGGGCTGCAATAAAAATAATATAAATACTCTTCCATTATTATCTATTGAAAGACTGTTATCTATGCGAAAAAGAAATATATTAATCTAAATTTGATGTTAACTACCTGCAGCTTGAGGTACTCTGGCTTCCTCTCACGACCCTTGAAGTTCTCAACACGAATAAGCTGAAACTCAACATCCTTCTCGAATAGGCATGTCAAGACTCGAGCAACCTCTGCAGAAGTTGGGGATCCGAACACCTTAACGCTAGCCATTGGAACTTGGTGTGCTTAAATGAACAGAAGCCAATTACTTAATTGTTTGCAGCGACGAGCACACATTTTCAGAGGGGAAGGGGGGATTTTAAATGGAGAAGGAAATTCTTTGCTTGGCATGAAGAAAAACAAAGCAAAAAGAAAAGAAGAAAGGAAAAGAAAAAGAGAAAGGTTAGTTTGCTCATAGTAGAATATTGCATTGTCGTTCTAGTTTATAGCTTCTGCATCAAATTATGAAGATAGGAAGTGTGATTACTGCAGATGCAGCACTTTATTAAAGAAATGGAGTAAAAGAAAAGAAGAGAGAGAGAGAGAGAGAGAGAGAGAGAGAGAGAGAGAGAGAGAGAGAAAGAGAAAGATTAAGGTTTAGTCCCTAATCTTGTATTGGTGATTTGTTCTTCCTACTTTTTTCTTTTGACTCATTTGCACAATCTTTCCCTTTATTTAAGAGAGATTTTTTATGATTCTCTGTCTTCTTACACTCACAGAAAACTATATGCTGCTTAGTTGTTCCAATGCTCTCTTTTACATCTGTTTTACATGGAAATTTAAGATAGATATTAAACCATTCTGTCACGCCCTGCTCCCAAAATATAACAAATACAGGACGTGGTCCCATCAGCATTGTATACACGAGTTTAGAGATATCTCCATGCAAACACCCAAGCCTCTAGTAATTCTGTAAGAGATGCACTATACCATACACAATATCAACAACATATACACAACACCATCAGATAAGCAATGGAAACTGATCAGATATTTCTGGAAATTTAGGTCCAAATATGAAAATTATGAGTTAGGCTCGTAGGCCTCAAAAATACAATAAGATGACTCAACAGAAGATAGAGCAATTAAATCCCATAACAACTGAGGTACACAACTGAACGTATGTGAATACAAAATTAACCTATATTGAATGGAAAGAAACAAACTGCTGAGCTGAGTGGCAAGTGCATATGTGTCGCTAGCATACTGGCTGCAAGTCCGAGTTATCATGATCTTGCGAAAGTGAATATTTGCTCCATAGAGTTGAGTGGCAAAACTTGACAGTATGTGGATCTAATTTTCTGGAGGTATAACTTTCTTTTCTTCTTTCGCGCTTTATTAAAATTGGGGACAAAATATCCCTTTTAGGTGGGTTGGATGTAACAGCCAGAGATTTCATGTACATGCTAGGATGACACCTGGACGCAAACTCGATAGATCTGAACTGTTAGATTTTCGTAATTTTTCTTACTAACTAGAGTTGAAATCACCTCTGGACCTCGTTGAGAAATGTGAGTGTCACATAGTTTCCTGATACCAAATATATCGGATCAAATATTGATAGAAGATCGATCCTTTGATGGTGATTGTACCTTCTTGGTAGGTAATCTAGTGACCTGGAGGAGTAAAAACAAGAATGTGGTTCCACAATCTTCTGCTAACACTAATTATAGAGTGATGGCCACACTGCTCCATCTTAAGGGGGAGTGTTTAGAATAAGTATTAGACTAGTTTAGTTTATTGTGTTCCTATGCATTTTGTGTATTAGTTATCCTCTGCTAAACCTACCATCTATAAATAGATTGGTCTGGTTCATTAATATAAACATCTCTCAGTTTTCTCTCACACATAGATCTATTTAGTTTAAAAATAATTTGATTTCAGTATCTAGGTTTAAGAGGGAATTTAGAAGTGTTTGGGTTTAAAAATAAACCCTAGTCTCAACTGGATTAAAAAATTTTAAAAATCTTATAATTTTTATTCAACACTCAAATTCTAAAAGTCATGAAAGTGCATACAAAGGAGAAACAAAACAGAAACTCTCCTCACTCCAGAAAACAAAACACCACACTACCTCACTACACAAAACAAACCACAGAAAGAAAACCAGCACACATCCTACTAATCCCAAAACTTTTCAAAAAGGCCCCGGGTGTTCATTCTGTAGCTCCAAAACCTTCAACCATGAAGACCTCGACGAAATCTTCTTCCACCACCTCTCAACATTCTTCCTCGACTCAAACAACCTCCGTCCCCTCTCTGATCGGCTCATCAAATAATTTGAGTTCGGGAGGTGCGAGAGATCAGCGAGCGTGAACTCATCACCAGCCAAATACTCGCTTAAAGCCAATCTTTGATCGTAGATATCAAGAACTTTTGCGAGTTGGTCCTCGTTTGTTTTTATTATAGCTTGATCAGGGTTTATACCCATGGGGACTGCAAAGGCGAGATGGAAGACTAAGGCGGAGCTTGGAGGGTCGAAATTTTCGCTTTCGGCTTGTAGCCATTGCTCGACTGAAGCTCTCTCAAGGATTCCGGTGCCTAGTAATTTTTTGGTTGAAGGTTCTGAAGTAGGGTAGTCTGTTATGTATCTGCATATTTCCCTTGAATCTACAAGAATGGCAAGAAATTGTTATAGTTTAGTGTTAGTTTTTAGCTACTTAGTTTATAGTTTGTGTATAATGGAAGAAGATTAAGGTAATTGAATTAGCAAATTTTTAGTGTAGGTTTCTTACCGAGGAGTGTTTTCTTCTCGTCTTTGAACGTCACTTGACCAGAGGTATCCTGCAAGATAAAATGCAGGGTTGCTTCAGGATTACAACATTTTATCACATATGTATATGTTCATTAATTATGAATATGGATATGGTTCAATGAGAAATGAGAAATCTTTATCAATCTCTAACGAAAATGGTAATAAGCATTGATCAGATGAGAGGAAAGCATATACAAATAAATATCATATATAACAGGAACAGTTAAGACTCAAAAGTATTAAAGAACATGACACGGGAGTAGTCTAAAAATTCAAATCAGAGTCCATTCAATGTGTTTGACACATCTGAAAATTTAGGAGAATTGGACATTTAGATAAGCCAATTTAGCTTCGCATTACTAATCTAAAGCCAAAATAATTTCAATAGTCTAATTGACACACATCTAGATATCAATATTTCTTGATAGAGAAAACATTGATATCCATATCCATATTCGATCAGATATACTTGTGGATGTAGTCACAGATATTCATATCCACTTGCATTCCAAATTACAGAAGATGGCAATGGCAAGGACTTGCCTGTAGCCTGAGAAACTCAGGAGCCTTACGCTCTCCTTTGTAGGTGTCGATTCGAATGAGTTGGAACTCAAGTTCCTTCTCAAAGAGGCAAGTGAGAACTCTAGCTACATCAGTTGATGTTGGCAATCCAAACACCTTGATGCTTCCCATCTTCTCTCTTACTCTTGGGTCCTTCAAAGTTCTAAGTATCAAAGATATATGTTAACTTGAACATGAGGAAAGAAATATAAGATAACGATTGATTTTAAGAGAATTGCTAAAGAGAAAGGAGAAGTACAGTTTTCCGTACTCAAAGAGAAGACAAAGGGCAAGAGAAAGGGAAAGTTAAAGGCTAAAATCTTGAAGAATCATGAGCTCTAAGCTAAAACCAACACATGTGGAGTAATCAATACTTTGAATGGCTTTTATGTTCCCGCTAAATGTATCCTAGGATTTAAAGCAGGATAACAAGTTCTTTTCCTTTTGGAGAACTAAAGAAAGTAATTTAAATTAATTGTGATTATTGGAGGGAATAAAGTATGTAGATGATCATGTGTCTTTCCTGTACATGGTTGTAATTTTTCTTGATTGAATGTGAAATAAGTGCAGTTCATAAAGAGTACTGCAGTGTACAAACTGCTTTTCAATCACAACCATCCAATAATATTTAGACGGTTGTAATTCATTACTAATTTTAACTAATTACTCTAAAGGACCTTAATCTTGTATAAAAGTATGCAAGTAACAAACATCAATTATTAAATCAATTTAGCAGATGTCAGGATGGCATGTGGGTTAATGTACTTCCTAACACTTTAACCAAATTAATTAATATGTTCTCTTTAGGACATTGGATGCATCGTTTATAATTGCATGCATGAAGAAGTAAATGATGGTTAGAAGATGCTTAAAGAGGAAGAAGAACATCATTTATTTGCTGCTAAAATAGGAACATTTTTGTACGGAAAGCAGCTAAGATAAACATTTTGACTACTGGGGGTTATTGGTTGAGACAAATTAGGGCTAAGTGGGAAAATTATTCTAATGGGATAATTTTATCCCTTTGGTATATTTTGAGTGGGATAAAGTGGGATAAGTTAGAATAATGAGATAATTTGAAGCTTTGATTTGACAATTAGTGTGGGATAATTGATGATGTGGCACCTTATTAAAAATAATATTTATTTATCAATTAAGTCTAAATTAATTTATCCAATTGGTTTTGTATATTATTTAATATGTTATTATAATATAATATATTATTTTACTTTATACTAAAATATAATATATTATATTATAATTACTAATTAATTATAACTATGCTTAATGTTATTAATTAATATTTTATATTATATTATAATAATATGATATATTATATAATAATTGATATAATATACAACAATATATTTAATATAATATTTAAATAATGTAATATTAAATTTAATATAAATATAAATATTATAATATTTTATTTTATTCAATATAACATTATTAAAAATGATATATTATTATTATATAATATTATATTTTATGATAATTACTATAATTTATTTATCTAATAGATTTAATATATCATTTAGTGTGTTATTATAATATAATACATTATTTTACTTTATACTAAAATATAATATAATTAATATTATTAATTATTTATTATATTGTATTATAATAGTATGCCATATTATATAATAATTGATAGAATATATGAAATATGTAATATAATATTTCAATAATATAATATTTAATTTAATATATTAGAATATAGTATCATTGGTTATAATTTACTGCATAAAATATCATAATATTTTCTTTCGTAGTATAATATTATTTAAAATACTATATTATAATTAAATATAATATAATATTATATTATTATATGATAATTACTATAATATATACAGAATATCTAAAACTTATTATATTACAATGCAATAATATATTTTATTATATCAATATAATATATGAATATAATATAATATAATCATATGATATGATCACTAGTGGATTTTGGGCTTTTGTCGACGGGAACATCGCCGACGGAAAATGCGTCGGCGATATCTACATTCGGCGGCAAATACCGTCGAGGATGTAGCCGTCGGCAATCAAATTCGTCGGCGATCTTAACATCAGCGGCGGGATTATCGGTGACGGGTTACCGTCGGCGATGTTTATCTATAAAATGCGTTTTACCCGTCATTTCTTGTAACCCTATTTTTACCGCCGCCCGCTGTAATTTCTCGCGCCGCCGACCGCGCCCGGCTGCGATCGTCAAGTTCCGCTGCGCTTCATGCGCCAGCCGGCGCTCATCCGTAGAGATCTCCTCGCATCCTTCTTGACGCGCGTATCTTCTTCGTCCGAGCGCCATCGCCGCCGCCATCTTCTCCGTCGAACGCCGGCGGCTCGCGCTTCTCCGTCGAACGCCTCCTCCTCTGCAGAGGCCTCCGCCTCGGCCACTACCGATCTACTCAAGGTATAATCTTTTAATGATTTCTAATTTTATTACAATTATATGGATTATATACAATTGAATTAGGGTTATATACAATTTTTATTACTCTTATTTTAAGAATTGAAATTAAAAACCTAATCCCTAACCTTTAATTATAATGATCTACCCTAATTGATATTTATCATAACCCAAATTGATCACATAACCCTAATTAAGATAACTTAAAGTTTGTTAACCCTAACCCTAACTTTAATTTTTATTAAATCTAGCCAATTAAACTTATATACCCAAGTATATAATCCTAATTCAACTAACTTTAATAAATAATTTAGCATTTTTCTAACTCTAATTAATTAATTTAACTTTAATAAATTTAATCCTAACTTTAATAACTCAATAATCTACTTTAATCCTAACTTGCATAACTCAATTAAATTAATCTCAATAAAGAAATATGAGCCTAAGAGTAATCCTAGTTATCCTTTTTATAACCCTAATCCTAACTTTAATGATTTATAATAATATACTTAAATCTTAACTTTTTATAATCCTAATCCTATGTTTAATGATCTTTAGTAACCTAATCCAGTTAATAATGGTATTAATTAAACTTTAGTTAGCCTAATCCTAATTGAACAAATCTAATCAATTAGAAATCCTAATTATTACCTTAAATTCATTTCCCAAGACAATGACCCGATAATTAAACTAACTCTCACTCAAATTTTATCTTAATCCTAAATATTAATAACTAATTTAAATATATATAACGCTAATCCTAACTCTATGAAGTAACTATCGAAAATAATCCTAATACTAAATCTAATTACATTACCCTAAGTCCCTAACCATAATTAAACTAACTTTATACTAACTTTAAAAATAATACAATCGTGATTATATTACTATAAGTCTAATACTCTAATTAAGCGGTGATAGTTATGATAAACTGATTCTATTGTTCTTGGCGCATTCAATTTAGTTAAATATATGATATTGTATTGTGTTATATATCATGATTATATGAATCGAAGTCGTTACCCTAGTTTCCGTCTAATAATGTTGGATGTGAATCTCTTCTAATATAAGCATACGTAATTCTAGTTGGATGTGAGAATACTTTTATATCTAAAGAGAATAGCGTGATTTATGTTAGAAGCATGATCTACATACAATAATTATTAGATCTGTCGAGGAGGATTCCCTTCTCGTCAGGGTTAGGAATACGATAGTGTATCATCTATCTTTGTATACATTATGCATTTTATTCATTAAAAATTTCGATAACACGTATCGCATTGTTCTCAGGTGTACAATAAGCGATGTTGTTTTATGACGATCTATTATCGATCTATTATCGATCTATTATCGATAATTGATAATGCATTATAACATCCATGGGTGTCTTCGAGAGAGCAAATCTTGCCGAGAAATTTTTAAGAAATAAAACGCATAAAGTATGTAAAGGTAGTTGTAGACACTACTATATTCCTAATGGGATAGGTCCATTTCCTATGACGTAGTTAAAGTGTCTTATTGAAAATATGAGCGTTAGATTTTACGCCCACATAATTTATGTTCGACAATTCCCCTCGAGATTATTATAATTTGTATTTCCTTGATGTCGTGGAAAAGTTAATATCACCCAACCGGTATTTGATGCTTTAATAATAAAATTTCACATTACCTAATTATGCTTAATTTCATTTATGAATAATATTATATATATATCATACGGATGAGGATAGTTCGACAAATCATGGATCGATATTCCTCGTATTGATAGATGGAGGGACGATCGATATAAAGATGGAATAAATCAATTCATCTGATGCATATATGAGACCCACGAAAGTTAAATAGTAATGTCGTGTATTGTCCCTCTTGTTGGTGTAAAAATATGGCATTGGTGGATAAAAGTGATTTACATAAACACTTAATATCAGGATTTCATGAGGAGTACAAATATTGGACGTTTCATGGGGAAGGATGTCTTGAAGAAATGAAATTGATGGCGGAGACAGATGCGTCGAGATGGGAGGATAGATGATACACATACAATGCTTGCTAATATGTTAGCAGTTCCTAATATAGACGAAATTGAAGGTGCCGAGGATGCCGGGTTACGTAAAATGCTAGAGGTGTGAATGATCACGAGGAGTCGGGCGCAGATAATGAAATTAATAGATGACAATGAAAATGATCTGTATGAGGGTTGCACCGAGTTCACCAGGTTATCATTTATGCTGCGTCTTTTGCGTATAAAGTCTCTTAGCGGAATGGCAGATAAATATTTTAATATGTTGCTTGTGTTCTTTGAGAAAAGTGATTCCAAATGGAAAAGAGAGCATTCCAAGAAATTATGATAACGCGAAAGAAGATTGTTTACGTTATAGGACTTGACTACAAAAATCGGCGCATGCCCTAATGATTGTATCCTCTACTATAAGGATAACAAAGATCTTGAGAGTGTCGGTTTGTGGAGTATCACGGTGGGTACAACGCAAAAATTATTCGACACATGGGACAAAGAAGGTCTATGCTTAAGCAAAGGAAGATTCCAAAGAAAGGTCCTTCATCATTTTCCCTTACTACCTAGGCTAAAAGCGGTTGTATATGAATAAAGATCTTGCTAAGCAAATGAGGTGGCACATGGAAGAACGTATAGATGATGGTAAAGTCGGACATCCGGCCGTCTGAGAGGCATGGAAGCATGTGGATCGAACTTATCCTTGGTTTGCGAATGAGTGCGGGAATGTTAGACTTGGTTTGTCTAGCGGCGGATTCAATCCATTTGGGCTTATGAGTTCGGTTGGTCTACATGGCTGTTGTATTAACGCCATACAACTTACCGCCTTGGCTTTGCATGAAACAACCGTATATGATACTTTCATTATTGATACCGCAAGCATGCACCGGGTAATGACATAGATGTGTTTTGGAACCGCTAATTGATGAGTTAAAATTTCACGGGTGAAGGGGTTATGACATATGATACTCACGCAGCGTACTTTTAGACTCCGTGGTATTTTACTATGGACAATTAATGATTTTCCGACCTATCGCGAATCTGTCGGGTTGGTCTCTGAAGGGAACATATGCGTGTCCAGTGTGGTCCGTAATTCAAAGGTCTTTATCTGCGGCCACGATCGTAAATTTTGTTATTGGTTTAATAGAAGGTGGTTGAACCTAAAACACGATCTGAGAACAAAAAATGGAGCAAGTATTTTGATGAATGCTTGTTGAAGCGAGATGCTCCGTCCATTAGGTGGAGATCAGTTATGCGCTTTCTTGGCGGTTCCCTATTTGTCGAGGTTTGGAAAGAAGCTATTCGAAAGAAGATTTACTTGGAGGAGGATCTTGCGTATTAACAAAAGGATACTAAAACGAAAGAGAAAAGCACAAGTGGTGAGGGATGGGGCTGAAATCGTAAAATTGCCCTCGGGATGGACAAAATTCACATTTTTTTCAACTCCCTTCTTGGAAAGAGCTAAAAATACGACACAACTTGGGCGTTATGCACATTGAAAAAATATTTGTGATAATCTTTTATCCACACCGCTGCAATGTGCTAATAAATCAAAGGATGATCTACGCTCGTCAAGATCTAATTGCATTGAACATCGAGAGGACTGACCAAAAATGTCGGAAATGACAGATATGAGTTGCCGCGTCTCGTATTACTATGTCGAAGATTGAGATGCAAATATTTTGTCAAGTCCTCAAATCAATGAAGTTACGGAGGGTTACTCCGCAAACATATCGAACAATGTCCAAAGTGTGAAAGGAAAATATTGGGCCTTAAAACTCATGATTATCACGTGCTTCTTCATCAATTGCTACCTGTGGCACTACGCAGTACTATGCAGAATGAAAAGGCAGTGAAGGTTATTATTGATTTTTGTGGATTTTTCAGAAAGCTTTGTTCTAAAGTTATAGACGTCCGTGAGTTTAAGAAACTTGGAGAAATTATTTCAGAAACTATGTGTGAAATGGAGATGCTCTTTCCTCCATCTTTTTTCACAATAATGGTTCATCTCACACAACATCTCGCAGAGGAGGCTGCAATAGCAGGACCGGTCCATTATCGTTGGATGTATCCAATAGAAAGGTTAGTATTTAGAAAACATTAATCTTTAGCTATCAATCATTACATATGTCAACTATCAATGTCTTTACTTCTATATCTAATTAATTATCATTTTTTAGATATTTGGGTTCAATGAAGCGTCAATTAGTAGCGAGCTCGACCGAAGGTTCAATAGCCGAAAGTTACGTGAGAACCGAGTGTCTCTTATTTGCCTCTCGTTATATGAGAGGGGAACAAACAAGACTTCAAGCACTGTTGATAACAAGGATAACACATTTCTATATCCTCGCGGGATGAACAAAAATTATTCTAACCTCGTTGTTAGATCAAGCGCATGCATCGTAGTAAATAATCTTGAGATCTTCTCGAATCTGGGAGGTAAAATATCACATAAGAGTTTTGAATATCATTTAACTAGTAATTTTAAATTTGACAATGACATATTTTGTTAATGGCATTAATAGGCAACATCGGGAAAAACTAAAGAATGATTCTTAGGTAGTACAATTTGTACATGACATTAAAGAAAGACATATGAAGGAATTCCTGTTTGGTTGAAGAATGAAGTAAGTATTGTTAAATTTAGCAATAATAATATTTTCACTAAAAAACAAAGACATTGATTTAATAGTTTTCTTATTTTTATATTTAGATCCAGAACAACTTGTCCTTAATAACCAAATATCGAAGAAGTAAAGGTTCCTTGAAGCGCTGCTTACTATCTTTGTAAATCAATATGGTGGGTATCGTGTAAGCGGGTATAAATTTCATACAATGGAGGTTGATGATATGAAGGTCACCCGAATAGTGGTGTCATGGCTACCTTCTCACGTGAATGTTTCTCAAATAGAAGAGATCGAATCGGTTGAAAATAATATAACATATTATGGGCGGTTGGAAGATGTGGTGGAGATATTCTACGGCTATGGTGGACCAAATGAACATAAATACACGATGTTCATGATTCGTTGGTGCTTTGCAAAGATTCAAAAGGATCCCTTTGGATTTACAATTGTCAACCTCGATAAAGAAATTGATAGTGATGAAAAATTCATGTTTGCATCTCAGTTGGGACAATGTTTCTATGTGAAAGATCCTATGGTTAAAGACGAGTGGGTTGTCCTATACAAGGATTCTAGGGCTTATATTCAACCTTCTACCGGTGAAGATGGTGATGAGAGCTATATAGACAACTTCAATGAGCCAAATCACGTGATCGATGAATTCGTACCCTCAAAATGTAGTGTTTGATCACGGATGCTCCAACAACTTCGGACGGACATTCCAAATATTATCACAGACATTTATAGGAGCTAAATATGTAATCGTGATGCATTGTAACTTTTTTAGTTTACATATTGTAAAATGAAAACTTTAATATCACTACGATGTATCTCAATTACCTTTTGGACAATATAAATTGCATATAAATATGTAATATCTTCTTTTGTATATTCAAACTTGTAGATGCCTACAAGCGAGATATGAAATGAAAATTTTATTAATGTAATAATACATCTTGTTTTTATTTTGGCCAATATAAATTGCATCTATAATATATTATTTTTGTATATTAATTCAACTTGCGATGTCAAAAACATTAGCGGAGGCTATCATTGAAGAAGCCAATCGAGATCAAGACCAATCTACCGAGGAAGAGCCACCGACTTCAACAGAGATCGGAGGTATAACTTCACATAAGTTACGTATTAATTATTCATGATATATGCACAATAATAATTTATTTTTTATTTCTTTAGGTGAGGCGAGGATGAGCCATCTCTGTACCATTATATGCGAGATCCTCGGTAATACTTGATGCATATATTCGGGATTGGCGTGGGCCTTTACCAACATGTGCGGAGAGTCTGACTCAGCTGAGAGGTACAAATTGGCCAAAAGCGATTGGATGAATGGACGCCACGATTGATGAGATATTAGGCGATGCAAAAATGAAATCGGACAAAGATTTGGTGAGTTTAATCAATTGTTTTCAGTATTGGAAAATTAATAATAAATAATAGTAATAATTTTAATAGAAACAAGAATTCACTATAATACTTTGATTTTGTTTGATCCAATACTATCACAATTATGAGTTCTAAACATGCTTTCATACACACAAGGATAACACAATTATGAGCACATGTGGACAAAAGAAGAATGTAAACAATTTTCACTTTTGCTTTTATTTTCGAGTTTTGATATTTAAATTGAATTCGAGAGCTTAAGGTTGAATAAATAAAAGTGGTACATATTTATAACTTCGACAAATTTTTTTCTTTATTGTAGGAGAAAAAATATTCAAGAAAAAGGCCGACATGGAAGTGACTTTAAAAAAGTTACCACCGGATGGCTTTCGTGCACTTGTAAGGTGGGAACATAATGGGATTCCAATCGGGCAATGGGCTAACAATTTTAGCTCATATCTTGGATGCTTGATAATGAGAAGTGATAATCAATCCTTACTATGAGGTGAGGAGCGACCCTTTGATGTCCTCGAGTCTATCTATCGCGATCTTTGGGTAAAATTCACTATTATTTATAATTATTTTACCTTTACGTCAATTGGCCATGCTTAACTATATGTTAATATTTAGAGATATTTCAACATCGAAGATAATCCAGTAGGGTGGGATTTTATTTGGTTACATGGGAAAGTTTAAGCATTCTCTTGGAGTGGAGACATGAGATAAAGAAGAAATGCTATGAAAGTTGCAAGGAGAACTGGAGAGGATCTACAAGCGAGATAAGAGGGTTGAGCGGATCATTTAGTTGCACTTATAGTATTGTGGGGCCGGAGGAGCACCGTGTAAATATGTATAATAGAAATTAGATTCAAGTTATTTATCTAAATGTTGTATATTGAAGATTGTACTAAAATCCTCTTTGTTCATGTTGAAGAAAAATGTCGGAGAAATAAAGCTGCCGGTGGAAGAAAGATTATGATCATCATCACGGGGACTACTTCATTTGCCCGTGATTATGGATCAATTTTGCGGGACAACGGTATAAAGTATTTTAATATTCTATATATATTCTCTCCGCTTCCTAAAATATTTGATAAATAAAACTAATAAATATGTTTTGTAAATGATAGAACGCTCCCTATATCCCGCTTCGGGCGCATAAGAGGACGATGGTTCACTTTAAGAAGGGTACGATGCCGACAAGGATAGGAAAGAAAAGCTAGAATTGGCTAAGAAAACGCAGTAAACATATCTATTTATCACGTGCTTGGCATAATTTTCTTTATTCAATACATATATATATACACATTCCTACCAATTTTGAATTTCTCATTCGAGGTGTAGTAAATACTAAATATAAGTATCTCACCATTTGCAAGCAGTAATGCTTGATTTTTGATATTGTAATTATATTTTCTTTATTTTTGAAATGCCAATTCATAAATTTATTTATTTATTCCATTTCTTAAATTTATTTTTGGTTTTAGGCACTCGGAAAACACATATCTTTGAGTAGTTGCCTGAGCGAGGCCCCTAACTATAGAGGAGAATTATAGCGTGAGCCATTTGGTTTGTGGACTTCCCAAAAAGGAAGGACCGGTGGATGGGAGTTGGAGCTCGAGGGTGTCTACACCATTCCGGCCTCCGAGTTCAACGCCATCGACAATGCCCTCAAGACCCTCTTACATGCCGCAGAGGATTGCACTCATGACGTCACGGCTGTTTCATCGGTGATGAATATTTTGGATGGTCATATTCAGGAGATGTGGGAGGATAATCAAGAGGAGCTTATGCGAGTGATCCACCCTACCGCTACTTTTGCAATGGTTTCGAGGCAAATATTGAAATCATGCAGACGGCGGGTTCCTACTCGTCTGCAAAGTCAGATTATGAACTTTTTGGGCTCTCAGCAGGCATTTGGTGGTAGTGGAGAGAGTAGTAGACAGGTATACGTATTCCAAACATAAAACATGCATGATTACACTCTTTCTCACAATATGATATTCTAAATTTCATTTATTTTTGTGTTAGCATGAGGATGATATCAATGGAACCTGATGTGAGGATGGAGCGCCCGGTGGCAATGCGGATGATGACATGGATAGGGCGGACGACTGTCTTAGTGAGTTATATCCTAGACTCGTGTTTGTATATTGGAACTCTTTATATTGGAGATTATGATAAACTCGTGTTTCTTGGAATTGCGAGATGTGTGGGCATGCATGTGAGTACGTATGTTATATATATGGATTTTAGCTTGTTTGTGCGTATGATATATATATGGATTTTAGCTTGTTTGTGCATTATGATATATGTGGATATATAACTTATTTGTGTCGGCAACTTATCGTATAAGTTATGGAATGTTGTGGTTTGTTATTTGTTGTTTGTGAAATTTGGATTGGAAATTTATAATTTGTAATGGAATGTCATAAAATTAATTGGTGGTTGCATATATTTGTGAAATATGGATTGGGAGTTGTTTGTGCACGATTTTTGTGAAATTTCTTACGGAGCGTGTATATTTTGAATGTTTCTTTGGATTGTTGTGCAATATGGATTGTGTATATTTGGAATGTTTCTTTGGAATGTGCGGAAAACGAATTTAGTTTGTATGAGCAGGGAATCGGCGAAATCGGAAATATTTTTTACCACCGCAATCATCGCCGTGGGACTCCGTGGTGATACCTCGGGCGGCAATCTGGTCGTGATGATTAAACATCGCCGGCACGGCTCGGCCGATATATATCTCGACGGTAACGCCATCGGTGATGTTTAATCATGGCGTGTGCCGTCGATGATATATATCGGCCGACGGTTAAGCGTTGGCGATGTAAAACACATCATTGACGGGTGATATTCATTGCGGCGGTTTGGCGTCACCGATATGAAAACATCCACGGCGGGGTTGCCGTCGGTGATGATCAAACATCTGTGGCGGCACTTGCCGTCAGCAATTCCGTGTGCTTATTAGCGGCGGTACGCGTCGGGGATGTTACTTCGGCGGGACCTTTCTTGACGGGTTATCATCGACGCGCATGCCGCCAATGATAGTCATCGCGGCGGCATTTGTGGCATTCCCGACGGAAACCCGTCAAGAATGCTTAGTTTTCCACTAGTGGATTGATATTATATTATATAATTAAATATAATATACTAACATATTCAATAATTTTAATATTAGGCTATATTATATTACAATATATTATTATATTGGTTTAATATAATACAATATAATATGATGTTAACTATAGTAAAATATTAACTACAACTAATATAATATATTATAATATATTATATTATATTATATATTATTACATTATTATATAATATTATAATAATATAATATAACATTCTAATAAATATATTGTACTATTTTATTATGATATAATATACTATGTCATATTGCATAATAATATATAATAATATAATAGAATAAATTATACATAAAATTAAATTATAATAATATTTTATTCTATTACATGATAATATAATATAATATAATATATTGAAATATTTATAATATAATTAGCATGCATTAATTAAGTAATATAAAAATATTTCAAAATTATCCCAATTGCCTTCAAAGTGGAACATAATTATTCCAATATGGAGGATGGGGTAAATTTTACTATTGATGCAAAAAATTTACATGGATGGGATAATTTTATCTCAAGTGGTGAAATTATCCTACTAGTGTTTCAACAAAGAAATAACACCAAAATGTATTATCCTTGTTCTATTATCCCAATGAATAACACAATAAAGTAGAATCCCCAAAATTATCCCATTATCCCCCCAAATGTCCCAATGAATAACCCCCCTAAGTACCAGTTTGGTATTGCTTGTTTTAGGGTGCTTCTGCTTATTTTTTCAAGAAGCAGCCAATTATGGTATTTGGTAACAACTTTTTTGGCATGCTTATTGAAGCGGCTTTTGCTTTTAAGAATGTGCTTTTAGAAGCAACCTGATGATGCTTTTAAAAGCAGCTTTTGCTTTTTTTTAGTTTATATACCATATATTTCTTGTATCTTTTAATAATAATCATTAAGCATAGTTCCACCAAACACCTTAACTGTTTTTAAGTAATTTTTAATATTTGATTATCAAACTGCTATATTCAACAACTTATTATAAGCTCTAGCAATACCTGACCGGCCCTAAATAGAAAAAGAAAAGATGTAGATTGTGTCTTTAAAGCAAGTGAAGATGACCTTTGTTTGTTTAGAATAAATCTATAGTGATTTGATAAATTACTAGTTTGGGTTTGTTTTTTTTTTTTTTCCTCCATAATTTATACTATTTATCGTTTCTGTAACGTGTTGTATACATAATGCCCGTTGTCTAATATTCTGTTGCTGAATAATAAAAGCAAAGATCAAAAAGTGGATCTCAAAGAAGTAATCAAATAAGAATGTAAAATTGAGTTCTAGCATTGTACGATGATGTTATGTTCGGATCTCTTTGATGATAAATAAGTCAAAGGTCCAAAGGTCATGAAAGACCTCATAACTGGCTTTTTTTTTTTCCATCTTCTTCAGAAAGAAAGATGTAGAGGAAATATTGGATGCTAAAACTTAAACAATTAGATATTTGTCTGCACCAAAATTCCGAAGTTGTTGTGAGAGTTTGTGACATCTCACTTTACAAAGAGGTTGATGGTGACAAATGGTATCAGAGCCTAGGTTCTAGAAGTCCTAGGCTTAGAAGTTTATAGTTAGTAGCGTTTAGAAATAAATTGTAGAGTTGTTTTTAGTGATCATTGACATATTGTTATTTGCTGTACAACAAAATGGCTAGGAACAACACGAACACTCCTTCAAACCGAGAAAGTGATTTGCACTAGACTTTAGGGCAAATGTTTGGTGGTAGAAATGCACGTGGATCTGGTTCTAGAGGAAATCAATTAGACCCTTAGAAATATGTAAATTAGTTTTAGGTCCAAAAAAAACTTGTAAAGAAATTTTTCTACATAGTGAAAAATTTTCCTTTGACCCCTTAGTTAAATAAAGTTTACAATTAGATCCTCGAATAAAGAATATAAATAAGTTTTAGAAAAGCCCTTGAAACCGTAAACCTTAGTTTTATACCCGAGCAGTTTATACTTAGGATCTTTAGTATTTATACATATTTTATGTTATAGGTTCAAGTGAGGAGTAAGATAGTTCAAATATGGTTCTCCAAAGGTTGTCAAATCTCTTGAGGTGAGTAGATTTCTTATAATTAGTTATTTTAATCTATTATATATATTTTTATGATAATTTTATTTTTATAGAGAAATTATGGATCGACATGTTATTCTATTCATTTATAGTAATTATTAACAAATGTGAATTGTGATAATTAATTATCTTTTACAAGATAAAAATTGTTCAAGATATGAGATTATTGAAACATGTCATTTCAAATTTATCGTTCATATAACATGTTAGCAAAATATTATCTAATATGCAAACTATTGAAAATATATTTTAGAGTTCTTGTTCATATGACATATTAGAGAAATATTATCTAATATGCAAACTATTGAAAATATGTTTTAGAGAATATTGTTCATATGCCATTTCATTTGATGAGTTCTTGTTCACACGGCATTTTATTTGACGGTTTCTTGTTCATACATTACTATTCATATGATATTTTATTTGATGAACTACTCTTCATATGACACTTTATTTGACAATTTAATTGGTATAGATTCATGAATATTATAATTTCATGAAAATTACATGAGAGTCTACAAAAGTGTTAAAGCATTTTATATTGCTTTTCGTACAAGTGAATATTGCAAGTGATATTTGAAATGAAAAAGAATGTGTTTTTAAATATAAAAAATCCTCAGAAGTCCACTATGGCGTGAAGTGATTTGTTTAAGCCTACCATATGGTATTGAATGTACCGACTAGTGTTAAAGTGGCCTTTTTGGCAAAAGTGAAGTGGTCTTCGGGCAACCTATGGTAGTGCTAGGTACATTCTGTCCCCGGGTTGACTTATAGTAATTCGATACGCATTCCCATGTTACTGGGCTATAATTTTCGTAGCCTTAGTGTAGAACTGAGGAAGTTTTGCAAGTGTGAATTTAGATCGATAATTACAGTTTTAAAAAGTAATTAGTATTCATTTATATTGTTTCTTAAATTTTTATAAAAATTCTTTTATGACAATGTCACATGCTGTTATTGGAAATTCCTCTTATTCAAAATATTATGTGCTTCTCAATCATTTTTTTATAGCTTATCTGAAGTTAGGACTGATATTTCCTTAAACTTGTTTGATCCGCTAATGAAAAGTTATCTATTCACTGAGTGTAAACTCACCCCATTATTTTTAATCTTTTTCAGATGAAAATTAGATAGCTTTATCTGTACCCAGAGCTTTGGAACATGAGAAGAATGTTTTAAAGTGTTTGATGCTGAAAATTTTAGTTATACTAGTCATGCTACTATGCTTATGTAATAAGAGTCTTTTGACTCATTACAGTGAAATTGTTACAATGTAGTTTTTACTCTGAGACTTCTATTATTAATTGTAATATAGAAGTGCACCGCAGGCTTAGCATTTGCTTTTTGCACGTGTTGTCGTTGTCATGCATCACAAAATAAGCTGTGCATTTTGGGGGTGTGACAGAACTATGCTCTAAAAAGTTTACTTTGAATGTTAATATAAATAGTATTATTAGACCCAAGTTCCTGCACACACCATCACCTTTTTATCCAGTGAACCAGTTTGAGTTTACTCGAATCCGTTAATGTCTAAGGCAAGGTAACAAATAGGGGTACTTAATCGGTCCTAGTGACCAACCTCTATTATTATCCTTACCTGGCTAACTGACCGAGTAAAGTTCAATCGTGTCACTAAAGAAATTTTTGATTAAAGTCCGATATCACAACTTTTGTCACCATCAACCTCTTTGTAAAGTGGGATGTCACAATCACTCCACCTTACAATGGCGGACGTCGCCGTCGCGACGACAATGATTAGCACATCCCGTATAGCCAGAGGCGTGGACTCTGAGGTGTTCTCCGCGTCTGGCTCTCCGCCGTCTTTCACGGTGTTAGCGATTATGCATGTGACTTTAGCATTTTTCATTTGGCGGCTGCTCGATATCATTTGTCACCATCAACCTCTTTGTAAAGTGGGATGTCACAGAGTTGCTTTGATACCATCTTAAAATCCATGCTGCTACACCAGAACTCCGAAGTTGTGGTGAGTATTGCTCGGATTACCATCTTAAAATTACTGCAACTACACCACCCGAAGTTGTGATTAGGATTAAGAGCTATAAATTTATATATTGCAACAATCCCAACTTTCTATATACATTCATTATTCTTTCTGATTCTCCATCTTTAAACTGGTAATTGATAGCGCAAATACCAATATCTTACCAAAGACTTATCTTGAACAATATTTTTTGCTTCAAGAAAATCTTACAAAATCTATAACAGCAAACATTACCAAAAAAGATCAAGTTGCAGTCTAAGACCTAATGCATCTCAAGGACTTTCTTCCATGATGCCCGCCCTGAGATCTCCTCCCACCATCTTCCAACATTTTTCTTCGACGTAATGAGATAACTACGATCGGTGGAGTTAACAAGATACTGAGCATTAGGCAAATGAGAGAGATCAGCTAATGAAAACTCCTCTCCAGCCAAAAACCTGCTCTCACTTAGCCTGTGATCATAAACATCAACTACTTTCTTCAGTTTTCTCTCAGAGTCTCTGATTGCTGCTGCATCTTGTTTCAGCTTCATTTGAGGATAGAAAATTAGCTGCGCGACTAAAGTTGAAGTCGGAGGGTTGAAGCTCTGAGACTCGGTTTCTAGCCACTGATCTATGGAAGCTCGATGAATTACTCCACCCTCTGTATTGCCCATCAAGCCCATGTTGCCTTTGGTTGCGTATTTGTCACAGATGTATCGGCATATTGCCCTGGATTCTGCATTTCGGTTCCAGAATTTGTCAATGCTGAATCTTACCAAGACTAAGATAGGAATTGATTGAGAGATCTGAAAGTTCGGACTAATCAAAGATATAAGGTTATGTTTTAGGGCTCAGTAAAAATTTGATTGAAACTGGAAAGTTATATCAAATTATAGACTTAATATGTTCCTAATGGCTGAAATTTTAGCTGAATTGCACAAGAAACCCCAACCAAACCTAAAAAATTTCAATTTAGTAACTGGAGTAACAACGTAGCTGAAAACTCATCTGTGTAAATAACCTAAAATGTGGAGAATTTATCATTCAGAAAAATTTGGGAGAATTTAGTCCATAAAAAACAATATGGTTCGTTGGCTAGGATTTTCTTTCACTTCACTAACTGCAAAGGAAATCTCAAGGGTGTGGCTATGTTTTTCTTAGGGCCGTTGAGTGTGTTGAGTGTATCTATTGACATAACATAAAATTCAACAGACAGAGATGAAGCTTACATACCAAAGAGAGTGATGGACTCATCCTGAAACACAGGAACTTGGCCAAATGGCTGCACAAGAAGTAGGACAAAAAAAAAGCCGAATTAATAAGGATAGTTAAGCTAGTTTTATTGGGAGTTGGAGATTAAAAACGGAGTACCTGAAGTTTGAGGAAGTCAGAGGACTTGTGCTGAGCTTTGGAGAGATTGATGGGTATGAGCTGAAACTCCACCTCTTTCTCTATAAGGCAAGCCAAAACTCTCGACACAGCAGTAGAAAATGCCGGTCCATAGACCTTAACCTTAGCCATTGCTGCTTGTTTTGCTTGTCTAAACGCAGGTCTATCCTCTTCAGGATAATTGAGGAAATTTGAGGAAAGGAAAAGAAGCCTACAGTAATTGGATTAACTGATGTTGAGTAGGCCAGGATCGTCAATGATAATATTGTTGGCAGCTACTATAGGAACGTGTCCAAGCCAATGTCCTCATACTGTGAGGGAAACAGTTGTGATCTCATTATAAGTTTCTTTTTGTTCGTGAAATACATATCCAGTGAAAATTACTAAGTGCTCCTTTGCCATCAACGTACGTACAACGTACGTACAACGTTAGAAATGAGAACCATGCATAAGATTAATACTGTGATTATACAGATGCCGTGAGAAATTGTGTCAGATAAATATATGTTGATTTCTTATACTAGTTAAGGATTGTCGATATATTATATACAACTTATAAAAGAGGATTGCCAGTCAAAACTTGTTATTGCCTCTTTTGACCTCTAAATCAAAAGTTTTTGACGTAGCAATCCATACTTTATATGTGTATAATTAAGTCATGGTTTTATAATCCCTTCATTAAACCCACTTAAATCTCATTAATCCCATCAAAACCACTTCAAATTCCCTTCTCATAACTCCCTCTCCCTATCATAATACTATAAATAAAAAAATGAATCAACTATTATAATCCAATCTTGGTTCACTGCAACAAAAGTTGCATGTGTCTACACTTATTTTATGACATATATAAAAGGGTTTTTTTCCTAGAAAGTATGGTAATTATCACGAAACCACCTTTTATTTTCAATTTATACATAAACCACCTTTAAAGTTAGTTTTTATTGCAATCAACCACCTCCCAGTCAAATTCTTCACTTAAAATTTAAAATTACCCTTTAAAACTCACATGCAATGTACATGACTCATTTTTAGTATTTGGGTCTTATTAGGATACAACTCATGTACCTTGAACTTGAATTTTTAAGCTTATTTTTGATTTTTTAGTGAAAATTTGACTAGGAGGTGGTTGATTGCAATAAAATCAACTTTAAAGATGGTTTATGTATAAATTGAAAGTAAAATGTGGTTTCGTGATAATTACCCTATTATTAAGGTGGTTTCTAAAAACCCTATATAAAAGTGTCATTTTATTTGCAAAAGAATTAAATAATAGTGACACAAATAAAACGTGTGGCTAATCACGATACATGTTTGTGTTATTAGATATACAACTAAATATAATTGAAAAAGGCTAATAGTCCAACATGGATTGTGTGAGGATCTATTAACGAGCTTAAATAACAAATCTTAGATTTTAATTATAATGATGATTAAACATTTATGATAGTGTATAAACTAAACAACTCCATAGTTAAGTGTCTTTTTGTGAGAGTAATTTTAGGATGGGTGACCTTCTAGAAAGTTATAGTGTTAAATGGTGATACTCTTTATATTTTTATGGTCTAGACACAACTATGTGTCACCACCCTTGACACATGTATGTGTCACGAGTTTTGTAACACATGTATGCGTCACCACTCTCGACATATATATGTGTCGTGAGTTTTGCAACACATATATGTATCGCAAATTTTATGACATATGTATGGGTCACAAGTTTTGTGATACATTCTCACATGTGTAGAAAGATGCTCTCCACACATGCTCTACCCACACTTTTGGTATGTGTCACGCTCTATTTGTGTGACACAAAAATATGTCACATGGAGACAAAAAATATATCACAATTTATAACTTTTATTGTAGTGGTTCTACATACAATAATGACATTAGAGATCTAGGTATGAAGGGTTAGTTCGACATTTTGCTTTTTGTTTATAATTAGTTATGTTTTATATATTATACTTTTCGTTTGATGTTATTTGGCTTATGTGATCTGATGTTCGTTTGACTATTTGTTTAATTTCTTCATCATGACATTCTTCTTTTCTTTTTTTTTTTTCCTTTATTTTGTAACTATGATGCTAACATACACTATCTCTGAAAATATATGATGAAAAAATAAGATTCCTAATTCTGTCTTCTCCTCTTGATAGATATTGCATTCCTCACTAGGCGGTAACATGAGTTCTTGGCGACGGAGATTGGAGACAGAAAAGAAATGGGTTTTTCAATAAATAGATGGAGAGGATAAATTCTATTAATTATGATTGATTAAAGGAAGCTGAACCTCTTTCTTTTTTATGTTTTAATTAATCTATTTAGTTATGTTTTTTCCTCTTTCTTGCCTTTTGTTTAGATTTACATTTGTTTTCTTTGTGTGATATTTAATTGAATTAGTTTTACATAGTAAAAAATTTGTAAGAAAGATAGTACAATATTTGTTTGAAAGTTCATGGGGTTTTCTCTGCTTTATAAAGTTTAGGGAGATTTGTTGCTCAGATTGAAAAAAATGACCTGGAACTGGCAAACTAGGGTTTCTACTCAGATTGAAAAGCTAGCAACCTAGAGTTTCTGTCATTGTCTTTAGCATCCATGGCAGCGGACGTCAACTATCCGCTAGACAATGACCCTCCTCCTTCATCATCCGGCCTCAATCACTACAACAAAAGTTGTATTTGTCCTCAATTATTTTGTGACACATATAAAAGTGTCATTTTATTTGTAAAAGATTAAACAATAGTGACACAAATAAAAAGTGTAGCAAATCACGACACATATTTGTGTCATTAGATATACAATTGAATATAATTGAAAACGGCTAATAGTCCAACATGGATTGTGAGAAGATCTATTAATGGGTTTAAATAATAAATCTTAGATTTTAATTATAATGATGATTAAACATTTATGATAGTGTATAAGCTAAAAAGCTCCATAGTTAAGTGTGCTTGGTGAAAGTAATCCTAGGATGGGTGACCTTCTAGGAAGTTTTAGTGTTGAATGATGATACTCTTTATATTTTTAATGGTCTAGACACAACTATGTGTCACCACTTTTGACACATATATGTGTCACGAGTTTTATGACACTTGTATGTGTCACCATGTTCGACATATATATGTGTTGTGACTTTGCGACACATTCTCACATGTGTAGAAAGACACTCTCCACATATGCTCTAACCACATTTTTGGTATGTGTCGCGCTCTATTTGTGTGACACAAAAATGTGTCGCGTAGAGATAAAAAATGTATTATAATTTATAATCTTTGTTGTAGTGAATCTCCCTACGGTGACGTTCTCCAAAGCAGACACCGAAGCAAGTTGTGATCCCTCAAACCTAAAATATGGATAAATATGGATGTAATAAATAAAATACCAAATACGAATTGAATACGATAGAAATACGAAAACTGATAAAGTAACATTTTGAAGAGTATCATAATAGATCTAAAAATAAATAACAATCAAATACGAGTTAACCATAATGTTAGGAATAATCTCAGTAATTAATGAGGCTCTAATTAACATACATTAATCAAATAAAACACCTAAAAGGCTTAATGGCCAGCCCGATAAGAGATATGGACAACCGCTTTAGAAAGCTTACATATAGAACCTAGAATTACGATTTTAACCCCTTAGATAAGGCCGGCCACCACTAGAGGGTGAGATGAAGTTTGTAGAGGAAGAAGATGGAGTTCTAGCCATGATAGGAGAATCCCGTCAGAGAAGATGAAGATACAACAATCAGATTTATCAGACTAGTGCCCTAAAACCCTAATCAATTTATAAAACCTAATAAAAAAAACTAATCTTTATCTTATCATCATCATGTAGAGTAGTTCTTGTAAAGAATATCATCAACATTGCTAGAGTTCATCGTGGAGTTTGTCAGAAAAGGCAGGTGTCATCTCTCCTGCTTATCGTTTTTCGGTTTCTCGCCCTTCCGGGTTGAACTTGAATATCTATTATTATTGATTATTATTTATTTTTGAGATCATTCATGTAGTAATTATATTGTGATTTGATTACTTTTTAATTTCATGTGTTTTGACCTAGTCAATAGAGTTGTAGAAATCTCGTTTCCGTCAGGGTTTTCAAGTAGTTGATCATAGTTAGTAATGAAACTCTAGATTTGAGTCTTTAAATATGATTAGAAATCTTAGTTTTGACATCTCTGACTATTTCCCTAAGTTTTTAGGTTAAAACGTTTTAAATGGAGCTCAAATCGCCTCCGAAGTAGCCAAAAATATCTAAAGCCCGTCGAACCCTTAAACTGCCAAGTCCCAACAGTCGGACCGGCCAGTAAGACTGGGCAATCGGACCAGTTGGTATACTGATAGACTCCCAAGGCCAGTTAGACCAGCCCCGTGTACCAACTTTTGATCTTAATGTTTTGAGTTTCGACCTAAAACTATGTTTTAGCTGCTTTGCCTTCACCCTTAGTGTATGCCTAGTTGTTTTAGGTGTTTAAACTAATTATTTGAGTAGGATTAGAATTCATATAAGTTGCACTACCCAATTCTAGTTGACATAGGATTATTTATGTTAATTCCTATTAGAAGTGTGATTAGTTTAGTGATAATCCAAAGTCTTGTGCGTGGGATAAGTGTAATCATCAGTTAGTTGAAGTATGATTGTAGGTACAACTCTACAGATAGAGTGTAACCGTATGTGAATCCTTTAATATCCATTATAGTTGATGTTAATCGCGCCTTGTCTCCTAGAATGACATATGTGGCAAGTTACAATAGAACAAGTTGACCGTTAAAGATAGATAGATGGCATGATAGAATGAGTAGATGGACTAGTAAAAGTTGTATACATGGACCTAGTCTAATCACCCAATAGAATTGTATTGAATAGTTTTGATAATAGAGTGAATAGATTGGTTCTTTTGTAGAGTCGATATCTGATGAGATAAATATACGAAAGTTATGTGTGACTAAATGAGTTCAACGTGTGCAATGTTAGATGTGCCTATCTAGTTTGCAATAATATAGCATAAATGGATTTCTACATGGATGTAACTAAGCACCTAAAACTAGAAGTATAGCTCTGGTAATAGTATGAACAATTGGGATAATGAACCATGTGCTCAGTGAACTTCGGTGCTTAGATCATCGTTCTCAGGAGCTTAAAATAAAAATAGTGTCAACCCGACATGGACACGATGCATTAGCGTTTAGGACTAATCTTCCTCATCGTTCCAATGGTGGGAGATCTCCCCGCGGTTGGATGTCTACTATATTTTGGGAACACCGGGACTACAGCATAACATTGTGTACAAATCAAATAATGAAATATGTTGTTTGTTTACATGTGGGTTAATAGGGGAAAAGTATGGGAAACTAATCAGCGAGCTTAATGTGAAGTTCGGACACGATCTAAACTTATTTATAAAGAACAAAGATTCTTCTCATGTCTCAAACCTCTGAGTTATCTAATATTCATCCGAAAAAGATTGAAAAATAACAGGTGAGTTTACATTCAACAACAAATAACTTATCATTAGCGGATTAGTCAAGTTTAGGAAATTACTAGTACCAACTTTAAGTAAGCTATTATAAAGAACAAAGCATTTAAGACATTAATAAGAAGATTTTTCCAAGTATTACACAAGACAACGTTATAAGAAAACAAATTATTTAAAACAACTCAAATTTGAGTACTAATTAAATACTGAAATCTATAAATGTCGAACCTATAAATTTAAGATGCATTGCACACCTTTCCAATATTCCAATACGAATCTTGGATCTCTATCAAATACTATCTCCACTGGTATACCGTGAAGCCTGACTATTTCAACAATATACAAATTCGCAAGCTTCTCTAAGTAAAACTTCATATTGATTGGCAAGAAGTGAGCCGACTTAGTCAGACAGTCCACTATGACCCAAATAGCGTTGTTACCTCTTGCAGATCTTAGTAACCCTGTGATAAAATTCATAGTAATTTTCTCCCACTTCGACATTGGTATGTCAAGATTCTGAGTTAACCTCGCTGGTCTCTGATGCTCTGCTTTTAATTACTAACATATCTCATACTCTAAGACATATTTACTAATATCCCTCTTCATATTGTTCCACCAATATAACTCCTTCAAATCTTTATACATTTTTGTTCCACCAGGGTGCATTGTAGATCCCGAACGATGAGCTTCCTTGAAAATCTTCTTCTTCAGCTCTAGATTCTTTGAAACACAAAGTCAATTTCTAAATGTTAGAGATTCATCACTATGTATCATAAAAGCCGGTTGTTTGTGACGCAGCGCGGAAGTTGAAATCTCGGAATCCACCGAGGGTTGATCTCCGAATCCACGAAGAGCTTCGAATCCACGAAGAAAATATAATAAACGAAATTTTATTGATGAAAAGATATATTGATTCTAGGGTTACATGACTCTTCTTAAATAGAAAAATAAAATAGACTCCTAATAAGAATAGAATTCCTAAAAGAAAGAAACAAGACATCTAATAAGACTAGAATTATAAAGAAATAGAAAGTATCAAAATCCTACCCAAAAAGACTCCTATAATATAGGAAACAAATCAGTCCTAATTAAGAATAGAATCAGTCCTAATAAAATCAGTCCTAATTTTATTGATGAACAGATATATTGATTCTAGGGTTACATGACTCTTCTTAAATAGAAAAATAAAATAGACTTCTAATAAAAATAGAATTTCTAAAAGAAAGAAACAAGACATCTAATAAGACTAGAATTACAAAGAAATAGAAAGTATCAAAATCCTACCCAAAAAGACTCCTATAATATAGGAAACAAATCAGTCCTAATTAAATCAAAATTGATTTTGTTTCCTAATCTAAATTGACTCTAACTTTATTACTAAAAATAAACTAAAGGCTGATTATTTTCGGATTTTAGCCAAAACTGGGTATTACTGATGAGATTTTAAAAATCTGACAATCTGATTGGCTCCGTCTCGTCGAGATAGGTGATTTACATATATAATATGTCAGAATCCGCCTTCCGGATTAGAAGATATGACTGTTTCTTTGCGAAAGTCAATAATACGTATGAGTCAGCATTTAGCTCGTGATTGTCCCACTCCTCTATAAAATTGTCCGTTAAGCGTCCTACATCAGTCTCCCCTTGTTGAAAGAAGCTCGTCCCTGAGCTCATATTTTCTTGAATAGTAGCTTCATCGATAAATATTTTTCTTCTCCTACATCGATCAGCATCCGTCTTATACTTTGCATTGATTTTCTCCATTTGTTCTTTTACCTTCTCGGCTAGGAATTCTTCTGCATCAAACTTGTGTACGAATCTTTTTGGTGGCATGTATATGTAACTGGCAATATGTGGCTCTGTAGTTGACATGAAAAACTCCTCCAAATATTTTTCGTGTTGGTCCTCATATTCTAGTGCCGGTGGGGTCATCTCATTGTTGTTGAAATTATTGATGCTCATTGCTTCCAAAGAAGAATTTTCTCCCTCATACTCCATACACAATTCTTTCACCTCCTTTGCCTCGAGCCCTCCACCAAGCAATTTACACATATCATCAATTGTCTCACTCTCTAATTTATCATTCTCCTTCATCGGGACAACATCAATAAGTGCAATATCACTCACAACCTCTTTGGGAATATCATGCATAATATCCATCTTCACTATCATATCATCATCATCACCATGTATCTCATGCATAACGAGTGTTCGCACCTTAGGAGGAATTTCGGCAAGGGTAGGTTCTTCTTTCGTTATTGCTACTTCAATGCTCGTCACAAATCTAGGCTCTTTCTTGGAGTCAAATTGGGGCTGCTTAATCCTTCCATGATCATGGTTAGAGTGTGAACTAGGATGTTGGTTGAACATAAAATAATAGGTTGGAAGGAAACGAGCTTTTAATAACTTTTTCATCTTCTCCCACTTATCGACTTTCGGCTTTCTTTGAAGGGATCGATTTATGCGTACTGATTCCCACCAAGCAGATGCTCCACCCTTAAGTTGGCAGGCCACCAACTTAACCTTCCATTCATCTGGGATCTCCATATACTCGAAAAATCTCTCCACCTCTGCAATCCAGTCAAGAAATTCTTTAATATGAAGTAGCCCATTGAAAGATGGCAGATCCATCTTCATCTTGAATCCTCCAGCATCATAATTGTCCCGTCGACGGTGGTCTCGGCGATCATAACCGCGGCGTGGGGCTTCATAGTAATCGCTGTCGCTGTGGAATTCATCTTGTGGAGTCGAATCACGTCGTTGGCGACCATCAACGCGATATTGAACTCCTACCGTGTTCAGACGCTCCAGTGCCGACGCAAGTCGATCTACGGTAGTCTCAATTTGAAAAATATCGATCTTCATCTGATTAAAATCAGTTTTCAACTCATCGAACTCAGTTTGAGAAATAGGGGCTTCACCACCTGCCATCGGATCGGAGGAACAAGTCTCTGATACCAATTGACGCAGCGCGGAAGTTGAAATCTCGGAATCCACCGAGGGTTGATCTCCGAATCCACGAAGAGCTTCGAATCCACGAAGAAAATATAATAAACAAAATTTTATTGATGAAAAGATATATTGATTCTAGGGTTACATGACTCTTCTTAAATAGAAAAATAAAATAGACTCCTAATAAGAATAGAATTCCTAAAAGAAAGAAACAAGACATCTAATAAGACTAGAATTACAAAGAAATAGAAAGTATCAAAATCCTACCCAAAAAGACTCCTATAATATAGGAAATAAATCAGTCCTAATTAAATCAAAATTAATTTTGTTTCCTAATCTAAATTGACTCTAACTTTATTACTAAAAATAAACTAAAGGCTGATTATTTTCGGATTTAAGCCAAAACTGGGTATTACTGATGAGATTTTAAAAATCTGACAATCTGATTGGCTCCGTCTCGTCGAGATAGGCGATTTACATATATAATATGTCAGAATCCGCCTTCCGGATTAGAAGATATGACTGTTTCTTTGCGGAAGTCAATAATACGTATGAGTCGGCATTTAGCTCGTGATTATCCCACTCCTCCATAAAATTGTCCGTTAAGCGTCCTACATCTGCTTGCCAGCTTCAACTCCCTTTCGAATGTCATGTAAATCAGAATCATCTTTTTGAGAAATATTAATCTCATCAATCAATGTAGGTTTTACTTGATGTTGGCTAATTTAGCCGATGATTGTTGACAACAGATCTCAATTCTCAATCTATCCAAATCTTCTAATATACACCTTTGTCGAGTAATAAGACAAGATATATTACTTTTCTGACTAAGGGCGTTAGCAACTACGTTTGCTTTCCCCGGATGATAATTAATACTAACATTATAATCTTTAAGTAGCGCAACCATCTCCTTTGCCTCATATCCCGCTCTTTTGAGCAAAACATATTTTAAACTCTTGTGATTGGTATAGATCTCACAATGC
>CM022703.1:66057473-66233800 GCA_012295165.1 Asparagus setaceus | reverse complement strand
AACTTACAAAGACTTGAAACCGTCAAGTCGCCACAAACCAAAATACCAAATCAATTTGATTTAATTTAAGTTAGTGTTAACTTATGCTTTAGTTAACAAGATTTAACTACACAAGACTTAACTTTGTGCTTCAAACTAAATCCAAACCGCAAGTTCTAACTCACAAACCAAAACCCTAGCTCCAAATCCCTAAAACCCATCCAAATACTTCCATCTTAAATCCTGCCAAGTCCCGCCACCGATGAGGATTCGACTAGGAGGATCTGACTCACGATCGACGAGGATTCTGCAGCAGGAAGATCTGACTGCGACGACGGGAGGAAGAGCGCCAGATGCCTGCCAATCAAAGCGGTGATCGATTCTCGTCGACTACCGCCGCCGAGGGATTCGGGCGAGGGCTTCGATAGGTCCGGATTCGGCCCCATGGAGAGCTTCGAACAGTCCGATTCGTCCTGGATGGAGAGCTTCGACGCCGTCAATGGTTCGAACAAAACTAGGGTTTCACGAATGAGTTGGATTCGGCTTGGGTTTGGCTTAGTTTACTGGCTCGGGAGTTGGATTCGCTTTGGGTATTGGTTTTTTAACTTTGGGTCGCAATTGAAGGCCCGGCTTTTTTACCAAAATTTGAGGATGAGCCAAGCTGCCCGCTTATTAGTGCTTAGCGCCGCAATGCCTAATGAGTGGCTTCAAGGGATTTTTAGGGCATGCCACCGAGGGTGCTTTTAAAACACCATATATATATATATATATATATATATATATATATATATATATATATATATATATATATATAGTTGTAATGCATGAAGCAAAATGATAAGTGAAAAGAAAAGTTCTCTAGCTCTCTAAATTCTCTAACATCAAATAGTTCGTTAGTTCTACAAACTATTTCACAACACCTAGCTTTTTGGTGGCTTATAAGTCAACACAATCTATTTCCCAAACATATAAAAATGGCTTATAAGCCACTTTGACCACTTGCCAAATATGCTCTTAAGTCGAAAAAGTTACAGAGTTGATATTACCCATTGGATTCATGTAATTAGGTATTCATCCGCCAAGGGTTCTTTCTCGATGCCATCTCTCTCATGTTCAAATTAGGGTCTTAATTATGAGAAATTAAGCAATAGAATTCAAAGGTTTATACAATTGTGATATACCAATGGATCTTGGTGGTGTTACCTTTTATGGATACGTAAGTCACAAGATTTTATAATTTTCTTATTCGTGTGCTACTGCTATTTCTAACTTGTTATCTTATCATATACAACTCACATATCATATTGTCAGCTCAACATGTCATGATCTCTTTAACTCTCATGAACTCAAGAATTGTTAATATATATTTCCTTCTAACATATTTCTGAGACTTTTTGACCCATGTCTTATATTTATAAGTCACTCAAAATATCATATAAAGAAGACAGTAATATTATAGCGTCACAGTATGTTATTTTAAATTTGACTATTAGATTGATTATTGACCTATTTGCACTGACTGAGTTTTTTATTTGTGCAGATTTTTAACTTTATACGTTAATTAGCCTCCCTTGAGTCTACATTAAATTAGTGAAAAATCATTCTGTGTGTGTGGAGGTATATATATATATATATATATATATATATATATATATATATATATATATATATATATATATATATATATATATATATATATATATATATATATATATATATATATATATATATATATATATATATATATATATATATAATACTCCCTTTAAAAGTAATGAAGTTTGAGAAAAGCTTTTCATAGTCAATATTACCCTTTCACTATTTTGAATTTAAAATTTACAATTAACATCCTCAACATTTCAAATGTTGTAGAAACAACCTCAAACATTCAAATTACAAAAAGTACCCTAAAATTCTAAAATTTCAACACTTGTAAACAATATAGATGAATTCAAGGGATTACCATCAGGCACTTGAAAATTTAAAATTTGTAAAAAATAACCTCAAAGTTACAAAAATTGTGAAAATTCTTTCAAAATTTAAAATCACAAAAACCCTGAAATTTTAAAACTTATAACCAGTACACATCAAATCTAAAATTATCACAGACCGCTACAAATTTAAATTTTGCAAAAACCCTCAAACTTTTAGAGTTATAAGAAATATTCTAACATTTAAAACTTGCCACCAACACATGAAATATGGAAACTACAAGCACCCACTTAAAATTTAAAATTTTCAAAAATACTATCAAAGTTTTAAAAATAACAAAACATACCCTCAAAAGTTCAAAATCACAAAAGGTGAAATTTCTAAACTTGGCAAAGAAAAGAGTAATTGTTTGATATTCTTTCATTAGGATATATAAATTTAACTTTCAATTTAACATTTACTATCCTTTTTCAACATCTAAAAGTAGTCTAAGCTGATGTGGTAAAAATAGCACTAATAATAGATTAAAACATCCAGTTAAGGAATAAAAATTTTAAAATATATGATATATTAAAACTAACGCCATCAGATAAATTAAAGGAACCATATATAATTTTACTAATAACATTAATTGATGGAATACTAAATTACATAAAGTCGATAAAAGGCTATAATATAATAGCTTAGTATTAATTGATTACAATGTATAAATTAATCTCTGATGTTAATAATATTTATATGGTAAAAAAGTACAAGGAGTTATGTATGGAGAAACTATCGAAAGTTCGAGATATCCTTCAAAAGAATCAAGTTGTTTTCATTTCAAATGGAGAAGTGAAGGAAATAAACCCAAAATTTGAAAACATTCATGAATCACTTGAATTGACATTGACAAAAGGCATATCTATCAAAGAAGCACGGATTGAGTTTCCTTGAAGAACATATTGAGCAGCTTTGTCCCAGTCAAAAAAGCATTCTTTATGAAAGGTACAAGAAAAATTAGTAAGTATTTATAAAATTTCATACTTTATTCTTCAAATACTAAAGGAATCATAAAATTAATATAAAATTATATACAAATAATCTTTCAATAGAAACTAAATGAAACCATTGATCAACTATGTTGAGAGATATAACAAACCAGATATGATGAGGGAAGTTACTGTAATGGACAAAGTGTATACACATGATACTTATTTAGAATAGTTTAAGTAAAAAAAATAAAAATCGATCTTTTTTCTTTTTCCTATGCAGTGGCATGACTCTGCGTGTAACTTTATTTGGGGATATGACTACCGACGAAGGATCAACTCTTGAAGACACGATCAAAGATAAGCATGTAATAGTACTATCAAATTTTAAGATCTTTAAATTTGAATGTAACATATTTCATTACTAAAATTCTTATTAAAGGCCACTAAACATAAAATACACCTTATATTTATCTCAAATTTATAGGGAGATATGCATGTCATCGTAAATTGCGTCAATAATATGTATCAATCCAAAAATATAACTTATTAAAGAAATAAGAGAATGGTAAGTAAACTAACCAAACATCCATATAACACAATAAAGAAAAAATATTTTATTTTAAAGCTAATATGCATGGCTCATTCAGAACAAGCTATCAAGACAAAAGCATCTCCATCAAGGCTGTTTACAAATGCAACACAAATTCAAATTGCTGATATATGCAATCATCACAACATCCGAAAGAGGTTTGATCTTACAAGATCTACTCTAAAATTCACACAATTAAACCTAAAAGTAGTTTACCAATATACATATACACTATTGAACCTATAAGATAACTACCATTTACAATAGAGTTGAGCCGTGATTCTACGCTTGTAAAGGTTGCAACAAGAAAGTGGAAAGAGATGTTAATAAAAGTGTCCAAATGATAAATGTCGCAGAATCACCGATGACATAGTACTAAGGTTAAGTAATATCCCTTCTTTATGAAATAAACATATCAAAATCAAATATTAATATTATAATCTACGCAAATTGACAATAAAAAATGCAGTTATTTAGTTCAGATCCTCATGGAAAATTACACAGATAGGGCAAAAGTAGTATTATTTGGCCAGTGAAACTCTTCTTGGATGCTGTGAGAAGAATTCATTGCAGAGAATAAAGAGCTAACTCCTAACCTTATTTAAATGATAAATTAGAACCACAAAAATTTTATATATATGAAATTAACATTTATTCTTATTGAAACAGAAAAATAATCAAATTCCATATTTCCAAAAGTTTGTGTTGAACATCAGAAATACGTTCAACTTCTTTGTGAAGTAATACAAGAAAACAAAAGATGAACGAGCCCAGAGAAAGATAACAGTACAAGAAATTCAACTCTAGCCTGATGTCACAATCGATTTAGACCATAAAGACACTACTCTAGAATTGATAGGAAAAAGATAAATGTGGAGAAGGATTGATCTCGACTCAATAAAAAAATAAAACAGAAGGAATAAAAGATATGTTTTCTGAATATTTTATAGAATAGTTTAATTTTTTTGAGTAAAATTAGGAATCTTTAGAAGGGATTCTCATGAACTTTTTTAGTACTTTTATATGCTTATGTGGATGTTTTATTATATAAAAGTATCTTGGAGTCGCATTAATCTTTAGTTTATGATTTTTATGAAGTCTATTAATGATTAGGAACAAACTTCATATTCTCTTTAGTTTTGTTCTAGCGCACTTTTAATCAATCATCTTGGCTTATTGGCTTTAATTATTCATCTTCCTTTTATAACACTATTTTTTTCAAGTGTTTTGCACTTTCGCAACACTATACTTTCTCAAGTCAAGCTTGGTTTCATGTCGGTCCAAATAACATGAAAATTCAAATTGGCTTTGGATTATATTTGTTTCTTGTCAATTCAATTATAAACATGAAAATTTAAATTGGTGTTGCCCATTTAAACAAACATTAAAGAAAATAAATAATCACAATACTAAAGTTTAGAGACATAAGTGAGCAAAAACAATCAAAGTAGAACCGAGGAACAAATTTTAGTAACGAAAAAAATAAAAAATACTTAATCATGGATCATGGTATTTAACCACATGCATTGCACGTGCATAAACCTAGTGTGTGTGTATGTGTATTGAACTTGGTACCAAGCATAAATTTTATATTTGGTAGTAAGGTGTCTCATTCACATCCACTCTCTAATCCATGTAAATTTGGTCCCCCGTTTGAATGAGTGGATGAGAATGAGTCACCTCACTACCAAAGATAAAAAGTTGTGCTTGGTATTAAGTTCCTTCATATTATATATATATATATATATATATATATATATATATATATATATATATATATATATATATATATATATATATATATATATATATTATAAAATATATATATATATATATATATATATATATAGCCTCTAGTCCATCAGGTATGAGGCTCACATGTCATATTGTGACCCATTTTGAAAAATGAAATTTGTCATTTCATACAGTCACTATATATATATATATATACATATATATATATATATATATATATATATATATATATATATATATATATATATATATATATATATATATATATATATATATATATATATATATATATATATATATATATATATATAGAGAGAGTAAAGGCTCTATGAACTTAAGTTGATAATGAATAGTGTGCACCAATTTTTTATCCATTCATCTTGCCTTGAGATTTGTGATGTACAAATCTCAAAGTGGCATTTATATCTTTCCCGGATCTCAAGCAGATGAGTGGTTAGAAAGTTGGTGGATGTGAACAAGTTCATAGGAAATATATATATATATATATATATATATATATATATATATATATATATATATATATATATATATATATATATATATATATATATATATATAGAAATTTTATGTATATTGATGCTGCTGCAGGATCCAGGTAAAATGAGATATGCACAAATCTCAAATGTGGGCTTTATATCTTTCAGGATCTGAGACAATATCGATGGATAGAAAAAGTTAGTGAATATTTATCCCACTTAAGTTATAAGCTTTTACTTTCTATATATATATATATATATATATATATATATATATATATATATATATATATATATATATATATATATATATATATATATATATATATATATATATATATATATATATATATATATGAAAGAGAATAAGAACTTAAGTATGAATAGTGGTGCACCAACTTTTCCGGCCACTCATCTTGCTTTGGGATCGTGATAAAAACAGCTTGAATTTGTGCATCACAATCTGAGAAAAATAGTGGATAAAGTTGGTGCAAAGATTCATATGAGCTTAAGAATTAAGGCTATATATATATATATAAATGATGTATGAGATGGCGAACTCGTTTTCTTGAAATTTCTTGGAAGATAGAGTGGTGAGGTCACATTTTGATGTGATTATAGGTATATATATATATATATATAAATATATATATTATATATATATATTCATGATTTTCCATAGAGACGCCAAGGTGGAAAAAGGTCACAAAAGCTGGTCACTGGATAGGTCTCTTTTGTTGGTACCCAAACTAGCTGGGATTGACGAGGGAATCTACGGTCACGTGACCAAAAGGGTCCATGGGAGTCGTTGCCTTTGGACTCTATAAAAGTTATAACCCACTGGCTCTTCAAGACGAAACACGAAAGAGATGGTTATCTCCCTGCGCCCTCATTGCAGTGGCAAATTTATTTCATCCACCCCTCATTTTTTTTGTTTTTGCTTTTGATTTTAAGTTTCTCCAAACCCCTTCTTCACACAAAAAGTCTGTTCTTAAAGTTTGAATTCGATATTGGAAAATTGTATTAGTGTAAAAAATAAAAGTAATATACTCATATCAAAGTGAAGGATTATCATTTACATTTGAAAGAACAGCTTTATATATATATATATATATATATATATATATATATATATATATATATATATATATATATATATATATATATATATATATATATATATAATATGCAAAAACATGCACAAGGCAGTTTTCGGGTTCATAATTAAATACTAGGCATTGTAATTAGACTACAATGTCTTGACAGAAGCAAGTTTGGTAGGGCGAGTAGTCGACTAATATGAGTTGTAGTCGACTACATATAACTGACGAAGGTGTATTTAGCGTTGGAGTGCAGTATCATTGTCTGTATTGTAGTCGACTAATCTGATGCATTAGTCGACTAATATGAGTTGTATCGACTAATGCGGCAGTCAGCGGGTCTAATTAGGAATTGGTTTAAACCCAATTCGTTTAGAGGTTATTAATAACCTAACCCGATTGTTAGGGTAAGTTTCAAGCACGTTTTGGAGCGACCTTTGAGAGGTTTGGTGCATCTTTGGAGAGAGATCTTTTGAGAGATTGAGAGGTTTGTTTTAGGGTTTTTTGTGAGAACTTATAATCCTAATTTGTATTCTCTCTTTCTATTAGTGAAAATCCCCTCCTTAGGTGGGCGTAGACAACTTAGAACAAATCTCGTGTCTTTACTCTTTTATGTGTTTTGCTATCGTTTGTGGTGGTTTCTCTCGAGGTTCAGGCGGTCCATCTAACAATTTATCGAGCTATTGTTCAGATTGGAAGTGGTGTAATTTCTAATTTGAGGGGTGTTCGGTGATTCTGAGAGAAGCGGATTCACTAAGACAAGCGAGAGGATGGCGTCAACGATGTCAGTCAAAGTGGGAAAATTCGAGATTGAAAAGTTCAATGGGAAGAACGATTTTTCTTATTGGAGGATGCAGGATGAAAAACTTTCTAATTTCATAAAATTGCACAAGACTTTGGATGGAAAGGAGAAGAAGAACAAGGATATGTCGATGAGGATTGGGAGGAGTTGGATCTCGGAAACAGGCGTCGATTATCTATGCCTTGAGAGGGATGTAGCTTTCTTGGTAGATGGAGAGGAAGCTTGAGTGTGGAAGAAGTTAGAGGGTACCTTCATGTGAAGAGTCTAACTAACCGGATCTACTTAAAATCCAAATTGTATACTTGCAAGATGGAGGAGGGCTCATCAATCCGGGAACACATCAACAAGTTTGATAGGATCATATCAGTTGAAAGACATAGATGTTAAAGTAGGAAGGGATCGAGTTGCTACTGTCTCTGCCGAAGTCTTATGAGAACACAGTGCAAACACCGAGGCTTGTGGGAGAAAATCTGAAGATGGATGAGACTAGAACGGCACTTCTGCGACGATCTTGAAGAAGGCTAATAGTGATAGCCTTGTGATGCTAAGGAACAAGCGCGAGGATTGTTTGCAAGAGGAAGGAGCAATGAGCGAGGAAAAGGCAAGGAGAGGAAGTCTAGATCTAAATCAAGACCTCTTGGAAAAGGATGTTTCAAGTCTTGAAGTGGAGGCATTTCAAAGTCGACCGTCAAATAAGAGAGTAGGTGGAAGAAGAACAACTGAAGAGAGAAGAGAAGAAGCGAGCTACGTTTGAGGAAGGGGCGATAAAGAATGCTATGTCCGCGGGTGGCGAGGAGATCTCCGGGAAGTGGATGCTGTTCGTTGCTCATAATGTCCAAATAGGAAGTGGTTTACTACCTACTGAGGCATTGATGGGAAGCTGTATTGATGGGAATAACCATGCTTGTAAGCAGTGGGGCTAGGTAATATCAAAATCAAGATGCATGATGGAGTGGTTCGAACCTTGACGGATGTGAGGCATGTTCCCGACTTGGAAGAATCTTATCTCGGTTGGTGCTTTGGACTCCGGTGGTTGCAGGATTGTGGCGGAAACGGAGTGAAGAAGGTTGTTCGTGGTTCCTTAGTAGTGATGAAGGGTGTTCGTCACGGTAATCTATCTCTCTGTCTGACGGTGTGGAGATCAGGCGGTTGGAGGCAGAAGTGATGGAGACCCATGTGAGCACACGGTTATGGCATAGGCGGCTTGGGCATATGTCGAGAAGGTCTAGTTCGCTTGGTAAAGAGTGCTGAAGAATCTGAAGGAACCTAGCATGGATTTTTCGAGGATTGTGTGTGGAAAGTCACACAGGGTCAAGTTCGAACGACAAGTCTAAGAGCGAGGGATACTAGATTATGTGCACACGGATGTTTGGGTCCGGCTCAACAACTTCAAGGGTGGTTCAGTATTATGTCTCGTTTATAGATGATTATTCTAGGTATGCTTGGATTTACTTTTGAAGCATAAGAATGAGGTGTTGAGACATTCAAGAAGTGGAGAACAATGGTTGAGAACAAGACAGGAAAGAAATTGAAGACGCCGAGATCGATAGCAGTGCAGAGTATACAAATGGTGCTTTCAAGGAGTTCGTGAGGAGAGGAATTGTTCGGAGATCGAGTCTACACCGTGAGAATGGGGTCGCGGAGGATCGAACCGAACAACTACGGGGAAAGCATGAGTATGCGATCTTATGGATTGGGCAACGAATGGTGGGGCGGCGGCGGTAGCTTGTTACATTGTGAACCGTTCACCACATTCGACATTGGATGGTGATACACCCTATAGGGTGTGGTGAGAGAACATCACGATTATGATAGGCTCGGAATTCTGGATGTACACGCTACTATCCGTCAGGGAAAGCGGCGAGGGCCAAGAAGGCAATATTCTTGGGATATGCAGAAGTAAAGGCTATCGCCTTTGGTGTCTGAGAAAATTCAAAGTTAAGTGATGTTACCTTTGATGAGAAATCCATGATTGCTAGGGCGTCCAAGATGATGGTGTTATGGTGGTGAGACTTCTAAGTCTCGAGGTTATTGAAATAGAACCTAAAGACCAACTAGGTTCTAATCGTGCTCAAGTGGGAAGTCGGTAGATGATGAGCTTGAGAGGAGGTTCGCCAGGAAAATACTGAGTACTACAACAACACATTTCGAGGATAATTTGGCTTCCACTAGGCAAAGCATACAGGAGTTTTGAAGTGGGGCTGATCAACCTAAAGCACTATGGGCGGGCTAATATGGTTGAATCGCACTCTGGGGAGGAGGACGACGGTCTCCTTCAAAAGCTATTCGGGACAAGGATAGTGAGAGTTGGTTGCGATGGAGGAAGAGATGGAATCTCTTGGAAGAATCATACATGGGAGGTGGTCCCGTGAAAAGCTATTGGTTGTAAGTGGGTGTATAAAAGAAAGGAAGATCTTTGAGCTGGTGGTGTAAGATACAAGGCGAGGCTAGTGGCTAAGGGTTTTGCACGAAAAGAGGGTGTGGATTACAATGAGATATTTTCTCCGTGAAACACACTTCTATTCGGGTGCTATTGAGTATTGTTGCTCATGGTGATTTTGAGCCGGATCAACTCGATGTTAAAGCGGCCTTCTTGCGGGACTTGGATGAAGAGATCTACATGCATCAATGAGGGCTACAAGGTTGAGGAAAAGGAGAATCATGTGTCGCTTTGAGGAAGTCACCGTATGGATTAAAGCAATCTCCCGGCGGTGGTACAAGCGATTTGACTCCTTCATCTTTGAAGCATGGGTTTTCCGCGATCATGATTGTTGTGTTTACATTCGAGAAGCTTGCGGAGGTAATTTTATCTATCTTCTTTTGTATGTGGATGACATGCTTATTGCTTCTAAGAGCGGGGTGGAGATAGATAGGTTGAAATCTCAACTTGGTGAAGAGTTGAGATGAAGGACATGGTGCGCTAGGAAAATCTGGGTATGGAGATTAGAAGAGGTCGGCCCGATTGTTCTTAGTCGAGAAGAGACTCACGTGGTGGGTGATGCAAAGTGCTAAGTCGGTGGTGACTGGCTCCACACTTTACTGGTAATCAATCTCCCACTACGTGGAAGAAGAGCGCATGGGTGTTCCCTATGCTAGTGCGGATTGGCGGTTTAATGTATGCAATGGTGTGTACCTGAGATATTTCCTGGCGGTTAGTGTGTCGATGGATTCATGGCGAATCCGGAAAGGCGACCGGGAAGCGGTGAAGTGGGTCCTCAGTACTTAAAGGGCAGTTGATCTGGGTGTGTTTTGGTGGAGAAACATGTCGTTGGGTTTGTGGACTCGATTATGCGGCGATCTAGATAGGCGATCTACTCTTGGTTATGTATTTAAGATACATGGAGCTCCGGTTAGTTGGCGATCGATGTTATAGGCTAATGGCACTTTCTACAGGTCGAGTACATGGCCATGGCGGAGGAGTGAAGGAAGCATTGTGGTTGTGGGGTCTTCTAGACGATTTGGGGATTGGCGGAAACGTGAACTTGTGGTGTGGCATTGAGTGCAATTCACTTGGCGAAGAATCAGTTCATCATGCTCGTACCAAGCATATTGATGTCGTATCATTTTGTGCGGGATGTCATAGAGGGAGGTGATATTTCTCTCATGAAGGTGCACACGAATGAGAATCCCGCGGACATGTTAACCAAGGTGGTCACAGTAGTAAGTTTAAGCATTGCTTAGACTTGCTTCATATCAACTCTTGTTGATTTGCCCAAGAGGGCATGGCCTTCGGAATGTAATGGAGGTGGGAGATGATTTGAGGTGAACTACGGTGAGCTTGATCCCTGGAGAATGCGTGAAGCGTGCGGTGTAGTGGCCTTGATTGGATTGGCTGGATTGGTGATGGTGATCTCTAGATGTTCTTGGTGTTCTTGGTGTTCGTCCAAAATTTGAGGTGAATCAAATGATGTACGGTGGAGAATTGTAGAACATGCACAAAACATGCACAAGACAGTTTTCGGGTTGATGAGTCGACTACTAGGCATTGTAGTCGACTACACAGCATGCTGACGAGAAAGCAAGTTTTGAGGCCGAGTAGTCGACTAATAGAGGTGTCGACTACCTATATGAGAAAGGTGTATTTAGTTGCAGTTGAGTAGTCGACTAATGCATATTGTAGTCACTAATCTGATGCATTAGTCGAACTAATATGAGTTGTAGTTAGACTAATGCGGCAATTCAGCGTTAATTAGGATGGTTTTAAACAATTCGTTTAAAGGTGCTAACACGATTGTTGGGAAGTTTCAAGCGCGTTTGGTATTTTGAGAGAGTTTGTGCATCTTTGGAGAGGAGATCTTTTAGAGATTGAGAGGTTTGTTTTAGGATTTCTTTGTGAGAACTTGTAATCCAATTTGTCTTCTTTATTAGTGAAAATCCCTCCTTACCCGTGGGCGTAGAAGCTGAAACCATACGTAAATCTCGTCTCTTTACTCTTTTATTGTGTTTTTCTTGCTCGTTTGTGGTGGTTTTCCGGATTCACGTCCGCTACCAAATATATATATATGGAGTAAGGAATATGAGGTATAATTCATTTAATAAAATAATTTCCACTCATAAACATCATCACCACACTCATTGATGTGACACTAAAGTGCTTATTATCTGGCATTAAGCAATTAATTTCATTTTCTTAAAATAAGTGTATTATTCCTTATATATATATATATATATATATATATATATATATATATATATATATATATATATATATATATATATATATATATATATATATATATATATATATATATATATACACACACATTTGAATTGATAGTTGAATTTTACATGAAATTTTTGCTTTGGATTGACTTCTTATTTACCAGACCCGACATAAATCCGTGTGACTAAACTGACGATCTCATCATTTTGCTTATCTCTTACATGCTTATCTAGCAAAAAATGTGCTATAATCTTAAAAACTTTATTTTTCCTGTTATATATAAGATCTTATAAGACCTAATTCCACTTTATCTAGTAGGATAAGGTTTCCCAACATTCCGCGGTCCATATTGGGATAAGGATTCATGACCTTTAATGTGGTCCTATCTTTGTGGCTGCATTTTTATGGTTTTACCCCATACATGAGGGTCCGAAAAGTTTTGACTAGAGGGGTATAAAGGAAATTTTTTCCAAGGTAAAATACAAAAATCCATCAACTTTGAGGGGTTTCATAAAACAAATCTCCTGGACTTGTTTTCCTACGCCCCCGGTACTTGGGGTGTCTTACAAATCCGTCAAGATTTGTAAATTTTGCTATGAAGCCCCACTGCTCTACAGATAAGTGAGCTTGATTTCCTGCACAATCAGCAATGCCTCTGGCATCGTTGGGGTTGGGGAGATCTCTTGGTAAATTTGAAATTTTAGACTTTTTCTAGACAACCCAAAGTTCACGAGAGTTTGGTAAGAGAGAACGCTCAGGCCAAAGTTCAGCTTTTTTTCACAACTTCAGAGAACTAGTTTTAGTCGATATAATTATGGTCCAAAATTTAATTTTTAGTTTGGCAAAATTTGGACCACACTTGAGCTAATTTTTTTGGTACATAATATAGCTCTTAAAGCTATTTTATTTTGACCAACTCTTATATGGAGAAACAGTCTAGTTAAGCAAAAACTAGTCAAACCCAATTTTATTTTAGAATTGCCAAACACAGTCTTAGAGTTAGTTAGAACTTTTTAGGCTGGGTGATTTAAACCATTTTAGAGTGTTCTTTTGATCGACAAAAACTAGATATTTTTGGCCTAGATTATTTTAGTTCAAATGTGGTCCTCTAAATTGGTTAAGTTGTGAACTAGAGAGAAGCTGGTCAAAACTAAACTGACTCAGATATGGGTGGAACAAATTGAATCGAATACCAAGGTGTTAGTATTTGTATTGTTTAAACTTTTGAATTGAATCGATTGAATTATCCATTTCAAGTGTTTTAGATTTGAACTCAAATACCGATATTTGATAAATGTTCATGAATATTCACGAATATTTATTGAATATTAAAGGATATTCATTTTACTTAAGAGTTTAAATTTTCAATTAGTATTTAAATTTATGATTGAATATTATTTCTTTATAATTATGATGTATATATATTTAATTCAATTATTTCCTTAGAGAGCTGGTTGAAGACTCTTTTAACTCTTTCAAACTTGGTATATGGAACCCAAGTGAAAAATATAAGTGGAAAATATAAGTGGGTTGAAAGTATAACATAATGTGTGCAATAATATAATTTATAAGCGATAAAATTTTAAATGAATATTTAATAAGCAAACGAATTGAATATACATATTAAATTCTATTCGTTTATGAACCTAAATATAAAAATTTATTTATTTAGTGTTAAATGAACTACCAAATTGAATATTTACCAAATAGTATCTCGAATAATTAACAAACTATTTATTAATTATTTGGTACATTTTCACCCCTAGTTTTAGCTAAAACCAATTTAAGGGTCAAAGCTGACTCAATTTAGTTGAATTGAATTGCCAAACACATTCTAAGGGTGTGTTTGCTAACACTTCGGGTGTGAGGCTGTTTAATTTTAGGCTTTCTATTTGGCAAAAAACTGGGCAAATGTTGGCCTAGTTTTTGTAAGCCAACTAACACTCTAAACTGGTTTTAATTTTCACCAGCCCTTTCCTAGTTCAAACTAAAACCAATTTAGAATGAAATTGAGCTAGGATTGATGGTTGTCCAGTTTTTAACATTTTGTCAAAAAAGTTCCTGTCAATAATCATTCTATAAAGGTACTCTAAATAACTGGAGTTAAATGAAAGGAGGACAGGGAGTTGGCTGGAAACAGTTAAGCTAGGATAGCTTGCAGGAATAGGTTTAGGGTTGGTGGGATCAGAGTTTTACTTGTTTTACTGATGAACAGAGTCACTGAATCCCTACGTACTTATTATTCCTGTCCCTCAAGGGCTAGCTCTCCGGAATAAGTGATGGAATCATGAGTTGCTGCAACCCTGCAATCGTGACCTTCAAGCATGCAATTATTATAATTAATTAATTCCCATTGGAATAACTCATGGTCTATACAAAGAACAACTACCTATCAACTGTTGAAGTGCACACTTTCTACACAAGTATGAAAGTCTTGAGCAAGACTCATAAACTTAAGTTGATAGGAAAGAGTGTCCACCAAATTTTATATCTATTGATCTGCCAGATCCGTGAAATCAAATGCACCAAATCTCAAAGTGGGCTTTATATCTTTCCGGATCCCAAGCAACATCAATGGATAGAAAAGTTGGTGGATGACTATTCCATCAACTTTGAATACTCAAATAATCTTCTACATCCATGATTATAATTGAGGACCGCATGATACATGTTGAATTCTATACAATTGAATAAAGTTTGACATCGTAATGAAGGATATAATAGGTGACTTCTAATTTTGTAGCTAATTACTGAGATTTGCGGAAGTCCTTTACGGTAGATGACATGTTAGGAAAACTTAGGAGATTTTGTTAGATGACGTCGAAGAGTTGAGTTTGTGAGATAGATCACTTATGTTAATTTGTAATTAACAAAAAGAAAAAGAAAATATTTAGTGTTATTGATAGTAAACTTATTAAAACTGATCCCAGTATGATTGCAAACATGTGGAGGTTATAATTACTTTATGTTGGTTGATTGTTGAGGAATTTGATAGATTCTAATCTTTTTCACAAGAGTTTTGCTTTTATATAAGGGTAAAGTTCACAAAACACCGCTATACTTTTAAGATATCAAGAATCTCTGAACTTTCAAAATTATACCTCTTGAACTATTAAAAATTCTCATAACCGGAATTAAATAATATCACCAAAGGCCCACATTATACTTTAGGTTAAAGGGATGATGAAACTTTTAGGCTAAATTTCACAAACCACCATGAACTTTGGAGGATTTTGCACAAAACCTCGGGAGCTTTTATAAATCAGAGAAAAACCTTGAACTTTAAAAATTATAGTAAATATCCGTAAATGATTGAAAAGCACTTATATATGTACAGTAAAAGGCAAAATTTATTACTAGGTTACAAAAAAAAAAAAGGTAAGTGGTTGTGCTTTCATGTTCGGACCCATCCTTGCTCTAAAAACTTGTAGAGAGTTAAAAGTCTTAAAAGTCTATTCTAGAACTAGAGTACTGTAGTGTACCTTAGTTATCTCACATGAATGTTTTGATTCCAATTTTTCATAAATAAATTTTTAATTCAAACTTATTATTATTATTATTATTTTGTTTAATATCATTTATGTGATTTCCCAACAGTTGACAAGGTTTAATAAAACTTAAATTTATGAAATACATAACTTCAAATATGCTCATTCCTGATCGTTCTCCTATTGCATCCAAGCGTGAGAATCGAATGAACATTCCTTTCTCACTTTACTCAACTCTCGTGTACTAATAGAGTAAAGTCTAGAGAAAGAGTAAAAGAGCCCCTATTGTTTTATCTACTGAACCCCTATTGTTTTATCTCTGAAAAATCTTTGGTCACCATTTTCATTTTGAATGGCTTTCTTAAACCTATGAATGAAAAGGGCTTAAAAAACATGAATCGTGTTTATGAATGAGTTGATGTTAGGAACATGTCGTACAATTAACTTTAATTGATGAATAACAAATTTTATATTGGTCTAATATATATTTAAGATATTGTATACGGTTTATAAAAGTTAAAATCAAGTTTGGAAGTGTATAGAGCAAAACAACGAGTTAATTACAGTGATTTTGGACAAATATCAAAAGTAAATATCATGTTTGAACATATGGGAGTGTCCTTCTCTTTGTCACAAATCTATAGAAATAACAAATTTAATTCGAGATGTATAGCTCAAAATATGAATATTTTAACGAGACAATGTTGAAATAATTAGCAACAGTTGGAAACATTCACAGAGGCTAAATTTTGCAAGGGTCACAACTTTTAACTTGCTTATCGAATCACTATTATAATAGCTTTTTGAAAAGCTCGACATGATCTATTGATCATTGAAGATTAAAGAGACCATTGATGAATAAATTTTTGTTCCAACCAGCAATGGTTGAACTCTACCATTGATGGTTAAGTGACCATCGATGATTGAACTCGACTAAAATTAGAGAGAACAACAAAAAGGAAAAGACAGAGAGAGCTAGAGTTTTAATTTGGTGAAAGGATACTGCTCAGGCTTTTCAGAAAGCATCATCGACGTTGTTCTTTATCATCCGATCATCATCTTTCGAGGAGTGTTGCCCTTGGATCTCATCATCGTCGTCGTTCTTCCAAATCTCCATAATAAATCTTTTGAAAACGATCTTAATAACTAAGGAACGTGAAGATCTTTCGTATTGCACTTAATTAATATTTATCTTATTGTATCAAACTTGTTTTCGATGTACTCAAGTCGATGTAAATTAAGGGTTTCACACACTCAAGACCGGTTAATTGAGGAATTGGTCAATAGCTAGGGCTAGGGATACTGCGTGTGTGAAGAGTTTAGATTAGGCGACTAGTTTTGGAGAAACTAGGGTTTGATCTTGTAAGCCTAGTGAATTGAGTTTACGAAGAACTTTCACATAACGTTGGCGAGAAGGAAGAGTGGATGTAGAATTGTTTATCGAACCACTATAAAACTCCCGTGTGTTCTAGCTACGATTTGTTCTAAGTTTATTTACTTTGACTAATGTTTTGATTATCGCTTTATTTCTATTGCATATTATCCGTGATATCGAAAAACAATGGACAATCCTATTGATGGGCAAAAGCGAGTGTTTACCTTTTATAGTCGCAAGTGCACAACCATTGTCAAGTTATAGTATTTAAGATTGTCGATCCCACGAGGCGGGAAATAGGAAGTGTTTGATTCAAGTTCGGTTCTCAAATTATGTGACAATTAGGGTTTTATTCAAGATAATATGAAAATATGATGAAGTGATGAGAGAGTGGATTTGGATTGTGTGTGAAAGGAATCACAATTAAAAGGCGAGAATTCAATAAGAGAGATGAAGGAATCTAGAATTGAATCCACTAGCTAACTCAAATTATAATCTACGAAAAATTCTCTTTTACCACATCTCATATTAGATTTATTAAGCATAAGATATCAAACCACTTAAGGAAAGCATAACTTATCAAATTATCACCTAATTGAAATTCAAACTCATGAAGAGTAATAACAAGATAATAATCCTAGAATTCATAAGCATAGCCTATCAAACCACTTAAGGAAAGCATAAACTATCAAATTCTTCTTCTATCGATTAGTTCTCTAATTGATTAACCTAAACATGATCTTTTAAGCATAAGAGAGATGATTCATAAACACAAAAGAGATTAGACTAGTTTCATGCAACCTAGATCCCCACAAGAGTTTAGTTCAACATCTTGGGAAATTTAAACAAATAGAAAAAGAAAGAAAATAAAAAGAAAAGAAAAATTCTAAAATAATCTAACTACAAAGCAATTAAATCTAAACTACAAAAGATTAAATCTAAACTACAAAGCAAATAAATAACAAGAAAGAAATAATAAAAAGAAAACCTCGACAAATCATCATCATCAACTCATCCTTTTGGTCCTTGAACAAGAAGAAGAAGATGGGATTGAAGGAAGAAAATATTTATTTATTGAGGAAAAATTATTACAATGAAAGGTACTCTAAAACAAGAGCAACCCTTTCTCTCAAAGGAGTTTTATAAAATATTTCACACCTCTAAACCCTCAGCATTCACCCCTATTTATAGCCCAACAGGTTGATGTGAACCATGGATCAAACTTGGCCAAAAGGAAGAAATCGACCTAATGAATCTGGCAAACCAATCGGTTGTGGCAGGTTGGTTTCCAACCTAATTTGTCTTTTCTTGATTTTTCTTCACGAATTTCTCTTGGATCACTATGGTATCTTGGGCCTGTTTGTCTTCAGATTTGGGCTTCAAAATTGGTAGAAATCAGAGAATTAGAGTCATTTGAGCTTTTATTCATTAATACTCCATTATTACGCAAAATAAGATAAAACATATTATTAGTAACATATTTATTGATATAAAATAGATAATGAGGTTATTAAAATGTCATTAAAATGTGATTATCAAATACCCCCACACCTAAACTTTTGCTAGTCCTCCGGCAAAGAAGAAAAATGAAAAGAAAGAAAGAAAAATCCTAACTCACTTTCGCGAGAATGTGGTTGTATTTAGCGCATACAAGCCTTTAAACCCCTAGGTTACCCTAGTGGGCGAGTTGTAGTCTCGTGAGGGTTTGCGTGAATATACCCATAAAATTCAGTCAACTTGCCAATTTAAAGAAGCTAATTGAATAATTCAAAAATTCCACGGTCGGTTAATACTCAAGAAAACGTTTTATCATGATTCCAAAGTAAACTTCTTAAGAAAATCCTTCCATTGTAGTGATACAAAACCAAGTTTTTCTCAAAGATTTTAATTCAAAAGTTTTGAAGGAAACATGCTAACTCTTTGTTTCAAACAATGTTCAAGTCTCTTAACCCATTTTGAAAAATCAAGAACATATACCATTATTTTCATATATATAAAAACATGGTTAGTTTTTTTTTTTGGTAGTCTTGTTCTTTTAATCGGCTTTCTAAGTGACCATTTAGCGAGTTTTGGGCCAATGAATCCTAACCCAATTGGGCTTAGCTCATTAAGCATAAAAATACTCTCGGGCTTAATTACTCAGTCAACTTAGGCTTAGTAACAAAGAACTACCGATGATTTTAAGAGAATTTATTTGGTGCTCATTTTTCACTCTTTTGTTAAGTTAGTATAATATATATATGTGTATATGTATATATGTCTTGAAAAATATTTGGATTAATGCAACTTAAAGAATCATTTTCAACTCTAAGTTAAACCATAAAATTTCATCACTCGATTAAACATCCAAGTTAAACTTTAGTAAAGTATACCACTTTGAAAATCATTCTTTAGGAAATTTATTTAAAATTATCATAAAAGGTAAACTTGAGTGTATAACTAACTTCGAGATTAGAAGACTATTAATCAACTCTATTAAGTTGGCAAGTGACAATTTTTATTTATTTATTTATTTATTATTTTTTAAAGAAAAGAAAATGAAAAATGAATAAAAAATAAAATGAAAAATGAGAAAATGAAAAATGACTAAAATACTGAGAAATTTGACTAAGTCCACACCTAAAATTTGCATTGTCCTCAATGTAAATGAGAAAATAACATGGAGAAGAGTGGAAGCATAGGATGTTCGGATGACCTGGAACACCGAAAAGAAAACTGCATTTACGGTAATACGAGGGAGAGCCGAAACCAATTGTTGTTGTTTTTATTTGTTTTAAGTATTATCCTGAGTGATTTACAAGATTTTTTTTAAAGAAAAAAAAATGAAAAGTTAGTGAGATGGTGAAAAGAAGAAGAGGGAAGAAGAAAAGAAAAATTAACAAATCAAGGCAATCACTTTTCAATCACCTAACTCTAGGTTAAGCCTAAACTTCGGCTAGACCAGACTCCTAACCAAAAACTCCTAAGTGAAAAAATCCAGTTCGTGGGTAATTAGCCGGTGGGATAGTACTAGAGGAGATCAAAGATCAATTAAGTACCTCGTTCCTTGTGGAAACTACATAACCCTAAACCTTAGACACCAATTAATCCAAATAAACTTAGACCAGTTCCTCAAGAATTTCTTGTTCCTTATTGAGCTCGAATCCTTAGGGGCCACGTCTAATTCTTTTAGGAGGCTTGGGTTTGTGTAGTGAGGAATTAGTGATTTTGGGAAGGAAAGGGTGATGAAATCTCTCACCTTATCTTGATTAATGGGTTTTCCCTTAAAAATATTTTCAAGTGAGTGTCAATTCAAAATGCTCAAATCACTTTGGTGAATTCCTACTATATATAATGCAAATAGAAAATTAAAAGCAACTAAAAGGATGAGAAAGAATTTTTTTTTTTTTTAATTATGGTTAGCAAGAAAGAAAGTCAGTTTTTTTATATTAACCTAATTGTCTCTAATGTGATGAACTACCTATAGGGTGGAATTAAAAATACTAGAGAGAAGATTACACCGCAAAGCCTCGTTGGAGGCAACCTTCAATCTCGAATCTTCAACTCCTTGCCTTCAAGCTCCTTTTGTCATTCACAATAGACAAACACACAAGTTAAAGAACTAAGAAAAATTCCTACTTAACACCGTTCCCTGCGGCGCAAAACTTGATGGGCAAAAGCGAGTGTTTACCTTTTATAGTCGCAAGTGCACAACCATTGTCAAGTTATAGTATTTAAGATTGTCGATCCGAGGAGCGGAAATAGGAAGTGTTTGATTCAAGTTCGGTTCTCAAATTATGCGTGACTTAGGGTTTTATTCAAGATAATATGAAAATATGATGAAGTGATGAGAGAGTGGATTTGGATTGTGTGAAAGGAATCACAATTAAAAGGCGAATTCAATAAGAGAGATGAAGGAATCTAGAATTGAATCCACTAGCTAACTCAAATTATAATCTAAAAATTCTCTTTTACCACATCTCATATTAGATTTATTAAGCATAAGATATCAAACCACTTAAGGAAAGCATAACTTATCAAATTATCACCTAATTGAAATTCAAACTCATGAAGAGAGTAATAACAAGATAATAATCCTAGAATTCATAAGCATAGCCTATCAAACCACTTAAGGAAAGTATAAACTATCAAATTCTTCTTCTATCGATTAGTTCTCTAATTGATTAACCTAAACATGATCTTTTAAGCATAAGAGATGATTCATAAACACAAAAGAGATTAGACTAGTTTCATGCAACCTAGATCCCCACAAGAGTTTAGTTCAACATCTTGGGAAATTTAAACAAATAGAAAAGAAAATGAAAAGAAAAATTCTAAAATAATCTAACTACAAAGCAATTAAATCTAAACTACAAAGCGATTAAATCTAAACTACAAAGCAAATAAATAACAAGAAAGAAAAAGAAATAATAAAGAGAAATAAAGAGAAACCGCAACTCATCATCATCAACTCATCCTCCTTTTGGTCCTTGAACAAGAAGAAGAAGATGGGATTGAAGGGCGAAAATATTTATTTATTGAGGAAAATTATTACAATGAAAGGTACTCTAAAACAAGAGCAACCTTTCTCTCCAAAAGGAGTTTTATAAAATATTTCACACCTCTAAACCCTCGGCATTCACCCTATTTATAGCCCATGAGTTGATGTGAACCATTGGATCAAACTTGGCCAAAAAGAAGAATAATTGAATCTGCTACCAAATGTCGGTTGTAATGGTTAATGGCAGGTTAGCTAACGGTTGTATCGGTTAATAACGGTTGGTTTCAACCGAATTTGTCTTTTCTTGATTTTTCTTCACGAATTTCTCTTGGATCACTATGGTATCTTGGGCCTTTGTTTGTCTTGATTTGGGCTTCAAAATTGGTAGAAATTGAGAATTAGAGTCATTTGAGCTTTTATTCATTAATACTCCATTATTCGCAAAATAAGATAAAACATATTATTAGTAACATATTTATTGATATAAAATAGATAATGAGGTTATTAAAATGTCATTAAAATGTGATTATCACCTATTCACCCCTCTAGGCTTGCATCTCATATCCAATAAGTGTTATCGAGCTTGGTTTTCATATATTAGGCTTCCTAACCTAGGATAGATGACAAGTTTAGGATCCTTAGGCTGCTTTCCCAAAGGCCATGTAGTTAACCGACTGATGGCATAAACTTTTCATATTGGAAAGCTTCATGATAGTCTTTTGTTGTCCACTAATTATGATGTTTAAAACATAGTAGAATCAGGTTATACTCTCTTAATGCTAAAGCTATGAATGGCTTGTATTATTCTTTAAATTCTAATGAATTTACCCATGTTTCTAGTTGTGTGATTGCCGCAGACATTTGAAATATTTTAAAGGTCACACACGAGGGTACTTCACATTTCAAAGGCTAAGCTCACAATGCTAGTGAGCAAGATGAAAAAGATGAAAACTCGGAGAGCATACAAGAGATGTTCAGAATTTTATGGATATTGTGAACAAGGTAAAAGCATTGGGAAAGGAATTCAACCAAGAGGAGGTTATTAGCAAAGTCCTTCGATCACTTCCATCGAACACGATGCTAAGGTAACCACTATCGATCATAATTTATATAAAATTTCTCTTAATAATCTTGTAAGAAATCTCATCACATATGAAGCAAGATCAAGGCGGAGAGAAATTAGAGAGGTAAACCCAAAGAATAAATCACCGGCCCTAAAAGCAAAAGAGAAAATCAAAGTGTAAGACAAACATGAGTTTGAGATCAAGTTCGAGAGTGAGAAAGATAACAATGTAGGTCAAAGTGTTAAAGGCTTCAAATCCTTCCTCAAATCAAAGGGTGATCGAGATTCACCTAAGACAAATGGAGTCACTACACAAGATTCTAGTGATTCTTATACTAAACTAACTTATTTTCGGTGTAGAAAATCCAATCATTTAAGGAAGAATTGCCTCTTGAACAAAAATGACTATAAAGAGAAGGGCAAAAGCTTTAAGGTGGCAACATGGAACATTTAAGTAGAGAGGGCGTGGAGAGTAGCTTGGCGATGGTGACAAAAGAGCACACCGTTGTCTTATAGCTAAAGAAAATAATTTGGATGATTTCGAATCTGAGAGCTCGACAATGAGGTATACCTAACTTATGATGATTTTATTATAAGTATGTTGAGATGTTAGGTCAATTAAAACTTTGAAATGTGTAAAGTTGTTAAAAGGTGAATTCAAGTTTAAAGAAGGATAACAAGTTATTGAGTGATAAAATTAAAAATTCTTCTTTAGAGTTGAATAAAACTAACAATACAAGTGAAAACACCTCACTTGAATGCATACAATGTTCCATGTATAGAGACATGAATTCGATTTATCCAAGCAAATAATTAAAAATTAAGTGAAATTGCAAAAATAAACTGCTAGGGTAAATGAGGTTTTATATGAATTGTCTTCGAACAAATAAGATTTGAAATTACATGTGTCACTATAGTTTCAAAAATAAACAATTATAGTCCAAAAATATTAATTTGAAAAGGCCGGGTAAAATTTTCATTCGGACTCGATTATTCATATTCAAAAACATAAAAGTTTCAACCTTCTTTTATAAAAAAACTTAGCTCTATTTGCACCCATTTTAAATGTATCTTCTATTATTTGCACTTTATATGGTAGAATGAGTCATATTTTAATGAACTATCATTATGCAATATAGGGTTAAAAAGTTAAGTAGATTTGGGTACATAAAGGCACCATTATTAACCATTGTGGATCTATGTTGATATCTAGGTCACACCTTTTATTTTTCTATAGGTATGCGGGAAGAAGGAGAAGTTGTCATACATTGTAAAAGGGTCTCGTTATGCCGAGAATTTATAAATGTACTACTTACATAAATAATTATTTCAAAGAAATCTTCTCAAGGGGTCATTAAAGGTAAAATCATTAGCCCCACTTCTTTAAATAGATTTTTCTTTCTTATTTTTGTTTTGATATTTTTTGTTTTGTTTCATTTTTATAAAAATTCTTTTTCTTCTCTTTGATTTTTCTTTCTTATATGAAAACAAAATAAAATTTCTCTGTATTTTTGGTTTCTTAATAAAATAAAATTCATAAATTATTGGCTTTCTATGTGTCTTCATATTTCTAAGATGAATTTTTAGCGTAGGTACATGAGATTGTATACAAGACCATATTTTTCCATCTATATATGTTACATTTGATGATGAATTGTTGATTAATATGTGTTTTATGGTTTCACTTTATTTTTCTTCATATTACATGCATGAGATTCAGGTATCTATTATGGTGCGTTGTTGATATGGGTTGACTCTAATTTTCTTTCATGTTTGCATATGCATGTATTCATTATATGAAACAAGCCCAGTAGGATTCTATGCTCTAACTTATGAATAAATTTCTTTTGCCAATGTGCAATTGTGCTTAAACGTTAAATTGAATATATGAATGTATTGTTAAAATATGATAAAAATCTACACTCATATAAAATCTACACAAAGAGAGTATCGAGAAAAAGATAATCAAAGACCCACACTAGAGTATTTATTGTTAGTTGGATATCTAAGAGGATAGTCATCACACTAAACAAAAATGTTTAGAGAAGGTATATATCGCCCACCAAATTCTGTCAATCTTCCTTGTGAGTCCTATAATGTATAGGTGATAGGTTGATATTTTGGTCTTTCTATGATAGTTGAGAATATTTTCTTCATTAGCTTATTCATATATACTTATTTGCATGAATATCATACTTGTTTGTTGATTTGAGTCACACTTTCTAAAACACTTCATATTAGTGTTATGAGTTCTCTACTGCATTATCGAGGTAATTTGATATGTTCCACATATGCATTAATATCAACTTGTCATTCATATCTATAGATGGTTGAAAAGTATTTCTACCTAGACCAATGTTTAGCTTGGATCTAAGGAGTGAAGCATCATGGGGTAAACACTTGAATGGTTCCAAAGTCGAGACCACAACAAACTATAGTGAGGGTCGCTTAACAAAACAAGCGAATGTCGCAAACATCCTCTCAACTCGACCAAGTTAAGAGTGAGTCGACTCCAAAAGCTGCCCGAGCCGAGTCAAAGTCATCATCGGCCGGATCATGAGTCGATTCGTGTCAAATTTGAACTCATAGGCGAGTTCGCCAACCAATGAACTTCACTCATTGAAGTGGACCAAGTCATCCACTGAAGACTTGCCCATGTCCTCGTGAGCCTTGCCCATGTCTTTAGCCTCGCCCACATCTTCGGTGAACTGCCAAGTCAGTGAACCTCGCTAAATAGCCGTTTGAGAGCTATTTTCGGGAATAACCGTTCCCTACTATCTCCTACTTTAATGGCTACTTAATCCATAATTAAAGGCCATTAACTCTCTTTGCCTATAAAGGAGAGTTGCTCATATTGAAGATCAGATCATAGAGATCAACTCACAGCATAGAGATCACCATTATTGCACTTATGATTTTATTGAGCAAAGCTACTAAGAGAAGACTGGGTTATCTTCTAAGCAAGTAAGTTCTCATCAACGACAAAAGACCCGTCATCTTAGTCAGGTCGTTAACGGAATACAAGATCGAGTTCCATCGGCATACGTAAAAGGACTCAGGAAAATATTAATTTTTTAGTTTCATTGTAAGTCTTCTAATTTTAATCTGAGCTAATTGTAATACAAAAGACCGAAACAATATCTTTTGTATAAATTTTTATGGACTTGTAAATATTTCTCTTTTACCATTTGGACTATTTTATTGAATGATTGATAGCTTTAATATGTTTATTTGGAAAGCATTGTATTTGTTTACTCATAACAAAAGGGAGAAAATGTAGAAGTTTAAAATTTGAAAGATGAAAATTTTGGAAATTGAAAATTGATTGGAAATTTGCAAAACTTTTGAAAATTTATTTTGGGGAAAAGAAGGAGTTTTGAAACAAGAAAAGCCCAGTTGTAGGGACAACTTGATAAAACTATATCTCATATTTTATATATGCATACATATAGAGGGAGCTTGCTATTGAATCTGAGATGCAAGCCTTGGGGGTGGGGGTGGGGAGGGGTGATTAGGTTTGCTATAGTTTTTGCTAAAACATAGAATATGCAGATGGAAAAATAGAAATTAAAAGCAAACAACCAAACTAAAAATCAACCAAGGAACATGCAAGATGTTTATAGGGCTTCCTCACTATGCCAAGAGTTTACTTGAATCACGATTCAAGAGGCTTCAGAGACCGCACCCAGAATCTATCCGAAATGGTCATCTAACCTAACTCTCCATAATGAGTAACACCTACCTAGCTAGTCCCAACCCTCAATTATCACCGATTAGAGTATGTCGCAAATCCTCAATCAACAGGCTTGAGTATCTTTGTATGAAGTTTGAAACAAACTACTAAAAATAGTTTAAGCACAAAATTAGAAAGATCTTAACAGCCCTTTGATTAGCAAACCATTCTTAGCTCTACAAAATATGATCTCTTCTTATCTTATATAGCCTTTGATAAATAAGGAAAGAGAAATTGAAATTATAGTAGAAGTTAAAGATGAAAGTGATCAACGAATAGTTGTGATTAACTCTTTAAATTTGCCAAAATTCATCGTCTCCATTAATGGTTCTTCCACCATCGATGTTTCCCTAAACATCATCGATGGATGCAAGTAGACCATCGATGGTCTAATTTTGAGTTTCGAAAATTTTTGCTTGTGCATACACCATCGATGAGGTGTCGGACCATCCATGGTTCCCATAGACCATCGTTGGTTCCCCATAGACCATCGATGGTTTAAAATCAATTTTCTAAATTTCTGCGATTGTTCACTGTAGACCATCGATGCATATTGACCATCGATGGTGCACTGTAGACCATTGATGGTTTCAAGGCTGAAAATCAATATAAATGCTGATTTTTGTATCGTTTTGCCTCGTAACCTTCGTATACCTATTTTCTCATGTACTATATCATCTCAAATAAATATTAGCACCAAAGGAGAGTTTGTTATTACTTAAACAAAAGCTATTGTATGGACTACATCCTAACAATCTCCCCTTTGATAATAAAACACTCAAAATTGAAATCTTGAAAAACATGAATATTTGAGATATATAAATAGCAATGATAAGCACAAACACTTTTCATGCGAAAACCAATGATATGCATAGCTCCCCCTAAATCATGCACTCATGAAAGTGTGGTTATGTACAGGTAATGCAAAAACTCCCCTAGAATAATGCATTGAGTGTTCAAAACATTTTTCAAAGCAAATAAAAAATCATGAAACCATTTGAAAAACACTAAAGATGAGGAAACTCCACTCATGCACAGATAAAAAGTTTCAAAATTTTCAAATTTCACATCAACACACCAAATTTTCTCCCCTTTTTGTTATTAGCAAAGATGAAAAACACACCAAATGGTTATACTTTATACTTGATAAATTTAGATAAAAACTATCCAAAGGTATAAGGAAGAGGAACACACACGGTTCACACAAAATTTGTACACGAATAAAAATCCAATCCATAGAAACACATGAATCTGAGAGAAATCATATAAAAGCATACACAAAATGATTAAATATCATTCTAATGTATATGAAACAAATAGTAAAGATAATTATACTAGTTCATGTAGCGGTCAAACTATCTGAGACTTCTTCAACATACGCTTGATCTCGATTCACAAGAGGCTGGATCGATATTCGGACAAAGTCGATGCTTGATCCCAATACAAGCTCAAGAAGTGGGCGCCCATGGACCGAACACTAAATCAGATTTAAATGATCTAAACACAAGCCCATAGCTAAGCTCGCCCAAGCCATAGCGAAGCTCACCCAAGCCGCAGTGAAGCTCGCCCAATAGCCCACATTCTAACAAAGTTCGTTTTCACCCATGGCCATTATTAGCGAAGTTGGTCCATGGTTGTTATTGGCAAACCTCGCCCATAGCCATTTTCAGAAGCTACTTTTAAGGAAACGGTTCTCCCCACTAACTCACCCATTTAAGAAAAGTTAATGACCACTAACTCATCCACTTAAGGGGGATTAAGGCCCACTAACTCACCCACTAATGCTCCCAAGCCTATAAATAGGCATGATCAATGTAAAGGAAAGGGGAGAAAAGATCACGGGTGGCACTATTCTTGCTTTTGCCATTTGACAAGAGAGAGAGAGATTCAAAGCTACATCGACAAGAAGCCTGTCCTTCTCCATTCCCATTGATCTTCGTAGATCATCCTTATCGGCTAATCATTTAGCTCGATTAACGATCCTTGTGAGAAATGATTCATTTTCTTCAGCTAGTCATCTAGCTTAATCAACAATCATTGTAAAAGAATCTTTTAGTATCTCTTTAAGGTAAATAGTCATCTATTTACTTAGAGATCATCAATCATAAAAAACCCATCGTCTACTACTCGACCATCAACAGGAGGACAAGAACGATACTCCATCGCCACCACGAAAAGGACCCACCTCTAAAAATTTCTTGTTTCATTATAATCTTGAAATTGTAACCCTTTATTTGTTATAACTTTGAGACCCAAAATAGGATGATTACTCCATTGGGGACTTCCTTCTCAACAGAAGAAGATTGTGTCACGATTCGATACTAAGACCTTAGGGTCTATTGTCATCGTTGGTCATCAAATTTGACCAAGTAAAATTTGAGGAGTTCATCTCCTATGAGAAGATAGTTGCAGCTATAACCAAAAGCCGTCGTAAGATTCATCAAAGTTCAAGATCGGGTTCGGACACGAGCTTCACCCACAACAAGGTGAGCCTCACGAAAATGACCCCACCGTTGGAGGCGAGAGCTTTTGAAGTAGAAGACAACCCTAACTTTACCCAAAGCAAAGCAAACCTGCATGAGAAGTACCTCGGTGTCCTGGAGGCAAAATGAGCTCCACCACGAGTGAAGTCTTAGCGACCCTCACCTCGGGCGAAGGTCGGGACATTCAAATGTCTCTCTAATTGGACTTGGTCTATTACCCTTTGGGGTTTCACTTTAAAGCGTCTTGCAACACTCATCGTGCTTCCTTAAAAGAAGTCAAAAATGGGGTGACCCTCCAAACAAATTCTTGAAAGGAAAACTATCACCCATGGCTATTCTCAATCTCAATCACAAGTTTACTTGTGATGAAGTCTAATTGACCTCGTTAGTCGTAGGTCAAGGAAACATCATCTTAAGCAATGTTCTAATGCTAACAACCCATTTCAGTGAAGCCACTTTCAAGAATGACGCCTCATCAATCTCCAAGTTGATACTCCCTCGACTTAAGGAGTTTCTCTCTCGAAGAGGACGCGACAATGTCCATTGTTAGCCCTAAAGGAGATAGTATTGGTTGTTCAACAAAATAGCCTATGCAAGTCTCCATCTGTCAAAGAGTCAGTGTTTGTCTGTCTTAGCCTATTCTCTAAACCTTCAAAGTTTAGGAACAAGTAGCAATGGCAATCTCACAAGAGCAAGGCGACTTTTGACCTCGATCCCTAAGCGTTCATGATTAACATGACCAGTGTAATCTTGGAAGAAGAAGATGATGATAGCCCGTTAGATCCAAGATATTCTCCTAGCATAGAGAGCATACTTTCTGAGACAATGGTGTCTATCGCCATACTAGATCGAGACGAGGGGTAACTATCCCCATCGACTACTCCATTGTGAGGATGCCCATTCAACAAACTCCTTCACAGGTAGATAATCCTCCCAGTGCCCCTAACTTCGGCCATAGCATCAAACACAACTTCTAGCTCAAGTCAAAAGTGGGAGTGGACTACCAACATGGTAGACAGAGAGGCTGTCGATGATCTTATTCACGGATTGAGGCCTAAAGAAGGCATCCGATGAGTGCTTCAGGTGACTCGAAAATATACTTAAACAACTTCTACTCACTTCGCCCCATAAGCACTTCAAAAGGAAGCGGCCAGTTGACATCTCCTCGATAAAAGTCGCGCACCAAGAATATGTCTCCTCCTATCGAATGGAGTGCGAGACATCCAGTCCACTGAAGATGAGATGCAAATTAAAATGTTCAAAAGCCTCCAAAACTAGCTCAACACTCTTACGAGAATCATGCTAAAGAAGGTTGGGATCACGACCTTATCCTATCTAGTGGGACTTTGTTCCCTATCCTTTGAAGTTTAAGGCCAAGCGTTGTACATGTTCTATGGCAAGGTTCCTCACCAAACATATACTATTTCCATCAACAACCGGAAATGTGGTGGGAATGACACCATCAAGGCATGTCTTTTTATTGGCACCCTTGGTAGCCTTTACCGGTTCTAGAATGGCGAAGGATCAATCAAATCTGGGTTGACTTGAAATCATAGTTATTGTTCCAATTTCATGAGACGAATCTGATGTAACAATGGTTAGGCTCCTTTTAGAAAAATAGAGGGAAATGATTTGGTCGAGATTACATTGAGCGATTTCATAACTTGTCTTTACAATGCCAAGACATGTCATTGTCGATATGCTCCGACATGCCTAAACCTTTCTCAGCTAAGTGGAAGCCCAAATGGGCACTATCAAGGCTAATTTGTAGAAAGATCTGATTGAGTAGGTGAAGATTGCTGAGAAATCTATTGAGGGATTCAATCAATATGATCCGTGGTCAAGCTATAAAGACGATGACAATGAGATGTGACAATCCTCCTATGATGAGAATAAGGCGGGACAATCCTTGATGATGAGAATGAGATGGGACAATCCTCGATCAAAAGGAAAGGATATCCTTACCACTATGAAAGTCTTGTCAAAGACCATGTATGCTTTAATGCCTTTGGTATAAGTCCCTCTGTTACTAACGGCTAGCGATTCAACACTCTTAATCTCATTGAGCGAAACCATCAACACATCCTCCAAAGGTGATCATCACATTTTATTGCACTTTTATACCATTATTATCTATTTTATTTGAATAAATATATCGCTAATAATAATTTTTATCTTAATTTGTAAATAATATAGAATTATTGAATAAGAGCTCAAATGAAGATTATTTTAAGCTCAAAAGATCTCTAATGAAGCCCATAATGTCTAAATCCAAAGCCCGACTAAGTTTAGAAGAAAAATCTCAGCACTCATCACTTTCTTGATCGAATTATTAATAACGGCGTAATTAGAATCAAATCAAATATGGAAAAAATAAAGTCAAATTAGTGCTCGGGATGGTCTCGCAAAAGAAAAATGATATCTCCCAATTTGAAAAGCAAAATTTAATATATTATATATGAAACTCACCTATCTCGATGAGGCGGAGCCAATTGCTTTGGTCATTTTGCCCAATTCCTTCCAGTTCGAGAGATGTCAGCATTCAGGTGAACTTAACCTTTAGGTGGACCCGACTTCACTCGAGATGGACCCTTAAGCTCTTACGCTCATTCGAGTTGCGTGTAGGGATTAAGGCAATTTTATTACCTACACCAAGATTCTTAAATAAATTAAATAAAAAAATAAAGCTCACAAAGCCCATCTCTCAAGTATTGAATTAATGGTGTAGATTACATTGAGAGATCCTATAGTTATGAGGATTGCTTATGGCTAAGCCAAATCCTATGATTGTGAGGGTTACTTGGGGCTCAAGACAAATCTAAGGATTATGAGAGATTCTTATTATCTATAAATTGAGGAGTAGAGTGAGGGCTTAAAAGTGTGAAAATTTTTGTAAAAACTCCATTTAGAGAGGAGGGTTACTCTTCATTGAGAAAACCTTATAAAATTGTAACTTTGTTGCAATTAACAAAAGAATTTTTGCCTCTTTATATTTTTCTTTTCTTCTCTTTGTTGGTTGATGAAGATGAAGATGAAGATGAAGATGAAGAATGAATATTTACCTTCAAAGGGCTAGAACACTCTTGCAATGTAAGTTTTCCTTTTCTTTTATTTTCTTAGTTTAGATATTCATGTTGTAGTATTTTCTTTTCTTTTCTTTTAGTAGATTAGATTTATTTTGATCGTTGTAGAGTAGATTTACTTTCATGTCTTTATTTTTGTATTATTTTCTTGCATTTCTATTTTGTAGTATAGATTTATTTTCTTGCATAGTTTAGATTTACTTTTATGTTCTTTTACTTTTATAATTTAGATTTATTTTTATGTTCATAGTTTCAATCTTTATTTCTTTGTTCTTATTTTTCATTTTGTAATTAGTTTTTATTTTTCTCTCTTTCATACTCTCTAGTTTATATTTTTCTTTTTAATTTCAATAATGTGGAACTAAAATTTTATAGGATTTTTAGAGTTGTATGAAACTAGTTTAATTTCTTTTATATTTTATGGATTGCTCTCTTGTACTTAAAATAATCATGTTTAGGATAATCAACTAGAAAACTAATTGGTAGAAGAAGAATTTAATAATCTATGCTTATCTTGAGTGGTTTGATAGGTTATGCTTATGAATTCTAGAATTAATATCTAGTTGTTGTTCTTTTCATGAAAGTGATTTTTACTTGGATGATAATTTGATAGGTTATACTTTTCTTAAGTGGTTTGATAGTTTATGCTTAATAAATCTAAAGAAAAATATGATAAAAGAGAATAGTTCATAAATTCTAAGTGAAATTGACTAGTGGATTAAATTCTAGATTCCTCATATCTCTAATTGAATCCCTCATCTTTTACTTTCTTAATTTTCCTCTTTATTCTTGATTTCCCTTTATTTATTTTTATTTTTATTTTCCTCTAATTTTTCTCCCTCTTAATCTAGTTTTGTTTTATTTGCATATAATCACATCCACTCTTTTTATCTCTCCACAATTGTCATTCTTAATTGTCCACACAACACACAACTTAGAAATCAATTTTGATTATCTCGATGGGAAATAAATGATTACCTCCTAAGTTGCAAGTATACAACCTTGATCAAGTTATAGTATAAACGATTGTCGAATCCCACGAGGAAGGTGTTGTAAGATTATGTTTAAGTTTTGGTTCTCCAATTATGCTGACAATTAGGAGTTTATGTACATGGTGAAAGTGGTCATGGAAAGATTAGAGAGTGGATTATGGATTATGTGCAAAATAAATGAAACGAGGAAGAAAATGTGTTGTGGAGAGATTGAGATTGTGAAGGTGAATAAGTGTAAATAAAAGAAAACAAGATAGAGAGAGATAAATGAAAACGAAATCAAGAAATCAAAATCAAAAGGCAAAGATAGATGATTCAATTAGAGATATGAAGGAATCTAGAATTGAATCCACTAGCTAATCTCACTTATAAAATATGAACCATTCTCTTTTATCACATTTCATTTTAGATTTATCAAGCATAGACTATCAAACCACTTAAGAAAAGCATAACCTATCAAATTATCACCTAAATGAAATCAATACTCATGAGGAGAATAACAACAAGATAGTAATCCTAGAATTCATAAGCATAACCTATCAAACCACTTAAGAAAAGCATAGACTATCAAATCACTTAAGGAAAGTATAACCTATTAAATTATCACCTAAATAAAATAAATACTCATGAGGAGAATAACAACAAGATAGTAATCCTAGAATTCATAAGCATAACCTATCAAACCACTTAAGAAAAGCATAGACTATTAAATTCTTCTTCTATCGATTAGTTCTCTAGTTGATTAGCCTAAACATGATCATTTTAAGCATAAGAGAGTGATTCACAAATATAAGAGAGAATTGGACTAGTTTCATGCAAAACTAGATCCCCACAAGAGGTTAGTTTCACATCTTTAGAAAATTAAAAGAAAAGAAAATCAAGATGAGAGTAAGAGGAGGAGAATGAAAATTCAACTAATTACAAAAGAAAAGAAAATAAAAGCAAAGAAAATAAAGAAAAGAAAATCTAAACTAATAGCAATGAAAGTAAATCTAAAGAAAATCTAAACTAATAGCAATGAAAGTAAATCTACTCTATGAATTAAAGGCAAGACATGAAAGTAAATTGCATGAAATTAAATTACATGAAAGTAAATCTAAACTACAAAGTAATTAAACGAACAAGAAAGAAAAAAATGTAAATGAAATAAAATAGAAATCTACAACTCTTGATCTTCATCTCATCCTCCTTTTGGTCCTTGGATAAGAAGAAGAGAAAGGAAATTGAAGGTGAAAAATTTTATTTATTGTGTAATAAAAGTTATAATTTTGGAAGGTCTTCTCAATTAAGAGTAGCCCTCCTCTCTAAATAGGGTTTTATAAAATATTTCACACTCAAACATCTCCCTCTACCCCTCTATTTATAGCCCAACGGAGTTGATGTGAACCGTTGGATCTACCCCTCTATTTATAGCCCAACGGAGTTGATGTGAACCGTTAGATCAAACTTGTCCACCAAGGAAGAGAAATCACCATTGATCAAATCTGTTGTGAACCAATCGGTTGGCCAACGGTTGGTCGACCGATTGGTTTCCAACCGAATTTATCTTTTCTTAATTTTTCTTCAATTTCTCTTGGATCCTAGAGTCTTCTTGGGCCTTCATTTATCTTCATATTTGGGCTTCAAAATTGGTAGAAAATCGAGGATTTGAGTCATTTGGGCTTTCATTCATTATTTCTTTATTAACATGCAAAATAAGATAAAAATAATTATTAGTAATATCTTTATTTATATAAAATAGGTAATGAGGGTATAAATTTGTAATTAAAATATGATAATCAAATACCCCCACACCTAAACTTTGGCTATTCCTCTAGCAAAGAAAATAAAAGAAAACCTAACACACTTTCAGGGAATGCGGTTGTATTTAAGCATACAACAAGCTTTTAAACCCTAGGTTACCCTAGTGGACGATTTGTAGTCTCGTGAGGGTTTGCAGTGAATATACCCATAAAATTCAGTCAACTTGTCAATTTAAAGAAGTTAATGAAATAATTAATTCATTTGATATATTCAAACATTCCAATTGAAGTTGGTTAATACTCAAGAAAACATTTTTTCATAACTCCAAGGTAAGTTTCTTTAGAAAATCTTTTCATCATAGTTATACAAAACCAAGTTTAACTTAGAAAATAAAAGTTTTGAAGAGAACATGCTAGCTCTTTGTTTCAATAAAATTTTCAAGTCTCTTAATCAATTTATTTTTCAAAAATATATAAATATAACTATATAGATATATATATATATATATATATATATATATATATATATATATATATATATATATATATATATATATATATATATATATATATATATATATATATATATATATATTGACAATCTTTATTCCATAGTGATTTTGTTCTACTTTGTCGGGCTATCTAAGTGACCATTAAAGAGTTTTGGGCCAATGGATCCCAACCCAAGTGGGTTTAGGTCATTAAGTATGAAAATACTTCTTGGGCTTAATTACTCAGTCAATTTAGACTTAATAAGATAGAACCACATTGGAGTTCAAGAATATTTTTTTGCATTATATATATATATATATATATATATATATATATATATATATATATATATATATATATATATATATATATATATATATATATATATATATATATATATTGACAATCTTTATTCCATAGTGATTTTGTTCTACTTTGTCGGGCTATCTAAGTGACCATTAAAGAGTTTTGGGCTAATGGATCCCAACCCAAGTGGGCTTAGGTCATTAAGTATGAAAATACTTCTTGGGCTTAATTACTCACCAATTTAGACTTAATAAGATAGAACCACATTGGAGTTCAAGAATATTTTTTTGCATTATACATATATGATGTATATATTTATATATGAGTATATGTATATATTTTGAAAGATATATAGATTAGGACAACTTGAAAATTTATTTTTAACTCTAAGCTAAACATGCAAAAATTTCATTACTTTAAAATCTAAGTTAAGACTTAAGTGAAGTATACTACTTTGAAAATCATTTCTTAAAAATTTTATTTGGAGTTATCATAAAAGGTAAACTTGAGTATAGAACTAACTAAGGATTAGAAGACTTAAATTCTATCAAATAGATCAATTATTAATCAACTCTATTAAGTTGGCAAGTGACTTTTTATGAAAAGAGAAGAAATAGAAAAATGACATAAAAATGGTAAGAAAAAGAGGAAAAATGACTAAGATAAAGAGCAAAATGACTAATCCCCACCCCACACCTAAATTTTGCTAAATTTTATATTGTCCTCAATGCAAATTTTATTATGCACCAAGTAAAACAGATAATAATTGAAGCACTTACGTTTGTTCGGTTAGCTTGAACAAAGATAAACATTCTGCAAATACCTTTAAAATGAGGGGTGAAGCTAATTTTTTTGAAATAAAGAAAATAAGAAACTCTCAAATGAGAGAAGAATAAACTCTTTTTATTATTATGAGATGAAAAATAAAAATGTAGAATAAAAGATGAAATATGAGAAGCTCACATTCTACATTAAATCCTACCTTATTGCTGAAAATTCTTCCCAGAAATTTAAAGAATTTCAAGATGATATAATCAATGATGTTCTCAAATTCTAAAAATTTCAAGATGATATAATCAATGATGTTCTCAAATTCTAAAAATTTCAAGATGATATAATCAATGATGTTCTCAAATTCTAAAAATTTCAAGATGATATAATCAATGATGTTCTCAAATTCTAAAAATTTTCAAGGTTTTCAATATTTTTGTAGCAAATAAAGGTAGGTATTATTAGTGTTATGCATTTTGAACTTAGATTTTTAATTAACTAAAATTTGACATTTTGGTTGCTATTTCAAAATCTAAGCTCATCGAAAAGAGTTCCTCAATTTTGCATTCAAGAGGCATGTATTCAACACGGTTTCTCATTTTAAAAAATAAATCGATTTTTTAAGATTTCCGACTCCTCATGAAAGATTTCCTCAAAACTAAGGTCTGATTTATTCTCTTCTTCTTCTATCTCTTCAATCAAGCTCTCCGGATGTAATATATTTCCATTGATTTATTATCCGTTGGTTTGAGCTCCCTACATCTAGTTGTTGGTAGACCTAAATGGGAGCAAATTGACACCGCCCCTAAGTCTAAGAGTGCCTTATCAATAAAACTATTACCAATGACACATGAGATGGTAGTGCAACACGGATCTTTATGTTTTAAAGGTACGGATTTTGAGAGTATATCAGTGATATTGGCAGCAAGAAAGATTTTCTTTGGAATATTTATTTGCCTCTTTTTGGTACATAATTCATTCAAAAATTTTGCATAAGAAGGAATTTGATCAATGATATCTAGGAGAGGAATATTGACTGAACACCTTTCGAAAGTTTCTAGAATTTTCTCCTCTGAGGGAGTGTTTCCTAGGCCCGAGTCTATCTGGGTAAGGAGCAACTGGTTTAAACCGATCAAAATTAGACTCTGGTTTTGGTTCAGGTTCTGGGTCATCAGAAGGGTGTGATTTCTGAGTAAAACATCAGAAGGAGAGAGAATTTGTTCCGGTTCATGGGTTTTACTTGGAGGCATTCTAACGATTATCGACTGTTTACGACCGTAGTGAATGGATTGCATTCACTTGAGCTTGGTAGGTTGAACTTGATCCGTGTCCTTCGGGTTGGGGCGGGTTGACTGAAATATTTCTTTCTCTCTCTCACTCACAGCACTAGCTAGTTGTCCAAGTTGGATTTCTAATCTAGCTATGGCTTGAGTGTTAGAAGTAAGAATTTGTCTGGTTGATTGCATAAAGGTATTCAAAGTGTTGGATGTTTGAGTCAACAAGTTGGTGATTTGTGTAGAAGCCTTAATCATGGTTTCTATTCCCTTTTCTAGAACATCAAGATGTTTTTCATGATCGAGATTCGGAGGAGTGTGATGAGGAGACCGATATGACGATTTGGTTGTTAGAAATTATTTTGAGAAGGAAATGTGTTTTCCCTAGAAAATTAATGGTTTGAAGAGGGAGTGAAAGTTTGGTTACCGGAGAAGTTTCCCTGGTGCCATGCAAGATTTGGGTGATTTCTCCAACCTGGATTGTAAGTTGGAGAGAATGGATCATTCCCGAAATGCTGGAATGCAGCGTTTACCTGACCTAGTGGCTGACCGGGTCCTAAAATAGGATATTCTTTTGAAATATGAGATGGAGACAGACAGTTATGATAACCTGAGGCCGAAACTTGATTGATTTGAGCGGGAGCTCGTTCTTTGACTTCTAAAGCTTCTAACCTACGCATGATTGTCGCCATCTTTGCTTCAGCGACTATATTCATTTTTAAGGAAAGACCACTGGTTTTTGATTGGGAAACTGATGAAACTCGGTCATCACAATGTTCCCACTGCATGGTTTTCTCGGATAAACTCTCTATAAATTCCCAAGCTTCATCAATATTTTTCTTCATGAAATCCCCTTCACACATTGACTCTAAGAAAGTTTTTGAAGAATAATCCAATCCTTCACAAATAATTTGGCCTAATCGCCACTTTTCAAGACCATGGGGAGGACATTGGATAAGAAAATCTTTGAATTTGTCAAAATACTTTCAAAAAGGTTCTCAGGGATAATTTTAAAATTTTGAATCTTTGTTTCTAAGCTTGACCGTTTTGTGGATAGGAAAGAATTTTTTAGAAAAGCTTTACAAATTCACCCCAAGTTGAGATGGAATCGTGGGCAAGCTATCTGACTATTTTTGGCTTTATCCTTAAGGGCAAATGGAATAAATCGAGTTTGATCGCATCTTTGATTAAGTCCCTCATCTTGATCATGAGGCAAATTTCTTCAAATTCAGAGATGAAAATGCAAGCGTCTTCGATTTCTACTCCTAGGAATTTGGGAAGCATGTTAATAAAATGCGGTCTAAGTTCAAAATTTGCTCCATTGATATCAGGAAGTTTTATGCAAGAGGGCATTGCATTTCTTGTGGGGTAACAAACATCTTGAAGAACAGGTGGGTTGGTATTGGCCATTTCGTTTGGTTCAAGAGATGGATCAAATTGAATTAAACGATTGGTATTATCCCTAACCCAAATTTGCATACACCAAAATCAAATATTTTTTAATTTTATGAAAATGGACAAGAGAAAAAGTTAAGAAGATGATGAGAAAAAAGAAAAAGGAAAAACTAACTAAAAATAAATCAAGGCAATCACTTTTCAATCACCCTAACTCTAGAGTTAAGCCTAAACTTGACTTAGACCAGCTCCTAACCAAAAATTTCCTTAATGTAAAGATCAAAGTTTACTTGGGTAATTAGCTAGGTAAAGATAGTACTAGAGGGAGATCAAAGATCAATTAAGTACATCTTTCTTTGCGGAGCGCCTTACGCAACCCCTAAACCTTGCCTTAGACACCAATTAATCCAAATAAACTTGGACCGGTTCACTTAATGATTTCTTGTTCCTTAATGAGCTCGAATCCTTAGGGGCTAACGTCTAATCAATTTTAAGAGGTTTGGATATGTGTAGTGAGGAATTAGTGATTTTTGGGCTAAGTAAAGGGTGATGAAATCCCCCACCTTATCTTGATTAGGGGGTTTTTGCCCTTAAGATATTTTCAAGTGTGTGTCAAATCAAGATGCTCAAATCACTTGGGTGAATTCCTACTATTATATGTAATGCAACCCTAGAAATTAAAAGCAACTAAAAGGATGCAAAAATAAATTTTTTTATTTTTATTATGGTTAGCAACAAACAATGTGAGAGAGGTGGAAATTATTTGAGTTTATTATCTTGTTAGTCAAAGTCCAAGTGGAAGATGGATTTTATTATGGTCAACAAAAGTAAAATCTTTTTTTAAGTTCTAGTTGTCTCTAATATGGTGAACTAACTAAGGGTGGAATTGAAAGTACTAGATAGAGAAGTTACCCACGCAAAAGCAATGCAAAGCCTCGTTGGAAGTAATTCTTCAATCTTGAATCTTCAACTCTTGATCTTCAAGCTCTAAGTTCTTACGCAAAAGAAAACACACAAAATAAGGAACCAAAGTTAATCAAAATCCTACTTATGCACCGTTCACCGGCAACAGCGCTAAAACTTGATGGAAAATAAATGATTACCTCCTAAAATTTATATATGATGTATATATTTATATATGAGTATATGTATATATTTTAAACAAGAATTAAAGACATTGAGTGAAAGTAAATTGCATGGAATTAAATTGCATGAAAGTAAATCTAAACTACAAAGTAATTAAATGAACAAGAAAGAAAAAGAAATGCAAAAAAAATAAAATAAAACCTACAACTCCTGATCTTCATCTCATCCTCCTTTTGGTCCTTCGATAAGAAGAAGAGAAAGGAAATTGAAGCGGTGAAAATTTTTATTTATTGTGTAATAAAAGTTATAATTTTTGAAAGGTCTTCTCAATTAAGAGTAACCCTCCTCTCCAAATGGAGTTTTTACAAAATATTTCAAACTCAAACCTCTCCCTCTACCCCTCTATTTATAGCCCAATGGAGTTGATGTGAACTGTTGGATCAAATTTGGCCACCAAGAAAGAGAAATCAGCCATTGATCAAATCTGTTGCGAACCAATCGGTTGGCCAATCGGTTGGCCAACGGTTGGTCGACCGATTGGTCGACCGATTGGTTTCCAACCGAATTTGTCTTTTCTTGATTTTTCTTCACGAATTTCTCTTGGATCCTAGGGTCTTCTTGGGCCTTTGTTTGTCTTCATATTTGGGCTTCAAAAATTGATAGAAAATCAGAGGATTTGAGTCATTTGGGCTTTCATTCATTATTTCTTTATTAACCTGCAAAATAAGATAAAAATAATTATTAGTAATATCTTTATTCATATAAAATAGGTAATGAGGGTATAAATTTATAATTAAAATGTGATAATCAATCTACTACAATACCTTCCTCGAGGATTCGATGTCTTTTATACTATAACTTAATAGTTGTGCATTTGCAACTAGGTTCTATTTATTTCCAATCAAAAGGCTATGGTGACGCTTCTTCAACAATGCCGACCCAGCCTCCTACAGTTGTGGCAATGTATCCTCAGCAACACTAGCCTAGCCTTTTACGGTTTTGTCCCGTAGAACGTGAGCTTTTAACGACAACACCTTATTTCTTCCGTATGTCTGATAGTACAACCTCTGTTGAAGCAATTAGTTGTCAAGTTCAACATTACACCTCTGACGATAGCCTTTATACCCTACATGACATCAGATGTTAACCCTCTGTGGGTACTCATGATGAAAGCCAGGATATCTAAATTCCAGGCTTGTGAAGTAGGCGACCTGTATGATATGATGTTCATACCCCAGAAAGCAATCTAAGGACAAGCAATCATAGACTTCCTTGCAGATCATCCTATCCCTAAGTCTTCTAAGCTCCACGGGGACATTCTAGATGAGATGTTCGAATCAAATGTCACCTCAGCCACCAAGTTTGGCAATTCTATTTCAAGGGCACATCGCAATGGAGCCGTGAAGGAGCTATTATCGCAGGTGTGGGGGTAGTGCTTATTGATATCCATGGTCCTCAGACCTATTCACAAACTAAACCATGTTCCAATAACATGGCTAAGTACAATGCCCTCAAAATTAGCTTACAACTCGCCTAAGACACGGATGTGAAGTATCTTGAAGCCTATGGCGATTCCAAGCTAATCGTCAACAAGGTTAAGGGGGAATATAAGGTCTGACACAAAGATCTCTTGCTCTATCATGAAGCAGCATTGAAGCTGGGCCATTCTTTTGAAGGCTTCTACATTGACTATGTAGCTCGCCTCAAGAACACTTATGTCAATACTTGGTGTCACTCCCAGCTACTTTAGCCTTGTCATCCAAGTGTATGAAGCACATTATGGTAGCTAGCCACCAGCTATGCTGTTCCAAGCAGATACTGAAAGCCAAATGAGATCCACACTACACTTGGGGGTTTTGAACCCAATGATTGGTGTTACCTAATTGTCTACCGTGCATTACACGGCATACTGCCCGATGATCTAAAATAAGCAATATCCATCCAAAGGAGAGCCTCCCGCTTCTTTTATAATTCTCCCACACAGACATTGTACTACAGATCATCCAATGGCGTACTACTTAGATGCTTGTCATCGAGCGAAGTTCAAGAAGTGCTCAAAGAAGCCCATAAATGACACATGTGGAGCTCATCAACCTGGACCCAAACTGTAGGATCGACTTCATCGTCTAGGCTATTAGTGGCCGATGATGATTGCAGATGCAGTGGCTTATACCAAACCATGTCGTGCATGCTAATTCCGTGCGGGCTTCTTACACCAACCCCTAGAAGAATTACATCTGACCGTCGCCTCATGGTCATTTGAGATGTGGGGAATAGATGTCATTGGGCCAATCAGCCCACCATCCAATAAAGGACATTGATTCATTTTGGCCATTACAGATTACTTCTCCAAGTGCGCCGAAGCCATCCAGCTCAAAGAAGTCAAAACTTCTAACGTGGTTAAGTTCTTAAAATATCACGTCATCTATTGATTTGACTTTCCTCAGAAGATTTTCTACGATAATGGTCCATAATTTATCAGCTGACCGTTCTTTAAATTCTGTGACAAGTTCAGAATCTAAGATGTAGCTTCTGCGCCACACAACTTGGCTGCTAATGGTCTCGCCGAAGCATTCAACATGACCATCATCAAACTTCTCAAGAAGTTTGTCTCTTCCGACAAACAATATTAGGATGAGAAGGAGAGTGTCTTCGGGACTATTGAACAAAGATCGGCACTCCCACGGGCACTATGCTCTTCTCCTTGATATATGGATGCTAAGTAGTGGTACCACTGGAAATTCAAATTCTATCATTGAGAACCACTCTCACGGAGAAAATGATGAACGAAGAACATCCTCAAAGTCATCTTTAAGAACTAGAAGCGCTGGATGAGTTCAGAGTCAAAGCTCAATATATTGAGATGGACCAGTCTCAGATATCAGGAGCCTTTAACAGAAGATTCAAAGAACGATCCCTTAACTAAGGAGACGTGGTCTTAGCTCTTCATCGACCCATGGTCATGACACACAAGACTAAAGGTAAATTCTAGCCTAAATGGGAAGGCCCATTTGTAGTAGAGATAGTCTCCTCAAATGGCAACAGTCTACTCAAATGGCGCATAATGCCTAATCGACCCAAACGGTAACAGGCTTATGGTACAAATCAACGATAAATTTCTCAAAAAATATTACCCATGAAATTGAGTCCACTTTCATCTCCCCATGGAGTTATCGGTCAAGTTTAAGTTTGTACCTCTGACCATGAGAATAATTTCTCAACCAAAGTCATCGATTATCGCAGTTTAATTTTAACAAAATTCTCCAGCGAGTCATCAAGTTAACACCACACCTCTGTTTGACTCTAGGAATCTTTTGCCATCGTCACGTTAACATCACAACCGTGAATAATTTGCACCTCTTTAGACTTGATATGTTAACACCATACCTCTGTTAGTCCCCTCTCTAAAATTGACCGGTTAACATTACACCTCTGTTAATCTTTTATACCGTTAAGTTAACATTAGACTTCTGAACGGTAGTTGATCCTTGGACTCCCTTGAATCTAACCGGTTAACACTACACCTCTATCGATCCTTTCCATTGACCGGTTAACATTACACCTCTACCGACTTCCCCTACTATCATGTTAATGCTACACCTTTGAACAATATGTACCCTTGGACTTGACCGGTTAATATTACACCTCTGTCAATCCCCTTTTGAGTCGATCGGTTAACATTACACCTTCTTCAATCTCTTCTACCTTTAACATGATTATGAGGTTAAATTGTTTCCTAACCTCTAACTCGTATATGAGGTTAAATTGCTCCATACACTCTAACGAGTATATGAGTATAAACTACTTCTCTACACTCCAACACCTTAAGAGCTTAAATTGTGTAGACTCTAGCAGGTACATGAGTATAAACTATTTCCTATGCTCCAACTACTCAAGAGCCTAAATTGTATACACCATGAATTTCCTAAATTGGTCGACATGATGGAATACTCCAGCTACATACGAGTATAACTATGGTTGAACATTCCGCTACGCTCCAGCAGCTACGCCAACATTCGGCTACAATCCAGCCGTTACTCTAATATTTGGCTAAGCTCCGGCTTCGCCAATATTTGGATAAGCTCGGTAGCTATGCTAACATTCGGCTACACTCCGGTAATCATGCCAACATTTGGCTAAACTCCAGCAGTTACGCCAATATTTGGATAAGCTCCAGTAGCTATGCTAACATTCGGCTACACTCCAGTAATCATGCCAACATTTGGCTAAACTCTAGTAGCTATGCCAATATTCGGCTACGCTCCAGCAACTACGCTAATATTCGATTATGCTCTAGCAGCTACGCTAACATTTGGCTATGCTCCAATTGCTACGCTAACATCCGGTTACACTCTTGTAGCTATGCAAACTTCACTTCAAATATGGGTTGAATGACATTTTCAACATCGTTCCAAATACAGCATTAGATGAACTCTTTTCAAGTCCTCAACACGAGAGGACACACAAATATGACTAAGTATTCAATGATGAGAAGCGATATTTAATAGTACACCTCTTGATATTACCCAAAGTATTTCGATCCATGCTACAAGTTAAATGCAGGATCTCGAAAACTTTAGGGGGGGTGTCTTGTAGACCGTCAAAATATACAGGTCCCTTCCACATACAGTTGATCTCTCGAGTCACCAGAGGATTGGATCAATACTCGCATAGTCTAATACTTGAGCCCAATACAAGCTCTAGAAGTGGATGCCTATGGACTGAACACATAATCGGATCAAAATGGCCCAAACACAAGCCCATAGCGAAGCTCGCCCAAGCCATATCGAAGCTCGCCCTAGCCATAGTGAAGCTCGCCTAAGCCACAACGAGCAAGCTTCGCCCAATAGCCCACGTGGGCCATGTCACTCACATTCGAAAGAAAGTAGGCTACCCACATTCTGGCAAAGTTCTCAATGAACTTTGCCCATGGTCATTATTGCAAACTTCGCCCATGGCTGTTACATAAGCTACTTTTAAGGAAATGGTTCATCCGACGAACTCACCCATTTAAGGGAAGTTAATGACAACAAACTGACCTACTTAAGGTGATAAGGCCCACTAACTCACCCACTTAATGCTTCCAAGCCTATAAATAAGCATGATCAACCTAAATGAAAGGGGCGGAGAAAAGATCTTGGAGCTACTATTGTTCTTGGCTTTTTGCCATTTGAGAAGAGGGGGGGAGAGAGAGAGAGATAGAGATTCAGAGGCTACATCGACAAAAGCCAGTCCCTCCTCCATTCTCATTGATCTTCATAGATCATCCTTATCGGCTAATCATTTAGCTCAATCAATGAACTTTGTGAGAAAGGATTTATTTTCTTCAGCTAGTCATCTAGCTTAATTAACAGTCCTTATAAGAAGGGAGCTGTTAGTATCTCTTTAAAGTAAATAATCATCTATTTACTCATAGATTATCAATCAGCAAAGACTCATCGCCTATTGCTCGGACCATCAATGGAGTATGTTGTACCTTGAAAATTACTAAGTATAATGAACCTCCCTTAGGCAGCCACATGTCATGTTTAATTGGTCTACCTTCCCCTAATCAAGGACCCCGACTCGAGCATTCACATAGCCGACCTATTTTTAGAGACGAGATCAAAGGCATCTTCCAGTCGGTCTCTCGACCCGGACCCAAGAAGAATAGCCCTTCCAGGCCAAGATCTGCTCAAGGAGTCAGAAATTCTAATATGAATGACGTCTTCCCCTCGACTTCACTGTAGACTGTCTCGAAAGATGAATTGACCTATCAGCTTCACCATGCCTAGCTACATAGCCCAGTCACCATCACATTTAATGCATGGCTAGGGTCATTATAACTCCCCTGTCGGAGTCATAATGACTCTTTGGATGATGCTAGCACTCCGACCTCCTTGTCAAATTAAACGTGAGGATGACTATCGAGCCGTGTAAAGCACCATCTGATCAACCTCCTGCACTGACCTGTCAAATTACTAATACTAAATAGTCCCCCATAGATTCCTATAAATGTGGGTCATTTCTTCTACATGAAGGTATGAACAGTCTTGACTAGAGAATACTCTCAAACTAAATTCAGCACTGTTGATGACAATTATCAAATAGCGGGTTTATTTGCGAATTATGGGGGTGTTAGGGTTCTCAATCTCCTTCAGATGGCTAGTTCTGGAGCTCGCTGTTCTTCCCTGCACATGAAGAACTTGGAGTTGGGTTCTCCAGTGGTTTCTCTGACGATCAAGTTGGTAGTTGATCTTGAGTGGGAAAATATGAAGTGAAAGTAGCTCCAAGTTGCATGAGAAAGACTAGATCCCCTTACCTTAGGCACACATTTTCCTTTTATTGTGGATTTAGAGGGGCAAATAGGTAACTTCGGTCGAGTTTAGTTGGCGGCCTAGTCATCACCTACTTCACAGGTATCAGCTACTAAAAGGAGTGAGTCAGCTAGGCATTTAATATGGGGATGACAGTAGATGCTTAGTGATGACGGGATCCGATGAGTCATAAAGACTATAAGGGCTAGAGCAATGATGACTCTGACAGAGCATTTAAGGTGAGGGCAGTCGGCTATCGGCGGAGGTTCGAGGGCGCGTTGCCTCTTGAGTCTACTTTGCGAGTGGGACGACAAGTACTGCCTTTTTAGTCAGCTACGTGAGTTGTCGGCTGGATTGGTATGCTGATTGCGGGTGTGTGGGGGGTTGATCTTGGGGTTAGGTCGACAAGTACCGCCTTTTTAGTTGGCTATGCAAGTTGTCGGCCTACTGAGTCGGTCGCATGGGCGATTCGAGTCGCTCGACTGTGAACATGTTTGATTAGGCATGGAATGGGACATGTGTCGGCCCATGAAGGCGATTAACACTTGGTGAACTTATGTCATAACACTGGCCCGTTTCACTTGGGCTCGGTGTGGTCGAGTCCGAGTGAAATTGAATTGCAGTTTGTTGAGTCCAATGGTGCATTTATGAGGGGGACTGAAAAGTCTCTTCGGATGTGGCGTTGTTGATGTCAGAGCATAATTTTTGGCTGCTGCCGCCTCGTGTAGCGTGCTTGATTGTGGGTGAATTAAGGCGAGGGGCGCTTCGATTCTGGAGTGGTTGCTTCGAATTCGATCTCGGCCGTTGGCTCAGAACTGATTCGACCATTACGATCTTGACAGCTATTGACTAAGCTGCCTATAAGTATGGTCACTGTGGTAAGAGGGAGGCTGTTGCTTTTTTAAAATTCCCAAATTTTAACCGCAAAAGAATTCCGACCATCCATCTTCTCCGGCGATCTTTAAGATAGTGCTGATGGCGACTTTTATGGTTAGGGTTCACCATAGCTAGTTGGAAAAATTCCATTCCAACATGACTCTGCTGCAGTTGAGGGTGTTATATGAGAAATTCGATGTTCCTCGAGCTTTTTTTTGATAGCGTAGGTGAAGTCGCAGGCGGTTTTTGACCACGATACGAGTTGAACTCCGGTGTATGTAAAGCATTTGGAATATGGTTTACGCCTGCCCCTGCACCCTTTCCTTTGCCGTGTTTTCCAGGCCTTGGGGGTGTCGCCATCGCAGATGAAGCTGAACTCGATCGCCACTCTGGTGGGATTCGTCGTCATCTGTCACTGGTTGGGAGTCGAACCAACCTTAAACTTGCTCGGTCACCTAGTCTGTGTTAAGGTAAATTAGCGTGAGGCTCACTTCTATCTTTAGGTATTAGGAAGATATAAGATAATCGCTGACCCCCCGAGTCGAACAAAGGCTGAAAGGAGAGGTTCGTATGGGTCTCAGGGGACGACTCTAACTTGGGCTGCTCTAATTAGCCCGAGATCTCGAGGGAGACTTTGAAGGCAGGGCCATTGTCAAGTGCCGAAATACGTGCGCTGGAGAAGATCAAGGCGTACACGGGTTCTCGCAAGATGGAAAACTTACTCAACAATTCAGTCTTGCGAGTGGTCGGTATCTCCTTCGGGCCTCCTTCTGCTTAGGACAAAGCAAGGGTGGCGAAGATAACTTTGGGCTCAGAGGAAGCCATGGAGGTGCTGACGACTCCACCTGTTGAAACTCAGGAGGGCCTCAAGAAGGGCCTTCGATGAGGCTAGCAAAACGCCTCTGTCAGGATTTGGCCCATGAGGAGGCGACAGAGGTTCACGCTCATGCGGCCGAGATAGCCGCTAGATTGGCGAGATCGAAGCCCGCGACTACTTGGGCCAAGAAGAATAAGAGGCTAAGGAAGGTGGGTAGTCAAGTGCCCAAGAAGACAGCCGAGATGGCGGAGACCGAAGTCGTCTATGTTGACGATAGGTCCCCAGCCCGAGAAGAGGGGGCTAACATTCAGATGAATGAGGCCGAAGCTAAGGCCCCAGGAGGAGACGAGACTCTGGTGAAGATTGAAGCCCAAATAGGGGGTGAAGGGGCCTCAGATACTCTCACCGAGGAAAGAGCTGGCCGCAGGGGAGCGTCTCTCCTTGAGAAATTAGGATGGCCGTATCCTCATCATATCGATGTGATCGAGCTAGAAAAGTAGGATTGACTGAGGATGTTGTTGATAGGCTCCTCCAGAGTTGGTCCACGGCATGACAAGGAGCCGACCCCGGAGCATAGGCACAAGCCCACTCGTTACCATGACGAGAGGGGGTCGGTGCTCGAATCTTGGCTCGCTTAATCGAAAGCGGTGGAGCAATTCTATCTGCCCCACGATGATAAAACTTTGGGGGAGGTTCTAGATGTCGACCTTCACCCAAGCCTTAGGAGTTACTTGGTTTGCGGGGCTCTGGTGGAACAGGAGTTATTCTGTCGGGTAGAGCAAGTCTGAACCTCCTTCCTCAAGCTTCAAGGGGAGTCGGAAGCTCAAAAGGCTGATCTTGAGAAGGCTCTCCTATCGTTGTTGACTAAGGAAGATGAACTGGGCAACTGGCGCCGAGAGATGGAAGTGAAGGAGAATATGATTGATGGCTTCAAGGCTTTGGATAGATAGAAGTCGACCAAAATCGACAAGCTCAAGCGCGAGCTACTTGAACGAAATAATAGGATAAAACATTTATCAGAGGAGGTCACGCTTGGGATGTGAGAGAGGGATCATGTTTTAGAGCTGGCCTAGTCGGATCACTACGTCGTTCAACGTCTGAAGGCTGAGCTGTAGGAGGAGCAGGCAGCTCTCAAGAAGCTCCGAGAGGAGAGTACCCAGGCCGCACTGGAAGCCGAGCGGCAGCACGAGTCATCCCTCACCGAGATCCAAGCTTTGCAAGACCAAGTCACCTATCTAGATTCTGAGGCCCATTAGTTCGAGGTCATTGAGGACTATCGCCATAGTGCCTTCGGAAAGGTAGAAGTGGTGCTGGCTTGTAAGGCAGGATATGATTATCTCGCGGCATAGCTTCCGGCCGAGATGAGGAGTGTACCTAAATATTTCCACTATCCTCTAAGGGTTGCTAACTGCCTAGAGGCGCTCTTGGATATAGAGGATTAGGGAGGGGGACTTGAGCTTGGTGGCAAAAGTGATGCCGAGGATGAGGAGTTGGACGATGAGGCTGACGAGGGCTCTGCTGAGAAGGCTGGGGAGAAAAGTGAGGGCTCACCAAGCAAGCTGGCGAGGGTTCGGCTTGAGACAGTTGGGTGAGTTTGCTAGGAAAGAAGAAAAGTAAAGGGGCCGAGCTGAAAGTCCAGTCGACTCCCTTGCCACCCACTGTTAATGCTCCTTCACTTCCGACTCCCGATCATGGCGTCGATCCATCCCTGTCTCCAAATCTTGTCCCTTAGGGCTCATGTATCTCCATCATGTATTATTTTTTTTATAAATGGTATTGTAAATACTTGAAGGATATGAATAAAAGATATTTTTGTCAATTTGAACTGTCTCTTGCATTCTTTGTGTTGAACTATACTTTTGAGTTTGCTTCAGGGATTGGGATGACTCGACTTTGTGTTTTAGATTGCTGATGTCTTCATGTCTCGAACGGGCGCATTCATAATGACTCCATGGATGGGCGATATATGCCTTGGGCTTATGAAAATGATGCTAAGGTCTTGCATTTGCACTTTGGTTTCTCATAAAAAATGATAGTGGTTTGTGTCGGAGTTGGCCAAATCGATGAAGACCGAGTACATATAGGTTCGGGTAGAAGTATCTCGCTTATGAGTAGGCTTAGTGTGAATACCCTAGGGAGAATCATAGGCTCCATCCTTAGATCAGTAAATGATGCCGCCGAATCTTTGGACTGGATATATTGAATCGATTTGATTCAACTTGTTATAAGGAAGGGTAAGTGTCCTTATTATTCGACTCGACCTTAACGAGGACCGACTAACATCGCATTTTTAGTCGGTCACGCGAGTTGTCGGTCCATAAGGTTGGCTGTAGGGGCAGTGGCTAGAGTTGTTCGTATGATTGGGCACAGGGCCGGATACGTGTCGGCCCCAAAATGGTAGATCGACACTTAGCTATCTGCAGGGCTCTTTCCCTTAAATTCGAATGGTCGAACCGGGGGGAAGCCCAAACAGTGGTCAGTTTGTGGTCTTCGAGGTGTATTTATGGGGAAGACAATAAGTTGCTATTGGTGTGACCTCTTGACATCACCGAATGTCATGCGTCATTGTCACTTCGATTTCTTCGTAGATCAACGTATTGAATGAGGGCGGCACTTCGTTTCTTGTGAGGCCCGTTCAAATTTTGAGGTCGATCTCAGCCATCCATCTTGGTTCGAGTCGGCTATTCTGATCCCGACACGTGTTAGTAGTCGAGCTTATATATATATATACATCATCTCTGCGGAGGGGTTTCTTTTACAGACTTTTTGTGCTAATTTCCTAAACTCGAGCTTTTCTGCTTCAAGCAATTCCGACGATCTCTGATGGTTTCCACCAATTCTGCCACCGTCCGCAATGAGATGAGGATCAACCTCCTCTGATTGTTCCATTCAAAGATCTGTGCAACTAAGCTCGAAGCATATTATGACCACTTCGATCTTCCCAAACCATTCACCTTGTCGGCCGGATAGGTTTGAAGCAGTGTATCACCACAGCGGTGATGTGGACCCTATCTATCTGAAGCATTTAGAGTACAGGCTCTGGCTGCCAATCCACCCCTTCATCTGACGCGTCTGCGAAACTCTGGGGGTATCCCCTTCTCAAATCAAACCGAACTCCATCGCTACCTTGGTGGGGTTCGTAGTCATCTGCCATCGGTCGGCGTTGACCCGAGTCTGCGCATGCTTCGGCCACCTTGTCGGCTTGAAGATGGCGAAGAAGGAGGGGCACTACTTCTTCCAAAACTTGGGTGGTTGCAAGCTTGTCTCGAACGCCCCCGACTCCAACAAGGATTGGACGAAAAAATTTATGTGGGTCTTTGGGGCCAACCCCATCCACTCCTGTCTGACTTGGCTTGAGATCAAGAAGGATGCACTGAAGCTAGTTCTACTTTTGGCTACAGAGGGGCAGACACTCGACAAGATTCGAGCCTATGCTAGGTCTCTCGAGAGATGAGTAACCTCTTCGACCTGGCCGTCCTTCGCTTAGTCGGGATATCGAGTACCCTACCAACCGATGTAGATACCATTCAGGTAGTGGTGTTGGCCCTTCTGCTAAAGGAGGTAGAAGGAAAAGATCAGGCTTCACCGAAGCTGGGCTCAACTATAAGGCCCCAGAAATGGTTGAGGGATGAATTGGCTCCTTCAGAAGTCAAATTGGTGGCGGTGAATGCCGCCGAGATTGCGACTCGGCTGGCAGGACAGAGTGCTGCCACTCAGACTAAGAAATCGGAGAAGAGGAGAAAAAGGATGAGGAAGATGAGTAGCCGAGGTCCTCACAGGAGTGCCGAACTGAGTCAAGTTGACCTGGGGGGAGCAATAGAGGCAAGTGTTCCCTCTCTGTGTCCAAAGGTTGATCCGCATCCCCCATTCTCGGATGTCCCCCCTCCTGAGCCGATAGAGATTTTCATCACCGATGAGACTTCTCCCATTCGGACAGCGGGGAGAGAAGAGGTGGCGGAGCCCATGGAGGCTAAAGTTCGGACTGGAGAGTCGACAGCTCAAGCCCCTCCATCCAAGCCAACCTACGGGCCTGGTTAGGAGCCTGCTGGGGCATTGATCATGGTCATAGGGGAGACGATCCAGCCTCAGGCGGTTGAGGAGTCGGTGAGGGTCGATAGTGCTTCGGTATCAGAGGGTAGCTTCAAATGTCCCTTCCCCCACTGCATTGATGAACTCGACCCTAATGTGTGGGGGAAGTTAAAGGCCATGTTGATTGGCACGTCGGGGGAAGGCCCTCAATACGATGGGGAGCCATCTGCGGACGATAGGTTTACCCCTAAGAAGCATCTTGGCAAGAGAAGCTCAATCCTAGAGTCCTGGATGGCCCAGTCTCGGGCGTTGGAGCAGTTCTCCCTCACTAGGGATGATGACATCCTTTCGGGGATACCCAGCGTTAGCCTCCACCAAGCCCTCAAGGGCTATCTACTACGGGGGGCCCTAGTAAGAGCTATTTTCTCAGCTCGAGCTTGAGCAAGGCCTCCCTGATAATTTTCAAAAGGTGTTGGAGGGCGAGAGAACGGCTCGGGAGGCAGCCGAGTGGAAAGTTGCTGCCTTAGAGGCCGAGCGGGTGGCTTGGACTCGGAGCGAGGGCAAGTGGCATCGGGAGCTGGAGACTCGGGAAAAGATGATTTAGGGGCTCCAGGCACATCGCAGTAAGCAATCAGCCATGATTGCTAAGCTCAAGGAGGAAATCGGCCATTTCCAGCATGAGATCCTTGAGCCCGACGACCGAATCAGGTATCTGACTGAGGAGATCGAGGCTGAGAAATGTGAGAGGCTGGATGCCCAGGAACGTGCTAGGTTAAAGCGCCTGGATTCCCAAACCTTAAAGATCAAGCCGGAAGAGGAGCAATCAGCCCACAAGACGTCCCTAGCTAACATCCAATCTCTAGAGGATCGCCTTGCTTTCTTGGAGTCAGAGGCTTATAGGGTGAAAATCATGGAGAAATACCGTGAAGGCCCCATAGGTAAAGTGGAAGTGTAGCTAGCTTGCAAGGTCAGCTTTGACTATCTTCTGGCACACCTCGGTCTGATCACTCCCACTCTCTATTATCCTCGCCACCAACTGCCTTGATATTTTATAGGAGATAGAGACGAAGGGAGGGGAAATAGTGCTGGATGTGGATGATGGGGATGAAGGAGATGAGGAATCGGGGGAAGATTCCGCAGGGGACGATCGAGATGAAGTCACCATTACCGCCGCCGCCCAACCCCTCGCCCCGAAGTTGAGTGTCGCCCTACCCCGATTCGAGCCCTTGATATTTTAAAGGAGATAGAGACGAAGGGAAGGGAAATACTGCTAGATGGGGATGATGGGGATGAAGGAGATGAGGAATCGGGGGAAGATTTCACAGGGGACGATCGAGATGAAGTCACCACTATTGCTGCTCGGTGCGTGTCAACCTCCTCGCCAAGTCAACTCCACAAGCGACCTACGCACCCAAATATTTGGCCGACATCTCACGAAGTTGACTCAAAAGGCGGTACTTCTCGGCTCTCTACCTGACGAGTCAAGAGGCGACGGCTACCCCGAGCCCTCCGCTGTCAGCTGGTCACCATCACATTAAATCCATGATCAGAACTATCATTTCTCCAACCCCGAAGATCTTTATGACACATCGAACCACGTCGGCACTACATGTCTCCTGTCACTTCACATTAAATACCGAAGTGACTCCTCCACTCGGCAGCCAACACTTGTAAAGTAAATGCTGACTCAGTTGCTAGCCCAAGCCTAGCCAAAGTTACCAAACCACCCCCTAATTACTACTATAAATAAGAGGACTATTCCCAGTATTGGGGTAAGCAATTTCTAAGCAATACTTTCTGGTAACTAAGGAATTCTCCAGTTCTTCACTTTCTTCCCCACTCAAGCAAGAAACTGACTTGATCGTTGGAGGAACAACCGGAGAACACAACTCTACCCTCTTATGAGCTCTTGCATGTGCAGGGAAGAATAGCTCATCTCAGAACTGAATATTCGAAGAAGTTAGCGGACCCTAACCTCCTTATTTCATAATTAAGTGACTGTGTGATTCCCAACATCAACAATATATATATATTCGAAAAATAAATTGATCAAGAGGCTTAAAATTTATTTGAAATGAAGAATTAGCATGTTCTTTTCAAAATTTTTGATTAAATTTCTAAGTTGAACTTGGTTTTGTATAACAATGATGAAAAGATTTTCTAAGAAATTTACTTTGGAGTTATACATAAAATCTTTTCTTGAGTAAAAACTAGCTCGGATTAGAGTGTTTAAAGATATCAATTGAATTAATTATACATTGACTTTTTCAAACTTGACAAGATGATCGAATTTTATGGGTATATTCGCTGTAAACCCTCACGAGACTACAACTTGTCCTCTAGGGTAACCTAGGAGTTTAAAAGCTTGTTATATGCGCTAAATACAACTGTGATTTTTGTGAAAGAGAGTTAGGATTTTTCTTTCTTTTCTTTTTATTTTCTTTCTTTGCTAGAAGACTAGCAAAAATTTAGGTATGAGGGTATTTGATCATCACATTTTATTACACTTTTATACCCTCATTATCTATTTTATTTAAATAAATATATCACTAATAATATATTTTATCTTAATTAGTAGGTTAATTAAGAGTTAATGAATAAGAGCCTAAAAGAACCAAATTCCCTTTTTTTTTGACCATCTACTGATGCCTAATATCAAGCCAAGAGGAGGCCCACAAAAGCCCAAGGAACCAAGAAGAAATCAGGCCAACAAATCAATAAAATTTATAATTTTGATATAAACTAATCGGCCCACCAACCGATTGGCCAATCAATCAACCAACCGATTGGCCGACTAATTGGCCGACCGATTGGTTCATAACAAAATCAGATTTATGGCTGAAATTCAATCTTTGGAGCCCAAGCCAAATCTAATGGCTCTTATTGATTGCTGTAGGCTATAAATAAGGGTAGAAGCTGGTGAGGGCTTTGAATAAGGAAAATTTTGTAAACTCCATTTTGGAGAGGAGGACCTTTAATTTGGTCTTCAAATTTGTAAACTTTTTAAGTTTGCAATAAATAAATAAAATTTATCCTTTTTTAATTTTATTTATTCTTCTTTGTTAAAGAAGATGAAGATTTGCTTTCAAGGGGTCAACCCCATACAAGACAAGTTTTATTTTTTCTCTCTTGATTTTTGTTTTAGAAAGTCATGTTTTAGGATGTTATTTTCTATTTATATTGGTAGATTAGATTTATTTCATGCCATATAGTATAGATTTACTTTTATGCTCTTTTATTTTAGTCAAATAGAACTCAAAATTAGAATTAGGATAATTTGTGGGATAAAATTTTATAGTGTTAGTCATCTAGAACTAAAACTAGAATAAAATTTTACAATATTAGTCGACAAGAACTCTAACAAAACTAGAATTAGGATAATTGTACAAAATTATCCCACTTTTTATTTTTCTATACAAAAATGAGAGCTCTAGTCTCTCAAATTATATCAAGTTTTAGCTTGGAACTAAGGTGGTAAAAACTAGAACTCCTTTTATTTTATTATTTTTTATTATTTTATATATTTCTTTTTTCTTTACTTCTTTCCTACTATGGTCATCACCATCACTTGAACATGCCATCGATAAAATCTCGTCTCGCTTAGTCATCTTTGATATTTTCTTTTTACCAAATATTATAATTATATAATTAATTTAAAAGTAAAGATTGTATCAATCAATAATTTATTAAACAATAAAATTGAGAGATGAAGGAAAGAGATCTCGGGAGCAAAAAGAAAGGAAAATGTGAAAAACCTTTTTTTTACTTGTACCACAATAATAATTAGAAAATAAAAAAGCTACAACATATAATAATTATCAATATCTTATAGTCTAACCAAAAGTTATTTAATAGTAAATAACATTCTCGTTAATAATTATCAATCAATAATAGGAAGTTTAAAATACATAAATGGTATTTATATCCTCAAAATGCATAAATGTAAATGGTTAAAATATACTCTCTCTTGGACCAATGCTTAGTCCGAGTCCAAGAAGTGCACACCCATAGGCTAAACACTTCAGATGGGCTCAAGCATCAGCCTATGGTAGGCTATAGCGAAGTTCGCTTTGATCACATGGGAAAATGACTACATCCGAGCTAAAGAGGACCTAAGTCCGAGTCAATCCTCAAGTCGGATTTAGGGCCGAGTCAAAAGGCATCCTCAAGTCGGACTTTGAGTCTAAGTTGAAAGGCATTTCTAATTCAGACTCTAGGCCGAGTCGAAAGGCATCCTCAAGTCGGCCGAGTCAATAAACGAGTTCAAGTCAAATTCTGAGTCAAATCTGAATTTATCAGAAAAGCTCACCCAAGCCATAGCGCAGCTCACCAAGTCATAATGAAGCTTGCTCTCAAGACCAAGTCAAAGTGAAGCTTCTAGCGAGATTTGCCCAAATAGTCCACGCGAGACACATAGCGAAGTTTGTGAAGCCATTGCAAAGTTTGCTTAAGCCGAAGCCGCAGCGAAGCTCTCCAAAGTTGCAGTGAAGCTCACCCAAATAGCAACGAGCTTCGCCCACTAGCCTACATTGGCTGTGTAACCCATTCTAGCGAAGTTCGCTCATGGTTGTTATTGACGAACCTTGCCCGTGGTCATTATTGGTGAACCTCGCCCATGGCGTTATTGGCGAACCTCGCCCATAACCGTTTTTCAAAAGCTATTTTTAAGAAAACGGTTCACCCACTAACTAACCCATTTAAGGGAAGTTAATGACCACTAACTCACCCATTTAAAGGAGAGTTAATGACCACTAACTCACTCATTCAAGAGGAGTTAAGGCCCACTCACTCCTTAATGCTTTTAAGCCTATAAATGGCATGATCAACATGAAGCATGGGGGCGGAGGAAAGGTCTTGGGGCTAACATTGTTATTGGCTAGACTTCTTGCCATTGAAGGGAGGGAGGGAGGGAGGAGGGAGGGAGAGAGAGAGAGAGAGAGAGAGAGAGGCTACGTCGACAAAGAGCCCATCTCTCCTCAATTCTCATTGATCTTTATAGATCATTATTATCGGCTAATCATTTGGCTCGATCAACGATCCTTGTGAGAAATGATTCATTCTCTTCAGCTAGTCATTTGGCTTAATCAACAATCATTGTGAGAAAAGATCTATTAATATCTCTTCGAGTTAAATAGCATCTATTTACTCAAATATCATCAGACACGCAAAAGACTGGATAACACGCACGCACAAAAATAGCGGAGAAGGTGGTGTTTGGTCTCTTATTGATATCTCTTCATCTATAGAAGATTGCGCTATCTTTCAAGAGATCAGAGATCATCAATAGCAAAAGACTCATTGTCTTAGTCGGACCGTCAACGGAGTACAAGATCAACACTCCATCGGCACACAGAAAAGAACCCAGATAATATAAATTTCTTGTTTCAATTGTAGTTTCTCTTTGAATTGTAATCTGAGCTAATTGTAATTCAAAAGACCTGAAACAATAAATATATACTTAATGATTATAAAAATTTATCCCATGCTATTTTATCAAAATATCCCGCCTGTAAAATTATTCCTATTTATCCCACTAAAATATTCCACTTGCAAAAATTATTCCACTTTAACAATTATCCAACTTAGCACTAAATTATTCCTATTTATCCCACTAAAATATCCCATGCAAGAATTTATTTTCTTGCATTTTTCTTTATAGTATATATTTACTTTTATGCTCTTTTACTTTTGTTAGTTAGATTTTCTTTATGCTCATAGTTTAGATCTTTATTTCCTTTTCTTATTCTTATTTATGTAGTTAATTTTTATTTTTATTCTCTTTCTTTATGCTCTTATTTCAAAATGTGCAACTAAATCTTGTAGGAATTCTAGAATTATATGAAACTAGTTTAATATCTTTAATGATTTGTAGGTTGCTCTCTTTGTGATCAAAATGATCATGTTTAGGATAATCAACTAGAGAACTAATTGATAGAAGAACAATTTAATAATTTATGCTTACCTTAAGTGGTTTGCTAGGTTATGCTTATAAATTCTAGAATTACTATCTAATTATTATTCTTTTCATGAATGAAAAGTTTACTTGGATGATAATTTAATAGGTTATGCTTTCTTTAAATGGTTTGATAGTCTATACTTAGTAAATCTAAAGTAAAATGTGATAGAAAGAGAGTAGTTCATAAGTCCTTAATGAAATTAATTAGTAGATTCAATTTGAGATTCCTATCTTCTCTACTTGATTTCCTCAGTATTTTATTTATTTTAATTTTTTTCTCATTTTGATTAATTTTTCTAGTCTTGATTTTATTCTTTTCTATTTTCTTTATTTCTCCTCCTTGTTTATTCTTTGTTTCTTTTTATTTGTTCACTCTCTTTCTCCCTATTTTTCTTTTATGTGTAAATAATTACACCCTCTCTATAACTCTTCATTTTCACTCCTCTTTGTCTGCACACAACTCTAGGATCCAAATTAGAATATTTTCTACACACCTTCCTCGTGGGATCGACATTGTAACTATACCATAACTTGATTGTGCACTTGCAATCTTGACACTATTTTCACAACATGAGCAATGCTAGGAGGACCCAAAAATGAGACAGATTTATGGGACTAATGACATGGACTGCTGATGTCTCTACAAAAGCTAGCACCATAAATGCTATGCTTACTAATATACAAGGGTATTTTGGTCACAAAGTTTATTTCTATCTTTTCTCATCCGCGGCCATCAATTAAGGGGGTGTTTGTTTCACCCTCTTTATAGATTAGGAATAGGAATTGGATCTAACAGGGGTAATATTATAAATAAAGTATTCTAGTGGTATCTTATTACTATGTTTGGTTCACAAAATTTTTATAGATGAGGGTTTCTATATAGTTGAGAAAGATGGGGGTTTTGGTAGAAGCCCAATTCAAATAGGTTTGGGTGGAATTGGGTTAAAAAGCTGACACCAACAATTATTTGGGAATAAAAAAACCCTAACTTTGTTTCGATTTTCTTTTATGGAATTCGCCACTGTGAAAACCCTAGAATCATCGTCCCCTTCTCCCGCTAACTTCCTCCCGTCTCTACTCTTTCCCTTTCGCGCCTCACCCACCCTCGGCCATTCCGACGAGTAGATCTGATGATTTCCCTCTTCGAAATCACCAAGGGATCTGACGTTCCTTATTTTTTATATTCGATTTTGCGATTCGATTATGAGCTTCAATCTGGGAATTTGTGCTTTGATTTTGTTTTGCGATTTGTGGCTTAGATTTTGAGGTTCGTTTTCTGGTTGGAACTGCTATTTTGTGGTTCGATTTTGAGGTTCGATCTTCGATTTTGAGCTTCGATCCCGAGCTTTGATTTTGAGCTTCGATTGGGAGGTTCGATTTTTAGCTTTGATTTGGTGCTTCGGTAGTCGAACTTTAATCTCCTTAATTGCATCCGTTCCTTTGCAAGCTGAGGTATAATTCAATAATCCATTTTTTTTATTCACATGTGATCATGGATGCTGCTTGTTCTTTACATGATTTTGTGCGAAATTGGTAGAAAAATTTATTAGATGTGCTAATATTTGGTAGACTAGATTTTTTATTGCAGCCACAATATATTTAATGATTTTTTAAAAAAAAATAAAAAAGCTGAATTTTTTTGGCCAATTTATGTTGATTTTATTGCAGCCACAAAATATCACTACTAAAATTACAGAAATTTTCCAAGCTAAGAGTTGTTTTTCGACAAGCTTCAATTCTTTCTTCAATCTCTTTGATTTCAAAATATTTATCTCCAAACTTGTTTTCTTTGACAAATTGGTTTCCTTGGTTGCTTATTTCTCCTCCTTCATGAGCCCATTCAAAAAAAAATTGCATTCTCTATTTGGGTATTTTGCACACCCCCAATAATACATCCCCTTATTTTTACCATACTTGCACACTTTCATGGGTGTTTAAAGATTGCAATTGCACCAAACTTTAAATTTTTCAGGGCATTCTTTTGATATCATATTGATGGAGGAGATGAAACTTGCAAACAATGAGAATATTATATAATGGGTTCAATCCACATTTATAACCTCCAAGGCCTTCGAACTAGCCGTTGGACTCATGATTTTTTTGGTTTTGAAATTTTGGCAAATGGGTAAGATTACCCCAACTCAAGTTTTGTGCAAATTCAGTCCACTAGTGAGTGATAAGTTTACCTATAGTGTTGTAATTCATTTATCCCAAAAATTTCTTATTCCAAACCAAACAAAAGAATAGGAATTGGAGGGTTTCTATAAAGTTGGATTCTATATTCTTATGTTATGAACCAAACATAGAAAGGCAAAAAAATGGGGATTTCAAAGCATTTTATGACAACAAAAAATGAATCCTTAAAATTTTTATAGATTAGGAAGAAATCTATAATAAAAAAAAACACCCTTTTCCTAATCCTATTCTTTATAACTAGTGAACCAAACACCCTCTAAACATAAACACACCTTTTCCCCAAATACATCACCGGCCTCTAACAATTTGTTGTTGCCTTCGCCATCAATTAGTCAGCCTCCAACAGTTCGTCGTTGCCATCATCTGTTTGTTGCATCATCTCATTAGCCATATCTTCAAATTGCCAAGATCTCTCTTCTCATCATAATCTCCAAAACAAATCTCTCTTTTAAAGATTTTAACTTCCAAATTGAGTCCAAAGCTTAACATATTGTAGAAGCCTCAACCTTTCAGCATCCAATACAAAATGATCCAGAGAGCTCTACATCCATCAAAGTATCAACTAAAATCAATAGGGTAGAAAAGAAAAGCCAATTATTACGCTTATTAGCCTTAAAACTACCAGAAAATGGAGTAGGAGGTAGTTGGGTTTTCCATTGTGTTGAATGTAGAGAGAAGGAATCGTGGGTGAGTTCCTGCATAGTTTTTTTATTATTCCTTAAATGCCCTCCTTATTATTTATTCATATTTCCACCTTGGAAAAGAAAATAGACGACAATGTATTCCATGTCATTTGTCCCGTATGATGGTCCCATGTTTTGGGTCCAAAAAGAATTATTCTTCACAACATATCAGCTTCAAAGAGTCAGAGCCCATTAACATACATCTTGTTACTTAAGGATGGTGGAGGCACAAATTACAAGCATTATTTTTCCCTCTTAAGTACTTGTCATGGATGAATTAGAGAACTGCAATCGTCCAAAGAAATATCCTGAGCAGAGGAAGTACTAGCAATGACTGATCCCAACGGGTATGAAGATAAATCCCGATGTGGTGGAATTTGTAAGTCATTAACACTGCCTTCCAACATTTCTATAACTTTGCTTATTGGAGGTCGATTTTGGGGCATTGTTTGAATGCACCATAAACCAACTAATGTCATTTTCCTTATAATTTCTTCACTTGCAGCAGTCACTCCATAAGCTAATAAGTTGCCATTTTTATTTAAATGTTCATATATCCAATGTGGAAAATATTCTTCGCTACTGTTGTCACTTGCATTTGCATTCTTTCTTCCTCCAACAATTTCTAGTACCATCATTCCATAACTGTAAACATCAGACTTACTCGATACAACTCCAAAATTTCTTGAGAAAACTTCGGGTGCAATATATCCTATTGTTCCTCTAGCACCTGCAATGGATATTATACTATCTTTCTTCTGACATAACTTGGCGAGTCCGAAATCAGAAATCTTGGGGCAAAAATCTTGGTCAAGTAATATATTGTGAGGCTTGATGTCAAAATGTACTATGCGTGTGTTGCACCCTCGATGCAAATATTCTAGCCCTCTAGCAATGCCAATCGCTATCTGATATAAGTTTTCCCACTCAAGAGTTGTTTTTGGTTTCTCTGAATAGAGGAATTTCTCAAGTGAACCATGACACATGAAATCATAGATGAGTGCTCTTTTGGACCCCTCACAGCAAAAACCCAAAAGGCTAACAACATTAACATGGGAAGTCCCACAAATGCTTGCAACTTCATTGATAAATTCTTCCCCATCACCTTGAGTATCTTTTAATATCTTTACTGCCACTAAATGACCATTGTTGAGAGTGCCCTTAAATACGGTGCCAAAACCACCTTGACCGAGTTTTTCTTGAAAAGCTTTTGTTATTTTTTTCACCTTTGAATATGAATATCTCTTAGGGGCCAAAGCTCCATATTTCTCTAGAAATTCTTCAATATTTTTATCGTTGGAAACCTTCGTATTCTTGTATAAATAAAGAGCCACTGTTAGACATACTAAGAGGAAGCTTGCCCCTAGAGCAGAACCTGGAAAAGGAAACAGACTGTATGATGAGTAAGATCTAACATTTACAAGATTTATTTTAATTTTTCAAAAAACAATCACAAGAATTATATGCCCTAAATGAATCCCACCAATTATAAATTTAGAAAAATTGCTATAGCTGATAAATTTAAGAGCAAATGTCATCATAGTACTTATACTGGCCTTTTCTTAAATGCATACCATCAATAAGACTCCTAAGGATCAGATTTCGATGTTCATCTTGATATAAGGAATAAAACTACAAAAAGTTAGTTGCCAATTGTCTCTATTATCCGGATATAGTAGCTGCAACTCCTCCATTTGCGTTAAGATTATGAATCTATCTATACCTTGTTGATGCAGGCCCTTTAAATCAGAGTTAATGTAACCCAATATGCCTTTTGTCTTGTCAATTGCTGTGGAGACACTAACACTATGTTTCTTTCTCATCGCTCAAAAGTTGCATAATTGAAATTTACACTCCTTGACTCCCTTAAGTAAATTCCTTCAATGCAGTATCCGAAGACCTCTTTCACTCATATGCTCCAGACGCTTATGCTGTAACCTCGAAGTATCCTCCACATGTTTTTATGTTGTCCCGATCACATCATCTCCGGTCACCGTGCTCCCAAACAACTTGAACAAGTTTGTCCTTCGCTCTCATTGCAAGATGACCATCAAGCCTTTAAGTCACCTTAAGTGTTGTTGCACCTTCACTTACGGTTTGCATCCCACACTTTCAAGTGTTTTGAGAGAAATCAGGTTCTTTTTTAACTTTGAAAATGTGCCAAACATTTGTAAGAGTTCCCACCATCTCGTCAAACATCTTAACCTTGGTTTCTCCAATGCCAATAGTCTTGCAAGTAGGCTTGTTCTCCATGACGATTGGTGCACCATTGTAGTCCTCATATACGTCGAACCACTCTTTATGCGGGCACAAATGATATGTGCAAGCCAAGTCAAGTATCCATGAACCAGAATAAGAATCCCTTCTCTTGGATTTACCTTTGGCTGCTTCTCAATTCTAAGCCATATTCAAGACCCATACACATATCCCTACCCATATACATGCAACATAGTCTATAAGCACGTGCTTCATCAATTCAGTCAATAATGGAAATTTTAAACTCTACACGGACTGGAGTTTAATCTCACATGAAAAACTCGCAAAAGAATTCATGGTCCTCTCACGCACGACAGAGGGAAACATTATATCTATGGGTGGAGAGTCACTCGGAAGAATAAAATGACGAATTGGAACTGTAAACTCATGAAGAAAACTGGTGTTTGATTCAGGTAAATAAAGTAGCTGCAGATCTTGAATCTTGATGCCTAATCAGATAAATAAAGTAGCTGCAGATCTTGAATCTTGATGCCCCCTCCCCCCAAACAACAAAAAAAAGTTCCTCTGGAGATGTTCCTACATTCAATCGTGCATATTTCCTCTGTATTCTCGTAGGCACTTGATACCAAATTTTCTATATCCTACCAGGTTAGGACATGCCAAATAAAGGCCTAGAAGTACATACGTGATTTTCTACTTTGAGAAAGTATCACACACAGACTTTTAACTCCACCGAAATCCTTACACAAAAGTTTATGGGGAGTCCAAATAGGGTAAGGAACCACCAAATTGATTGACTAAAGTTTACCTCACAGCATCCTGCATAAAAATATCTAATAATCCAATGGGTTAATTATATCCAATTGCACATGACACTTCTGCAAACACGTATTATGAAAAGGCTAGGATGGGTCATCCAGTAATAGAAAGTTCATAACAATCTAATCTATTTTCACATGAAGCAGAAGCTAAGGAATTTTACTTGCAATGTGCAAGCAACTAGCTACTCTCACACTTCATATTTACACTTGTTTTTAACTCTGAAGTAGAATACTATGAAGCAGTCTTAAATAAACAGGTTACCATCAGGAGTCATTTGTCAAAAATAGATAGCTTAAATTTCAATATAGATTCATTACCTACTCCAATAATTGTCCTTGGTGCTCTTCTGCCTTTCCCTGAACATAAAAAACACCAAATGTGGAGGTTAAGAAAACTCTGAAAATTAGAAATTCACATAAAAGTTAGAACTGAAACAAAATAAGATTGACACCTCAAAAAAGAAGCACAAATTTGAGAATGATCACGACAGAGTTATGTGTAGACATAGTCTGAGAATAGGATAGTTAACAGTCAAAATTAAGAAATTAATAATCAAAACAACACTACAAAAATGACTTCTATGCTTATTAACAAGGTTTATTAACACTCGGAAGTTTAAAATGGATAAACCAATGACCAGGAGCACACTGTACACAATGACACGACCCACTCAAACAAAATAAGTTGGTTTGATCCTAAATATCCCAACATATATAGTAAGGAAGTACAGAGCAAAAATTCTCTACTCTAGGAAACTATGGCACACCTATAGACTTCTATCTCAGCCAAAATCCATACAACCTTCATAAAACCTTGTAATAGCCTAATTTTATAGCAGATTTCGCAGCTTTGTGGATAAAAATTATTTAACCAGTACTCCGATTTATTCTAATAGTAGAGATTGTAACCTCTGCAACTAATGGACTTGTAGGTTGAACGAAAGTAATCAGTGAATGACTCTTAAATCTCTTGTATGCAACTTTAAGGGATGGGCACATTTGGATGATGATTTAACAGATTTAAAGAACGGATTGGAACTGCAAAAGAAAACTGTAGTATGCGTCAAATAAATAGCTACTAAGTGTCAGATCTTAATCGTGATTGCTTTTTCTGGTAGGAGATGTTTACACCGTTAAATTATATCGTTGGTACTCAAAAATCGCATTCTATCTGAAAGATTCCTCTACAATCAAGTGAACTAGTGCTTGTGAAGAAAGGGTAGCGGATGTCAATATCTCCCCATCTTTCTGCGATTGAGATATAAAGAAGAGTCCACAAGATGCAGATCCAATATCAAGTGCTTGTCCTTGACCAAGATGGATTATGGAAGGAAAATATCCAAGAAACAGCAGGAGTAACTCCAAGGTGCTTCTTCTTAGTATTGCAATGCAAACTAGGTAATTCACTTATTTCACACCAGCTACAAATATCTCACCAATTATTAGGTGAAAAACAAGAAAGAATAAAAACACCACCATTCCGGTTCTTATTTATCATAATCAGTCAAGTTCAGCTTTATGACTTCATGCTATAAAATTTATCAATCAATTTATTGCGTTGTGACTTAAATACTAAATTTTGGTCTTGGTCGATCTTGAAGTCTTGCGCTCTTTTCTGGCAAGTCACACTCTTGAGTCTCGTTTGAAAGTGTGGAGCCTCTCCGTAAGTGAAAGGATTCCACCAGAACTTCACTTCACTCGAATGTAAACTAAAGTGAAAAGGGGATGCTCTTACTGATATTTTTGGCATAGGTTGCAGTCAATAGGAGTCCATTGTCTTGTGGGAGTGTGGAATGATTACATGAATTCAAATTCCTATTTTGACCAGGATAAACAATTCATATTGCGGGCTTGGACTCTTTTTGGGCTTTAGAACATGTGAACGTTTATTTCCACTAATACTCCTATTCCGTAGGCAGCAAGAAGTTGGGATATTCAAGTCTATATGTGTACAGTTTTTCAAGCTAATTATAATTATCAATCTACAGAGCACTAATCAAGAAGAGAGAGTTCAGTTGTGAAGCCTATTTGATATTTTCTCTTTTTATTCCTTTATTTGAGATGGTTGTATTAGGTTTTTGTGGCGTGTTCGGGATTGAGTGATTGAGAAATCTCCATATTGTATTCCTCATAAATTGTTAGTAAAGCTATTCTCCTCCTTTGCCCATGGACGTAAGTTACAAGCCGAACCACGTATAACTGTGTGTTATTTATCTTCTTGATATTTTCCGTGCCTTCGTATGATTGATATGAGTCTATTCCTAGGGATTTGTCATAACAAATTGATATCAGAGCCCTCAGCTATCAATCGGACGAGAAGATGACGACAACCACTAGAAGTGAGATATTGAAAAGTTTGACGGCAACATCAATTTCAGCCTTTGACAAGTTAGGATGATCGTCATGCTGACACAGAGTGGATTAAAGAAGGCTTTATTTGAAAAGTTGAAGAAATCGGCTACTATGATGGAGGAAGATTGGAATGAGTTGGATGATAAAACTTTCACATCAATCCATTTATGTTTGACAAATAAAGTTTTGTAAAAAATTCTCATCGAGAAGACAGCCACTAATCTATGGTCTAAGTTGGAGGATTTGTATTTGACGAAGTCACTCAGTAATCACCTCTTTTTGAAGCAGCATTTGTATACACTTCGGATGTCAGAAGGTACACCCATCAAATCTCATATTGGTCAATTCAATTCTGTGATTATAGATTTGAGGAAGATTGATGTTAAGATCGATGATGAATATCAAGCCCTATTATTATTATACTCTTTGTCGCCTTCTTACAATCACTTCAGGGATACTATGATTTATGGTCGAGATTATATTGGCATCAATGATGTCAAAAAGAACTTGTTGAATAAGAAGAAGATCGATAAATAGTTAATCACAAGCAAAAGTGGTGATAAACCTGATGGCTTATTTGTTTGAGTAAGATTGGAGAAAAGGCGTTTGCAGGTAATAGGTGTAAGTCGAAGCACAACAATCTGATCTGCGGATATTGCAAGAAAAAAGGGCACATCAAGACCGATTGTTATAGGTTAAAAATAAGAAGAAACAAGAAAAGTATGAAGAAAAATCAAAGAAGGACTCCGTTGAAGTTGGTATTGCTGAAGATGTGATTTTATTTGTTACCGATGATAAAAATAGGAGCATGAATGATTGGATCTTGGATTGGGGTTGTTCCTATCATGTGTCCTAATAGGAGTTGGTTCACCATTTATGAAGCTATTGATGGTGGAGTTGTTCTCATGGGGAATAACGCCTCATGCAAGACTGTTGACAAAGTGACAATTCGGATTAAGATGCATGATGGAGTCATCAGGACTTTAATTAATGTTAGGCATATTCTAGGTTTAAGGAAGAATCTTATCTCTTTGGGCATCTTGATAGTCTTGGGTGTCATTTTTCAAGTGAATGTGGAGTTCTTAGGGTTACAAAATGCTCTCTTGTGGTTATGAAAGGAAACAATATCGGCAGCTTGTATGGTTTGTAGGGTTCTACTATTATCGGTTCTGCTGCAGTTGCATCATCAATATCAGCAGTATATACTACCAAATTATGGCATATGAGGCTTGGTCATAAGAGTGGCGTGGATTAGCCAAGTTGAGCAAGAAAGGTCCTTTTGTAGATAGAGTATAGGAAAATTGGGATTTTCCAAGCATTGCATCTTCGAAAAGTAGAAAAGAGTCAGCTTCAATACTGCAATGCATCAGACTAAAAGTATTTTGGATTGTATCCATTAAGATCTTTGGGTACCTTCTCAAGTTGCTTCAAAGTGTGGTAATTCGAGATATTTATTGACCTTCATCGATGACTACTCCATGAAGGTTTAGGTCTATTTTTGAGACATAAAGATGAGGTGTTTGTAACTTTCAAGCAATGAAAGTCTTTGATTGAGAAGTAGACTGGGAGGCTGATTAAGAGGCTTAGAACTGATAATGGCCTTGAGTATTATGGATTAGAATTTAATGAATTCTGCAAGAATGGGGAATTGTTAGACATCGCACACCGCAACAGAATGGAGTGGTAGAACATATGAATAGAACCCTTTTGGAGAAAGCTCATTGTATGTTGTTCAGTGCAGGTTTAGACAATGGATACTAGGCAGAAGCGGTGAATACCACTTGCTACTTAGTGAATCGATCGTCATCTACTGCTATTGATTATAAAACTCTAAAGGAGGGTTGGTCCAGCAAGCCTGCGTATTATTCTAATCTTAGAATATTTGATTGCCCTGCATATGCGCATGTCAGTCAAGGGAAGCTTGAGCCTCGTGCGAAGAAGTGCATATTCTTAGGTTATGTATCGGGTGTTAAGGGTTTTAGGCCGTGGTGTCCTAATCTAAAGCCTCCTAAGATGATTATCAGCAGTGATGTCACTTTTGATGAGTCTGCTATGTTCCACCAAAAACAGTCACCGATTTCAGTTGATGAAAATAAGGCGGGCACTATAGGATAAAAGATGGAATTAGAAATTTGTGACTCAGCTCTTTAGCAGGATAAAACTATGGGAGTTCAGCAGCCAGATCCCGTTCAAGTAGATGAAGCACCTCAGCAGCTAGAGGAAGAGTGGGAATACACTATTGCTAGAGATCGATCTAGACGAGATATTCAACCACTGCGAAGATATGAAGATATTGTAGCTTATGCATTGTCGGTTGATAATTTTGTGCCCTTCAGCTATTCAGAAGCTACTTCAGGTGATGACTTTGCTAAGTGCTACGATCATCATGCGGGTGGACAATTCAGTCGATTTATTGAGGAGACCTTTTTCAGTTGACAAGTTCAAGTCAGGCTTGGACTTGATCAATATGTGCCGCATTTAGATGTCCGGGGCTATTGGAGAAGGTGGAGTAAGTTAGTTTTTTGGAGTGAGGAGTGTGTTTGACGCATTTAAGTCAATGTGGAGATTTGTTGTGTTGTGACTCAAATACTCAATCTGATATTTTTGGTATAGGCTGCAGTCAATAGGAGTCTGTTGTCTTGTGGGAGTGTGGATTATATGAATTCAAATTCCTATTTTGACAAGGATAAATAATTCATATTGTGGGCTTGGACTCTTAGTGGGCTTTAGAACATGTGGACTTCTATTTCCACTAGAACTTCTATTCTGTAGGCAGCAAGGAGTTGAAATCTTCAAGTTTATATATGTACAGTCTTTTAAGCTAATTATAATTATCAATCTACAGAGCACCAATCAAGAAGAGAGAGTTCTCTTGTGAAGCCTATTTGATAGTTTTTTCTTTTTGTTCCTTTATTTGAGAGAGTTGTATTAGGTTTTGGGGTGTGGTAGGGATTGAGTGATTAAGAGATCTCTATATTGTATTTCTCACAAATTGTTAGTAAAGCTATTCTCCTCCTTCACCCGTAGACGGTAGGCTACAAGCCGAACCACGTATATCTGTGCGTTATTTGTCTTCGTGATATTTCGTGCTTTCGTGTGATTGATACTAGTCTATTCCCAGAGATTTGTCTTAGCACAATTCAATCATTTAGCAATTATTTCTACTAATAATATCATCGTTATCATCAAATAAATTCAACTAAAGCCAAGTAATCTAATCATTCTAAGTATGCATATGAAAATCTAGATTAACAGATTAGTATACAAAAGGGCGCGATGATCATGATTTTAGCAACCTAAGCGATGGCAACAAATTAATGATTTTGGAGAACTTTTACCCGGAAGTTTGCAAATGTTCAACACTGGAATATGAGATAACAGTAGTCTTGACAAGTAAAATTATACAAGATACTCAAACAAAAAAATGCAATAAATATAAGAGAAAGCATGTTGCCCATATATATAATCCACTTCGTGGAAAAGACACTAGAAGAAATTATCCAAGTAATTAACTAGTAGAGTAGTTGCTGTATTTTCATTCCACAACATAGTAGAATTTTATTAATATCATTTTAGTCAGATCAAATTTATAAAAATCACTACTAAACTTTTTTTAATCATTGTCGTCTGCCAAATTTTTGTGACATCATGTATGAAAATAGTTTATTAACTAAATCACATAACAACCACTTCTTGATGACATCATAAATTTGTAACTAGCATCAAAGAATCAATTAAATCTCAAGCAAATATCTGAAGATACCTAGACCAAGCTCAAGCACCTCATTTGTCTAATTACTATTTCACCTCTTATAAGAAACTAACCTGAAAGACTTATCATTTGAAGTTTTTCTTGCATAGTCTTATAAAAAAGGCAAACCCATCATAATACTATTCTTTTCGTCTAATCTTTTCCTACTGAATTTTCTTTTCTTCTCCTTCTTCTTCATGTATATTCTATATCTCTCTTTTCTAGTTAATAAAATATTTGAGCATATTCTCCCGGTTATTAAAATAAAAAAAAGGCAAATCAGACTCAATTAGCTAGGATAAGCACATTGATCAAAATTTTGCTTAATTAATAGCATACCTGCATTTGCATAGCAACTCCTCCAATGGGCTCTATCAGGACAAATACACATGAAAGTATCAGTCAAATAGCTGTACCCGCACTGCCCCTTGCTCTCCCTGCACTCTGTACAATCCGTTGCACTCCATTCTACAAGGAACCCATTTCTGAAAATCCAGCTTTCATAATTCGTTACGTTAACTCCATGCGAATAATCCACAACCGGCACAATTACCCTCTCACAGTCAACCGAAGAACCCAACTCATCACCCCAACAAGCAAATGTATCATTAGCATCACAGCCAACCCTGTACAAATTGCTCTCAGGAGAGCAATGGAACAAGAAAACAAGCACCCGATTCGCCGAGCTAAAATGAAACGGAGTGAGACTGAATGTCAGGTTGGAGTGAGGAACTGGGCATGACCCGGCCAAAAAATCTGAATTGTTTAACACTAGAGAATTGTTCTCATAGAAAATTTCTCGAACTTGGTAGTCAGTTGCGGATATTTGAAGAACTGGGGTTTGATCTTTGCATCTGAGCTTGAAAGCTGGGAATCCACAATGAGAAGGCTGTTGCTGATCAACCCAAAATGGGTAAGTAATGTTTTTGACATTGCCACAACTTGTGGGAGCACAATCCATTTTTGGATACTGCTCAGGGTCCATTGGTGAGTCATCAGCAGCAGCAAAGGCTAATACTGCTAGCAAAGATAAGAACAAGAAGAAGACGGAGGAGAACATAATTGGGTTCATTTGAGGATTGAGATATGAAGAGGGAGATTGTTTGTTTTTTGGGTTAAATAGAGATTGTTCAGTAGATTTGGAAGACCTTTTTTTCCCTTCATCTTTTGAAGATGGTTGCAGCGCCGGGGCGTTTAGGGCGTGTTTGTTTTGAAAAAAAAAAATGGAAAGACATGGAAAGAGACTATTTGTGTCAGAGTAGAAAAAAGTGGGGAGCAAATTTTCCTCTTTTCATGTTTGTTTCAAAAAACAAAAGATGGAAAGTTTTTCTTAGAGATAGGGAAATAGAGCAAATTTTGGTGGAAAGTAATTCCATGCTATTTTGAAGGAATTGGGAGAGAAAAAGGTGGAATGGGAGGAAAATATTAATTAAATATTAGAATTTGATGGGATTGAAGTAGTGGTGTATTTGTAAATAGGGTAACTTACACTAAACCCCCATGACTTTCAACCTTTTGCACTAAACCCCAACAAACTTTCAAAATCATACTAATCCACAACGAACTTTTGGGACTTGTAGAAAACCCCACGAACTTCGGACTTTTGTATATAACCCCAAATAGTGTTAGTTTACTTTTTGTGTAAAACCCCATGAACTTTCAACCTTTTGCACTAAACCCCAACAAACTTTCAAAATCATACTAATCCACAACGAACTTTTGGGACTTGTAGAAAACCCCACGAACTTCGGACTTTTGTATATAACCCCAAATAGTGTTAGTTTACTTTTTGTGTAAAACCCCATGAACTTTCAACCTTTTGCATTTTGGTCTTTTTAGTCACGTGCATTGCAGATATAAAATAAATAACGGTGTTAGTATGGGGTTTTAAAGTTCATTGGGGTTTAGTGTGATTTTGAAAGTTATTTGGGGTTTAGTGTGATTTTGAAAGTTATTTGGGGTTTAGTGTGATTTTGAAAGTTATTTGGGGTTTAGTGTGATTTTGAAAGTTATTTGGGGTTTAGTGTGATTTTGAAAGTTATTTGGGGTTTAGTGTGATTTTGAAAGTTATTTGGGGTTTAGTGTGATTTTGAAAGTTATTTGGGGTTTAGTGTGATTTTGAAAGTTATTTGGGGTTTAGTGTGATTTTGAAAGTTATTTGGGGTTTAGTGTGATTTTGAAAGTTATTTGGGGTTTAGTGTGATTTTGAAAGTTATTTGGGGTTTAGTGTGATTTTGAAAGTTATTTGGGGTTTAGTGTGATTTTGAAAGTTATTTGGGGTTTAGTGTGATTTTGAAAGTTATTTGGGGTTTAGTGTGATTTTGAAAGTTATTTGGGGTTTAGTGTGATTTTGAAAGTTATTTGGGGTTTAGTGTGATTTTGAAAGTTATTTGGGGTTTAGTGTGATTTTGAAAGTTATTTGGGGTTTAGTGTGATTTTGAAAGTTATTTGGGGTTTAGTGTGATTTTGAAAGTTATTTGGGGTTTAGTGTGATTTTGAAAGTTATTTGGGGTTTAGTGTGATTTTGAAAGTTATTTGGGGTTTAGTGTGATTTTGAAAGTTATTTGGGGTTTAGTGTGATTTTGAAAGTTATTTGGGGTTTAGTGTGATTTTGAAAGTTATTTGGGGTTTAGTGTGATTTTGAAAGTTATTTGGGGTTTAGTGTGATTTTGAAAGTTATTTGGGGTTTAGTGTGATTTTGAAAGTTATTTGGGGTTTAGTGTGATTTTGAAAGTTATTTGGGGTTTAGTGTGATTTTGAAAGTTATTTGGGGTTTAGTGTGATTTTGAAAGTTATTTGGGGTTTAGTGTGATTTTGAAAGTTATTTGGGGTTTAGTGTGATTTTGAAAGTTATTTGGGGTTTAGTGTGATTTTGAAAGTTATTTGGGGTTTAGTGTGATTTTGAAAGTTATTTGGGGTTTAGTGTGATTTTGAAAGTTATTTGGGGTTTAGTGTGATTTTGAAAGTTATTTGGGGTTTAGTGTGATTTTGAAAGTTATTTGGGGTTTAGTGTGATTTTGAAAGTTATTTGGGGTTTAGTGTGATTTTGAAAGTTATTTGGGGTTTAGTGTGATTTTGAAAGTTATTTGGGGTTTAGTGTGATTTTGAAAGTTATTTGGGGTTTAGTGTGATTTTGAAAGTTATTTGGGGTTTAGTGTGATTTTGAAAGTTATTTATTTATACAACTTTTTGTATAAATATTCTTATCTTATTGCCAATTAGTACATAAGTCAAAAATTTCTTCACAAAAATATGTACTTTATATGCATAATGAAGGGATAAAAAGTTAGGGAACAAGTGCTCATATCCATTTAAATTTATAAGAGCCTTATATATATATATATATATATATATATATATATATATATATATATATATATATATATATATATATATATATATATATAGGTGAAATGAATGAAGCACCGGAGCCAAATAACTATGGGCCCCGTATAAATAAGAGAACAAATCAAATTTACCAATGTCAACCAAAGAGATCTTCATCGGCTTGCTCAACGATGTAGAAGCACAAATATTGTTTGTTTGGCATAACTTCTTTTAAACTCATGAAACAAGTATAGGTGTCATGTGCGTATGGTGTATTGGAGAACTAGGGAAGTAATTAAAAAGCAAAATATGAAACAAGTTCTAAGACTAGTAAGATATTTTTAACATAATGCATTATTTATTTATACAACTTTTTGTATAAATATTCTTATCTTATTGCCAATTAGTACATAAGTCAAAAATTTCTTCACAAAAATATGTACTTTATATGCATAATGAAGGGATAAAAAGTTAGGAAACAAGTGCTCATATCCATTTAAATTTATAAGAGCCTTATATATATATATAGGTGAAATGAATGAAGCACCGGAGCCAAATAACTATGGGCCCCGTATAAATAAGAGAACAAATCAAATTTACCAATGTCAACCAAAGAGATCTTCATCGGCTTGCTCAACGATGTAGAAGCACAAATATTGTTTGTTTGGCATAACTTCTTTTAAACTCATGAAACAAGTATAGGTGTCATGTGCGTATTGTGTGCATTGGAGAACTAGGGAAGTAATTAAAAAGCAAAATATGAAACAAGTTCTCAGACTAGTAAGATTTTTAACATAATGCATTATTTATTTATACAACTTTTTGTATAAATATTCTTATCTTATTGCCAATTAGTACATAAGTCAAAAATTTCTTCACAAAAATATGTACTTTGCATGCATAATGAATGGATAAAAAGTTAGGAAACAAGTGCTCATATCCATTTAAATTTATAAGAGCCTTATATATATATATATATATATATATATATATATATATATATATATATATATATATATATATATATATATATATATATATATATATATATATATATATATATATATATATATATATATATAGGCGGATCAAATGAGAACTCCTTACAAATATGAGAACTAAGAACCCAATCTCTACCCTTAGATCTTTAAACTCCATTAAATTTAAAAAGTTAACTAAAGGGCACGTTTGTCATTTTAGTTATAAAATCAGTTACATTATAGGCAATTTTTTCTTGCCTAATAAACCGCAACCTTCTTGATTACGTTTCAATTTAGGTAGACGGCTACTGCGTCTGAGTCAAACCCTAGAACCTTGCTCACTATCTGATTGAAGCGAGTCTTCGAGGGTGCGCGTCGATGACCCCTTGCTAACGAGAGAGATGAATCTTGGATCCCATCAAGATATTAATGGCTTTTTTCTCTGTGCTCCTCTTCCGTTTCTTCTTCTTCTTCTTTATTTTATATATTTTTTGGTTTTCACGGTGGCGTCTCCCACATGCTCTCTGCTCTTTTCCCTTTTTTTCTGGAGGCGGCTCTCCCCTCCCATCTTCTTTCATTCTTTTTTTTTTGCTTTCTTTTTTTTTGTGTGTGTTGCTGCTTATCATGTATCGTAGAATCAGTTACTGACTCTTAATAAATTACAGAATCTCATTTACGATCTAACAGAATCACTTAGGGTGTGTTTGGCTATTTTGTAAAATTGGGCCAGGACTGAACCTGAGCCAATTTTATGCTGTTTCTTGTTTGTTAAATTTTTGGGCTAGACCTAGCCCCATTTTCAAAGCCCAAATAGTGACACTTAACTAGTTTTCATTTGGACCAGGGGGGCTGGTCCAAATGAAAACAATTTAGCACAAAACTGGGTCAGGACTGGTCCTGTCCCAGTTTTGTGCAATTTGCCAAACTGACCTCTAGTTTACAAAATAGAATCACTTTGATTAACTTATAGAATCACAAAGAATAGATTAATAGAATGAACTAGTTCACAACACAGTATTTTTTAAAAAATAGCAAGGTGTTAATAGACAATGAGAATCACTCGATGATATTTAAAGTATCGAATATTTTATTGTGAGAATCTCTCATTAATATTTTAGTACTTTTACAACTCATTTAACGAATCATCCTTCTATAGTTCTGAGAATCTCATTTATATTCACGAATCGAATATTTTATTGTGAGAATCTCTCATTAATATTTTAGTACTTTTACAACTCATTTAACGAATCATCCTTCTATAGTTCTGAGAATCTCATTAATATTTTAGTATTCTTACAATTCATTTAACGGAATCATCCTTCTATAGTTCTGAGAATCTCTCGTGATTTTATAGAATCGAATGTTTTATTGATAGAATCTCGGTAATATTTTAGTATTCTTACAATTCATTTAACGGAATCATCCTTCTATAGTTCTGAGAATCTCTCGTGATTTTTAGAGAATATGAATGGTTTATTGACGAATCTCTCAAGAATATTTTAGTATTCTTACAATTCATTTAACGAATCATCCTTCTATAGTTCTGAGAATCTCTCGAGAGATTTTTAGAGAATATGAATGGTTTATTGTGAGAATCTCGGTAATATTTTAGTATTCTTACAATTCATTTAACGGAATCATCCTTCTATAGTTCTGAGAATCTCTAAGTGATGTTTACGAATCTGAATATTTTATTGTGAGAATCTCGGTGATTTTATAGAATCGAATGTTTTATTGAGAATCTCGGTGATTTTATAGAATCGAATGTTTTATTGATAGAATCTCGGTAATATTTTAGTATTCTTACAATTCATTTAACGGAATCATCCTTCTATAGTTCTGAGAATCTCTCGAGAGATTTTTAGAGAATATGAATGGTTTATTGTGAGAATCTCGGTAATATTTTAGTATTCTTACAATTCATTTAACGAATCATCCTTCTATAGTTCTGAGAATCTCTAAGTGATGTTTACGAATCTGAATATTTTATTAATGAGAATCTCGGTAATGTTTTAGTAATCCCTAACCGATTCGATCATATCTTGAGTCAAACCCTAGAACCTTGCCATTTTTAGTCGTGAATCTCAGCAGATAATTTCTCAAAAATTGTTGAGCGACCCCTCTGATTTGTAAACTAGCAGAATATGGAAAGTTTTTTGAAAAAATATGGTTTCGGTATTTAAAGATTTGTCAGTTTTTTCCTTTTATATCTCGTGCTTTTTACTTGTTTACCCTTATTTCAGTTTATAATGTCTAATTAATTATAATTCTGCCACCTTAATTTTGACAGAATCTGAGCCTTTATTTTTATATCATGGATGGTTGATATTGGGTTCTTAGTTCGCACATTTATTTGGGTTCTCATTGGAACCAACCCATATATATATATATATATATATATATATATATATATATATATATAGAGAGAGAGAGAGAGAGAGAGCAAACATCCTAAATACTTATATTGATAGGGAGGAGTGTCCACTAACTTTTATATCCATTGATCTTGCCTTGAGATCAGAAAAATCAAGATGCACACAAATCTCAAAGTGGGCTTTATATCTTTCACGGATCCCAAGGCAACATCAATGGATAGAAAAGTTGATGGATTACTATTCCCTATCAACTTAAGTTAATAGGAGCCTTACTATATATATATATATATATATATATATATATATATATATATATATATATATATATATATATATATATATATAGGAAATAATGTATATGAGGTGGCTCATTTAGTAAAATGAGCTACCCACTAATGGTTATAGTCTTTAGACCCACCTAGTTGTCACATCCATTGAGTGTGGGGTATTGTGTAAGTGAGGTATTGTGTAAGTGAGTGGTAGCTCACTTTACTAAATGAGGTGCTAGCTCATATTTCTTAATCATATATATATATATATATATATATATATATATATATATATATATATATATATAGGAAATAATGTATATGAGGTGGCTCATTTAGTAAAATGAGCTACCCACTAATGGTTATAGTCTTTAGACCCACCTAGTTGTCACATCCATTGAGTGTGGGGTATTGTGTAAGTGAGTGGTAGCTCACTTTACTAAATAGTGCTAGCTCATATTTCTTAATCATATATATATATACATACATACATATATATATATATATATATATATATGAGGAATATGGAGAAACTTGGTACCAAGTTTCTCCATATTCCTCATATATGTATATATATATATATAGAGAGAGAGAGAGAGAGAGAAATATTTTTAAAGTTACATGTGTGGACTAGAATTGTCCACATCACTACCAAGTTCCTTTGAGGAACTTGGTACCAAGTTTCTCCATATTCCTATATATATATATATATGAGGAATATGGAGAAACTTGGTACCAAGTTCCTCAAAGGAACTTGTAGTGATGTGACACAATTCTACCACATGTAATTTTAAAAATAATTCTCTCTCTCCTCCCTGAATGTGGCTAGAATTGTCCACATCACTACCAAGTAACTTGGTACCAAGTTTCTCCATATTCCTCATATATGAAATATATATATATATATATATATATATATATATATATATATATATATATATATATATATATATATATATATATATATATATATATATATATATATATATATATATATATATATATGGGTTTCTCATGCATCGTCATGCAAGTGGAAGTGGATTTGGCGACTTCATGGGCTTTATTGCAAAAAATCCCAATCCCAAACTGCACAAAAAATCCCGTGACCCCAAATCCCTCAGCTACTCCCGTGACCCCAAAAAATCCAAAATACGAATCAGCTCTCCCATTTTCCCCAACAATCCGCCTCCAACGACCCCCCTCCTCCTCCACCACCCCTCAAAAAAACTCAACCAAATCTCTCTGATCTCTCTCTCTCGATCTCCCCAACCCGACGACGCCCCCAACCCCGCCTCCAACGACCCCAACCCCTCCTCCTCCACCACCCCTCAAAAAATCTCGGTGATCTCTCTCGTCGATCTCTCTCCCGAACTCCCCCAACCCCGACGACATCCCCAACCCGGCGACTCCGGCTCCGAATCTTGAAGCGAATTCAGATACGTTTCAAACAAAACCCCACCTTCTCAAATCTCAAGTAAGTCTCCCTCGACGGTGAAAGCTTGAATTTTTTGGGTTAATTTTGTTTTAGTTAATATTCTTTGTCAATCCCTCTATTATAATTACAAATTTGGCTTTTTTGGTTAATATTCAGATTCGTTTGCAAAAATTTTCTGAGTTACTTTTGTGGAGTGGATCTTAGAGTGAACGAATCATGAAAGAGTCTAAATATATCTCTGAATGCCTTGAAATTTTGCCTTATTTTCTATATAAAGAAGAACCACCTTCTGGGCCAGGAATTTGTTGTCCTATATTCCCTGCGTTACTTTTGTTTTACTTTTGTTTTAGTTAATATTGAATCGTTTGCAAAAATTTGGCTTTTTTGGTTTATTTGGCTTGATTTTAAGATATTTGATATTATATGCATTTCATATAGGTTAATTACAAATTTTTGTGAGAAATGGAAAACTTGGATGATGATAATTTGAAATATACTCCTCAAGTATCAGATGAGTTAAGGCCAAAAAAGGGGCAAGAATTTGACACAATAGATGATGTTGTGACATTCTACAATGCTTACGCTAAAGCAGCTGGGTTTAGTGTAAGGGCTTGGACTACTCAGAAAGAGCCGGGAAGTGGTGAAATAAGAAGGAAAGAGTATGTTTGTTTTAAACAAGGAAAATCTCCAAGAATCGCGGATGTTGGAAAGAAAAGACGTCGAGGAAGCGTAGCTGAGGATTGTACTGCCAAAATTGCAGTTTTAAAATCTAACTCCGGAAAATACATTGTTACTATTTTTAATGAGGAGCATAGCCACCCGCTATCAACACCATCAAAGGTTCATCTTTTAAGGTCTCATCGTAACGCTTCAAATGCAACAAAGTCTTTAACTAAGCAGTTCTCTATGGTGAATATACCTCGGCATCAACAATTTAGTTTTCTTGGAGTACAACTGAGGTATAGAAAATATTGGGTGCACTCAAAGAGATTTGTATAATCATGAAAGGGATATACGTCTTTGATATGAAAGGTCATGATGGTGAAATGTTTTATGAGTATTTAAAATTGGAACAAGGAAAGAATTCCTCGTTTACTTTTAAAATTGAGGCGGATGAGGAACAAAGGATTACTCGTTGTTTTGGTCGATGCAAGTTCAAGGCGGGCTTACAATTTTTTGGTGATGTTATAATCTTTGATACTACTTATAACACTAACGCTATGGCTGATATTTGCACCAATAATGGGGTTAACAATCATGGTCAAACAATTATTTTGCTTGTGGATTTTAAATCATGAGGCGTTGATGACTTTGTATGGTTATTTAATCAATTTTTGGAAAGTATGCACGGTGGTGCCGAAGATGATTATTACCGATCAAGATCGACTATGACTAAGGCATTCCCTCTTGTTCTTCCAAATACTTTTCACGGTATTATAGTTTGTACATATTATTGAAAATATTTATATACATAGCCTTTCTTTGTAACACTTTATTTAATTCTTTTGACAGTATTGTAGTTAGCATATATTAATGAAGTTTTCTGAGAAAATTGATGCAGTGAAGTATAGTATTTATAAGAGTGAGTTCTCGGCATGCATTTGGAAATCGGAGACTCCTGAAGAATTTGATTTACAATGGGAAAGTCGATTCGAAAAGTGGGTTAGAAGAAAATAAGTGGTTGCAAGACCAATATGAACTTCGGTCAAGATGGATTCTGCATATGTTAATCCGTTTTCTCGGTGACATGTCAAGTAGTCAACGGCGAGAAAGTGGACATGCATTTTCAAGAAATTTGTTTGAAGAATAATTCATTGGTGGATTTTATGATCTGATTTGGCGAGGACTAGTGCGCCAACGTCATGAGGAGTTGATGGCCGATCACAAAGATGTAATTGAGAAACCTAAACTTTGAATAAATCATGATTTTTAGAGCAAATGGTTGATATTTACACGAATGCGATGTATTATAAGTTTGAGGCTGAAGTGTGTGACAGCTTTAACTACAAGTTGCAGTTTGTTAGGGAAACCGACAATCACCGTGTGTATCAAATTCAAAGAAAGAAGCTTGCAACAAGTAAAGTCCGCGAAATCATTTATGATAAGGACTTGGATTTGGTTTCTTGTAGTTGTAAAAGGTTTGAAAGCGCTGGAATCCCATGTACGCACATTATCTCATATTTGATGAAAATTGATGCTGAAATATTGCCCGATAAATACATCTTAAAGAGGTGGACTAAGTCTGCAAAATCGGGTACAGTGGAAGATGATAAAGGCATGCAAATATCTCCTGACAATTTTTATCTTTTAACGAGGAGTCAATTTATCCAATCATCTTTAGATTTAGTTGACAAGTCCCTCGTATGTGAAGAAACAAGGAAGATGTTTACCGATGGATTGCGTAGCATTAATGAGCATATTGATCAATTTCTTAGTAGCCGCATGGCTGTAATGAGCTTCACCGAGAAAAGTAATCCAATATGTAGTAATATAATTGGTGATAGTACTAGTGCGCACGGTTCTTGTACTTTTCAAAATAGTTACAATGAACCCGATCAAGTCGCGAAACAAAGGGTCGCGACAAAAGGTTGAAAGGAGGAAAAGAAAGCAATGGCTAGAGCCAAAAATAAAAAAGATAGACGTTGCCACGGGTGTGGTAAAGTAGGACAATCACATGATAAGCGAAATTGTCCGGCACTCACAAATCCGTAAGTAATAATTCTTTTATTATTTATGTTGTCTTATTTTTCACATTCTAGTGTCCCTCTTGATGTATATATAATGCAGGTCTTCTACATGCGGTGATACAAATTTGCAAGAGGGTAATGGGTCATCCAGTGAAGATGGGGATGATATAAGCCTTTCTTGATCCGTAGTTGAAGATTAAGTGATCGAAGAATTGTGTGAATCTTTTTGAAGTAAGTGATGAAATTGATGTATTATGTGGTTAACTTTGTGGTAAAAGAATCGTGAGAATGCTGACTAATAAATAAAGCTAACAGCTAGCAAAATCATATATAAGTTCTATCTCAAGTAGGTATACCAAGATTGTTATAAGAATTAAAACCACTGGTATTACTTATAATCCAGAAGCAAATGCTTGCTAGTCTCCTCACTCAAAAGGCAAGACATACTTCTAGTGCTGCTGCTTTCAAGGATGGTTTAGAGTTTTACTGACATCTATGAATTCAATGCAGCTTTTGACATATGCTTTAACAATACTAAATAATGCTATGGAAGGAGTCTTTACATTAGGAGACAATGCATTTAGCCAAATATCATCATAGACATTCAAATTGAATCAATTTTATATGGGAAAAACACAGAAAAAGGAGCCATACCTTAGAAGATAGAGGTGTATCATGAATGTTCGGATGCATCCCTATAGATGTTGTGTTTGCAAGTTCTTTTCTAGCCTTTTTTATTTGATTTTAAGACTGTCGAGTTTTAAAATTTGGATGGTGTTTATTGATAGATAAAAGATATCTTCTTTAGTCTTCTGAAGCAAGCATTTTTATGCGTTATCCCATACAGTCACGCTTATTTTGTTCTTTGTTTCATTATTGCAGAATGGAGTCCCTTTGTTGTTGCTTTGTGTTGGAGGAGTGCCGCCGCTTCCTAAACAAAGTAATCCCTAGTTTTCAACATCTGCTGCTGCTTTGTTGTAACTCGCTGCTGCTGCTTTGTGTTGCTTTGTACTGCTGCTATTTTGTATGGTTATTGGAATAGATAAACAAGGACCTGTAATAAGAAGAGCTCTTTAAGTATTTGCTGTTTTGTATGGTTATTTGTGTTGCTTTGTGCTGCTGCTGTTATGTGATGAAATTGATGTATTATGTGGTCACTTGGTTTTATACAATCACTCAATCATTTACAAAAGTAATCAAATTTGCTGCTTTTTTCTTTACCTCTAGCTAAGTTATATTTGTGGTATTCCCTTGGTTGATTCGAAATATACTACCTTGAGTTGGAATATGCCACCATTTTTGTTACTATAATAGTGAACTTGTGCTTTTGGAGTTTAAGGTAATATATTGCAATTTGAAAATAAAAAATATCTTGTGCGGTGAAGATGTGTGCCCTTAGCAAAAGGGTGGTGAAGCAAATGGAAGGATAGTTCTACGGGTCAGCGTGTTGAGTATGATCAAGGACCAGATTTGTTTCAACATTTCAATGTAGCTCATTATCTAACAACCCAATATTGAAGAGGAACAGTGCGTTATGCTAGTGCACATGCTCATTTAGGAAGTACAGGGAGCAGGAGAGATGATTTAGAATCCCTTGCTTACACACTTGTGTTCCTTCTTCATGGCTGTTTACCTTGGCAAGGTTGTTAATTTTTCTCTTGGTTTCAATGATTTAGGTTCTTGTGACGTGTCTCACAAGCATATTGCAGAGATGTAGCATTCATAAATTGGGTTTCTGTTAAATTATGATATGGGTGTCTTAGTTGAGAAGAAAAAAATGAGCGACTCCAAATTAACCTTTAGTCCAGTATTAGGTTAGCTAACAAATATGTCATCAAATGCATAAATGCAAAACCTGCAGCCACCAAAACTCCATCAAGTCTCCATTTGTGACATTCTCATCTGTGAATTCAGCTGTCTGCTGACCAAACAAACGGTACCCAATTTAATTTTGTTGCAATACGTGCGCAATTGCAGTGAAGCTAGCGGCTCTAAATTCTCAAAAATTCACGTATCCAATTCACATACACAGGTTCAAGTCACTTCTCAAGTTAATAATCACTTCACTAATATTGCAACGATACATACTAGAAACCAACAAATTCACATATCCAATTCACATACACAGCTTCAAATCACTTCATCAAATTCTACAAATTCCAAGCATCAAATTCTTTTTGCAATGGAGAAACCAACAAATACTGCAACGATACATACAAGAAACACTAATATTGTAAAAACCGAACCTAATACAAAAGCATAGATGGAGGAAATAGCAGTTTCCCCAAGTTTTTCCTTGTTCTCATCCAGATTATGCCCCTCTGGAAATTTTTGTTCTTGAACATAAACAGTGTCTGGACAAGCCTTGAGTCGGATCTTTGAATCACGAGCGATGGTGTGCTTCTCCCATTCAATCAACGCCTCTTCGTACGTTGCATACCCTTTGTAGGAGGCATTTGGGAATTTATCCACTTGAGATTTGCATTCCTCCCAATTAGTAAAAATCCCACATCGTCGACCTCTCTTCACAACATAAAAACTCTTTCGTGCCATGACTAACACGAAAATTTATGCTTTAAAAGGAAATTATCAAAAGATATATACTTGAGTACTTGAAAAGTAGATCAAACTAATGCTTCATCTTTGATTTTTATATTATCGATATATATATGATTGCCGACATCTTCTAGCACAATTTGGGGGTAGTTAATCACCGAAATGTCATGCCCGGCTGAAGAGAGCCCACTAATCATTGGGAAGAAACAACAACAATACCATAAGAGCATTGTGTCGGGTTTGGATAATGATCAAGAATGAGTTTTTCTATGTTTAAGTGACACGAAAGCGGATGTGTGGCTTAATCTTTGGGTGTCGCTCCAATAACCCAGAAAGTAGCTTAACCTCACCAGAACAAGAAAACTAGATTAGGCACCGAACATAGGAAAGATAAGAAATAAAAGGGACAATGACAAATCGAGAAAATAGATTATAAAACTTTTGAGTAGATAAAACATTTGAGTCTGTGACATTAACAAATACATATCAAAATCAAATACATAAAACAAACACTTTGTATTGACTAAATAATTTTTAAATGCTTAAATATTTAATTACCAATTCTCACAATTTCACTTTCAAATTTTACTATAATTGAAGAAAATATTTGACAAAAACCTAATTTATTGCATAGTCTTAGCAGACTAAAATTTTTGAATTGTATCCCTCAATCATAGATGAAAGCAAGTGAATGTGTGAACTAGCAATTAAACAAACCCATATTAACTCTTTAAACACACAATTCAAAAGAAATTTTAAAACTTACTTGACATTGGTGAGAAGTTGATTGATAGGCGATGGTGGGTGTGGGTCTAGCTCTAGCTCGTATGGCCAGTGGCTCCGCCTGAGGTCCTGGCCGGGCAGAAACTTGGGCCGGGATGGGTAAAATGGGAGCGGTGAGGGTTAGGGTTTGAAATTTTAGGGATGTTGGGTCTCGACTCGATAGAAAGAAGGGAGATGCGAGAGAGTCCGCCTTGGGATCCACGGGTTCTGGGATGTCGCCGGGTTGGGGAGTTCGGGAGAGAGATTGACGAGAGAGATCACCGAGATTTTTGAGGGGTGATGGAGGAGGAGGGTTAGGGTCGTTGGAGGCGGGTTGGGGACGCCGCCGTGGTCGGAGATCGAGAGAGAGAGAGATCAGAGAGATTTGCTGAGTTTTTGAGGGGTGATGGAGGAGGAGGGGGTCGCTGGAGGCTGATTGTCGGGGAAATGGGAGAGCTGACCAGATTTGGGATTTGGGGTCACGGAGTAGCCGAGGGATTTGGGGTCCACGGGATTTTTGTGCGGTTGGGATTGGGATATTTTGCAATAAAGCCCATGAAGTCGCCAAATCCACTTCCTTCAGACGCGACCGACAATGCATGAGAAACCCATATATATATATATATATATATATATATATATATATATATATATATATATATCAAAAGGTGTGGACCTTATATACATCATTTTCATATATATATATATATATATATATATATATATATATATATATATATATATATATATATATATAGATTAATGGGTATCATATGTCATGGAGAGAATTCTCATATGTCATTATGTGGCACAATCTCCACCATGTGAATAAAGTAGGAGAGAGAAAGCTTCATCATGGGGATTGTGCATCATTGTATATGAAGAAATTCCTCCATAACATATGATACCCATTAATCTCATATATATATATATATATATATATATATATATATATATATATATATATATATATATATATATATATAGGGAGAGAGAGAGAGAGAGCAAGGCTCTATAAACTTAAGTTGATAGGAAATAGTCATCCACCAACTTTTCTATCCATTGATGTTGTCTTGGGATCCGTGAAAGATATAAAGGCCTTGCTCTATATATATATATATATATATATATATATATATATATATATATATATAGTGAAAAATGGAAAAACTTGGTACCAAGTTCCTCAAAGGAACTTGGTAGTGATGTGGACAATTCTAGCCCATTATGCTTTAAAAATAATTCTCTCACTCTCTTATCTTGAATGTGTGGACTAGAATTGTCCACATCACTACCAAGTAACTTGGTACCAAGTTTCTCCATATTCCTCTATATATATATATATATATATATATATATATATATATATATATATATATATATATATATATATATATATATATATATATATATGAGCTCCTATGAACTTAAGTTCATAATGAATAGTGATGCACTAACTTTTCTAACCACTCATCTTGCTTTGGGATCCGTGAAAGATATAAAGTCCACTTTGAGATTTGTGCATCACACATCTCAAGCAAGATGAGTGGATAAAAAGTTGGTGCACCACTATTCATTATGAACTTAAGTTCATAGGAGCTTTACTATATATATATATATATATATATATATATATATATATATATATATATATATATATATATATATATATATATATGAGAATATAGAGAAACTTGGTACCAAGTTACTTGGTAGTGATGTGGCACCATTTTTCACATATGAGAGAATTATTTTTAAAGTTACATGTGTGAAATTTAGAATTGTTCACATTCAGGGAATATGGAGAAACTTGGTACCAAGTTACTTGGTACCAAGTTACTTGGTAGTGATGTGGCACCATTTTTCACATATGAGAGAATTATTTTTATAAAGTAAAGTTCCTTTAAACTTAAGTATGATTTTAAGCTAAAATAATATACATATTCGCTAAAATCGGATATAGATACATATAAAATAGCTGAAAATATATGCGTATAAAAAGATATGAGAAAAATAGATAAGATTAAAAAAGTATGAATTTTGCGTTTGTATGCAAGTTGATATTATTCTAATTGGTGGAACAATTCATTTACTAGGTGGAGATAGGAGTGTACGTATCAATGGTTCAGAAAAGTCCTCCCTCGGACTCATACTTAGAGATGCGACAGGATAAATTGAGAAGACTGACCTTAAATTATTTTATGAATCCGTCCACCTTCTAGAGCATGCCTTGTCAAGGGAAAAATACGAAAATTCCACTCTTCCAACTTTAACCTCAATGAGGACTTATATCTTGACTAGTTTTGGTAGCTGTTCAAGAGTACTACACTGATTCGGACGCATGACAAAGCAATTCATGAAGCGGGATCCTCACAAATCAAACATGGATACAGTTGTATTGTTGACTTGGCTGTAAAGAAAAACTATCTTATCCAAAAAGCAGAATCAAACATATTATACATGAAAATTGTCTATCTCGACGAGACAGAGCCATACAAATTGGATCCGCAATTGCATCAAGAGTACCCGTTTCTTACAAGAATATGAAATTAATCAGTTTTAAGGTTATTTTTAGTAATAAATTAAAGTCTTGTTTGGATTAGGAAACAAATCTAGTTTGATATCAGATTTGACCAATTGATTTCCTCAATCATAGGGAGTCATTTTAGAGTGGAATCTGATACTTTCAATATCTTTATATTTCTAGTCATATTAGGAGTCTATTTTATTTTTCTATTTAAAAGATGCTTGTAGCCCTTGAGTTATTATTTTGTTTTTCTATTTAAAAAGATGCTTGTAACCCTAGAATTATTATCATTGTTTATAAATAGAATTCTTTTTATATTATTTTCTTTGTGGATTCAAAGTTCTTTGTGAATTTGAACTTCTTTGTGGATTTAGAGACCGTTCTTTGTGGATTAAAAGAACACCCCTTGGTGGATTTCAATATTTATTATTTCGGCGCTGTTATGCATACAACCCAGATTTGGCATTTGTGTTAACCAGACCACTTCGTGGTAAATTGTTGACTTGACCAACCATGTACACACTTTAAACTCCCTAAAGTTTGGGACATCCACATTCAGCCTACAACTCAGTCACGGCCCATGGATCTTACCTAAAAGCCAGGAAACGATGATATAGGTCCATGATAACCAATATTAACAGTTCAGTTACCATGCCTAATTCTCAACCGGGCCTACTTCCTATGGTGGTCTGTCTAATTGGAGATAATTTATTCGAATCGTATCGCATCCTCAACATACCATATTATGAGATTCTAATTACTAACTTATATTGTTGCCTAATATGCATATATGTCGGTTGTACCATCCTACACCTATGAGGTACTGGCACATGGTCCTACTTATCGCCCAAGTAAATATACCTTGTAGGCTAAGTAAATACCTTGCTAGCAAGTAAATACCTTAATGGCCAAGTAAGTCCCATCACAACCTAGGCCATCAGGATGGTGACACGTGCAGAGGTTGATCTGCCCTAGGCAATCAGTTAAATACTCCTCATATCTCATGTAAGAGAATAGATCCGATCTTGGCCTAGGTTTGCTACTACCGACTTGGGTTAATGATCTTCTTCCTCTAAAACTCTTGCCAAAATACCTATTTGCTTTGATCTCTTTCATCAAGGATTTTATTTAGGCACCAAAAGGGCATTTGTGCACAACCCACTGTCATTAATCTGACGTTTTTTCCATGTATCACATGCTAACTCAGCAATCTCAAGTAGACCTCAACATCAAAGTCCTTCACCAGCCATCTAAGTTGATCAAGGTGCCCACTTTAACAAGTCCAATGTCATGACTCAATCCAATAAGTTTTTCTTAGTATCAACAATTGGCACCCATCGTGGGGCCTCACTTTTGAATGATGACTAGAGGAAGTGAATCACAAGACAAGATGAACAGTTCGAATTTCAATGAGAAAGAGGACTCGCCCCAATCACGGTAAGAGCAGATGGTGGTGATGATCACAGTGATTGTGGAGGAGCAAATAAAATAGGCTTTTGAAAAAATATACCTCGATTCCTGAGGAAGAATCGGAGAGGCCTCGATAACAATCGCGACCATGCAGACTACCTGCATAACTCAGATAGATTAGTCCAATCCAAAAAGTTTTTTCCCTCGTATTCAAACGATGAATGAAACCCCGATTTGGTCTGACCAGAATGCCGATGGAGGGGGCCAGTCAAAAGAGCAGGTGAATAACTCCACCCCGATGAACCCAGATCAATCGACTGTGTGCAGAGCCACCACCGGGTACTTGAATCAATCTAATGGTTACAATTAAGCTTATGATCTGGATAATCCTGGGTATATTTTTTGACCAGCCTACCAAGGGTATAATCCAAACTACGATGATGCATTTGATGGAAGCTCACCCCTAACCGATAACATCATGAACGCACCCTATCAACCAATCAAGATCCCCAAGTGGAGGTTTATATGGGAAGGGGTGCCACATTGAGTATTTGAGGAACTATCATAATGCGATGGAGATAGAAAGGGTGGACGATGCCTTGATGTGCGATACTTCTCAAATACCCAGAGACGTAAAGCCAAGACCTGGTACCCATCTCAGGAAGTCCATCCACAACTTCCGCTAGCCCACACCCTCTTCGTTAGTACTTCCTTGCAGAAATAAGGAGGAAGACCTACATGGCCATGCTGCTCCAACTGAAGCAAGAACCAGGGGAAGCAATAAGGGAGTACTTCAAGCGATCCATGGCAAGCACCTCAATGTCCCTATGATCACATCACCATAGTCGGGATAGTGTACGAGCTGACCCATAGAGGCCTCCGTCAGGATCTATTCAAGCAGCCCCCAAGAAACTTTGACGACCTCATCCACTAAGCAAAAGGCTATATGGATGCAGAAGAATCCCTATTGGAGAAAGCACCAGGGGAAGAGATGCTAGAGGATGACTTCAGGCTCGATACATGAGGCAGACGAAGCAACAAACATAAGAGGGGAAGGAGCCCAGCTAGGAAGTTTCTGATGTACACCCCGTAGGCACATCTATCACACAAGCCTCATTCCAATTCTAGAAAGAGGGGTACCTTAATTGGAAACCACCTAAACTGACGGGAGATTGCAATCGGTGGGACAAGAACAAGTACTTTAATTACCATAAGGACATCAGGCATAACACCAATGAATGCAAGGCTCTAAAGAGGGACATTGAGGATCTAATTCAAAGAGGACGTTGGGTCGATACATAGAAAAAGGTGACAAGTGGCTCAGCGGGATGAGCCCAAGATCAGAAGAAGAAAAGCGATCACCTCGAAGAACAAGAGGTCAAGAGATCTGGGATAGATCACTCTCCCCATCACACCAATACTCAGATGCTTTCTTCGATGTGATTTATGTCATCTTAGGGGGAGATTGCCGATAAATGAATACAGTAGAAAGTCAGTTAATGATTGGCAGGGGACACTTGGGACCTAGCCTATGGGATACAATGATGACCAGCTGAAGGTCCTCGAACCACCCACATACAAACTTGTCATATCAGCTGAGGTAGGAAAAAGATTTGTCATGAGGGTCATGGTGGATAACGGTAATTTAGCGGATATACTTTTCCTTGTCGCCTTCGACCATCTTGGTTTCAACAGAAGGGAGCTCAACCCATTACACGACCACTCCGAGGAATCACGTGGCACTCAGCAAGACTGAAAGGAACTATTAGTCTCCCAATCACTGTGGGAGTTGGTTTTCCTAAAGCCACCAAGATAACAACTTTCATGGTGGTTAATGAAAAGTCTCCATAGTGGGCTATCATGAGACAACCATCGTTAAACAGCTTGAATGCTTGTGTCTACCCCATCTACAGGGCCATTAACTTCCTAACTGATAATCACAATTTAATTACATTTTTTATACCCTCATTACGTATTTTATATGAATAAACATCCTGCTAATAATTATTTTTATCTTAAATTGCAGGTTAATGGAGTATTAATGAATAAGAGCCCAAATGACTTAAATCCTCTGAATTTCTACCTATTTTGAAGCCCAAATCTGAAGACAAATGAAGGCCCAAGACACCCAAGGAATCTAAGAAGAATTCGTGCAAAAATATTAAGAAAAGATAAATTCGGTTGGAAACCAATCAGTTGACCAACCGGCTGGCCAACCGGTTGGCTAACCGATTGGTTCGCAACAGATTTCGAATTAAAGGCTGATTTCTCTTCCTTGTTGGCCAAGTTTGATCCAATGGTTCACATCAACTCCGTTGGGCTATAAATAGGGATGAATGCTGAGGGTTTTGAGTGTAAAATATTTTGTAAAACTCTATTTGGAGAGGAGGGTTACTCTTAATTGAGAAGACCTTCTAAAAATTATAACTTTTGTTACACAATAAATGAAATTTTTCACCCCTTCAATTTCCTTTCTCTTCTTCTTATCCAAGGACCAAAAGGAGGATGAGATGAAGATCGAGTTGTTGGTTTTTCTTTTATTTCTTTTTCATTTCTTGTTCATTTATATGCTTTGTAGTTTAGATTTACTTTCATGCAATTTACTTTCATGCAATTTACTTTCATGTAATTTACTTTCATGCAATTTACTTTCATGCAATTTACTTTCATGCAATTTACTTTCATGCAATTTACTTTCATGTAATTTACTTTCATGTAATTTACTTTCATGCAATTTACTTTCATACAATGTGTTTAATTCTTGTATTTACTTTCTAGTATAGATTTTTCTTTCCTTTAATTACCTTGAGGCCAGAACCCTCTAGGGAATTACCCTTTCTAAGTGTGGAGCTAATATTTGTGGGATCCCTAGAGATTGTTTGAAACTAGCTAACAAATCCAACTTATTCTCATAAAATTGAGATAAGCTAAGTGGATCTACTCTAGATTCCTCATATCTTTAATTAATCCTCCATACTTTACCTTTTTCATTTTCCTCTTATCCTTGCTTTTCATTTGTTTGTTATTTTTCTTCATTCTTAATTCTTGATTTTATTGATTTTTACTTCTCTCTCAGTCTCATATTCCCTCCATGTGCATATAATCTCAAACCTAGTTTTGTTATTATGTGCATATAATCTCAAACCTAGTTTTGTTATTATGTGCATATAATCTCAAACCTAGTTTTGTTATTATGTGCATATAATCTCAAACCTAGTTTTGTTATTATGTGCATATAATCTCAAACCTAGTTTTGTTATTATGTGCATATAACCAACCACATTCTCGACTTTATTTTCACCTCTTTTGCACATAATCCACAACCACTCTCTCTTATCTCTCACAAATCACTTTTACCATGTTTTCTTTTATTCTTGAATAACTCCTAATTGTCAGCACATAATCAAACAAAGAACCAAACTTAATTAACTTCCTTCTTCCGTTCCTCGTGGGATCGATAATCTTTTATACTATAACTTGATCAAGGTTGTATACTTGCAACTTAAGAGGTAATCATTTATTTCCCATCAAGTTTTGGCCATTGTCGAGCGGTGCATAAGTAGAATTTTGATTAACTTTGGTTTCATATTTTGTGTGTTTTCTTTTGTGTAGGAACTTGGAGCTTGAAGGTTAAGAGTTGAAGATTAAGAGTTGAAGATTAAGAGTTGAAGATTAAGAGTTGAAGATTAAGAGTTGAAGATTAAGAGTTGAAGATTAAGAGTTGAAGATTAAGAGTTGAAGATTAAGAGTTGAAGATTAAGAGTTGAAGATTAAGAGTTGAAGATTAAGAGTTGAAGATTAAGAGTTGAAGATTTGAGATTGAGGATTTGAGGAACTATCATGCGATGGAGATAGAAAGGGTGGGCGATGCCTTGATGTGCCGATACTTCTCAAATACCCGAGGCGTAAAGCCAAGACGGTACCCATCTCGGGAAGTCCATCCACAACTTCCGCTAGCTCACACCCTCTTCGTTAGTACTTCCTTGCAGAAATAAGGAGGAAGACCTACATGGCCATGCTGCTCCAAGCTGAAGCAAGAACCAGGGGAAGCAATAAGGGAGTACTTCAAGCGATCCATGGCAAGCACCTCAATGTCCCTATGATCACATCACCATAGTCGGGATAGTGTACGGGCTGACCCATAGAGGCCTCCATCAGGATCTATTCAAGCGACCCCAAGAAACTTTGATCTCATCCACTAAGCAAAGGCTATATGGATGCGAGAAGAATCCTATTGGAGAAAGCACCGGGGAAGAGATGCTAGAGGATGACTTGGGCTCGATACATGAGGCGCATGAACATAAGAGGGAAGGAGCCCGGCTAGGAAGTTTGATGTACACACCGTAGAGCACATCTATCACACAAGCCTCATTCCAAGTCTAGAAAGAGGCCTTAATTGGAAACCACCTAAAGCCGGCGGGAGATTGCAATCGGTGGGACAAGTACTTTATTTACCATAAGGACATCGGGCATAACAGATGAATGCAAGACTCTAAAGAGGGACATTGAGGATCTAATTCAAAGAGGACGTTGGGTCAATACATAGAAAAAGGTGACAAGTGGCTCAGCGGGATGAGCCCAAGATCAGAAGAAGAAAAGCGACCACCTCGAAGAACAAGAGGTCAAGAGATCCGGGATAGATCACTCTCCCCATCACACCAATACTCAGATGCTTTCTTCGATGTGATTTATGTCATCTTAGGGGGAGATTGCCCGATAAATGAATACAGTAGAAAGTCAGTTAATGATTGGCAGGGGACACTTGGGACCTAGCCTATGGGATACAATGATGACCAGCTGAAGGTCCTCGAACCACCCACATACAAACTTGTCATATCAGCTGAGGTAGGAAAAAGATTTGTCATGAGGGTCATGGTGGATAACGGTAATTTAGCGGATATACTTTTCCTTGTCGCCTTCGACCATCTTGGTTTCAACAGAAGGGAGCTCAACCCATTACACGACCACTCCGAGGAATCACGTGGCACTCAGCAAGACTGAAAGGAACTATTAGTCTCCCAATCACTGTGGGAGTTGGTTTTCCTAAAGCCACCAAGATAACAACTTTCATGGTGGTTAATGAAAAGTCTCCATAGTGGGCTATCATGAGACAACCATCGTTAAACAGCTTGAATGCTTGTGTCTACCCCATCTACAGGGCCATTAACTTCCTAACTGATAATCACAATTTAATTACTTTTTTTTATACCCTCATTACCTATTTTATATGAATAAATATCCCGCTAATAATTATTTTTATCTTAAATTGCGAGGTTAATGGAGTATTAATGAATAAGAGCCCAAATGACTTAAATCCTCTGAATTTCTACCTATTTTGAAGCCCAAATCTGAAGACAAATGAAGGCCCAAGACACCCAAGGAATCTAAGAAGAATTCGTGCAAAAATATTAAGAAAAGATAAATTCGGTTGGAAACCAATCGGTTGACCAACCGGGTGGCAACCGGTTGGCTAACCTTAGATGGTTATATGTGAATTAAAGTGATTTCTCTTCCTTGTTGGCCAAGTTTGATCCATGGTTCACATCAACTCCGTTGGGCTATAAATAGGGATGAATCTTGAGGGTTTTGAGTGTAAAATATTTTGTAAAACTCTATTTGGAGAGGAGGGTTACTCTTAATTGAGAAGACCTTCTAAAATTATAACTTTTGTTACACAATAAATGAAATTTTTCACCCTTCAATTTCCTTTCTCTTCTTCTTATCCAAGGACCAAAAGGAGGATGAGATGAAGATCAGGAGTTGTTGGTTTTTCTTTTATTTCTTTTTCATTTCTTTTTCATTTCTTGTTCATTTATATGCTTTGTAGTTTAGATTTACTTTCATGCAATTTACTTTCATGCAATATCTTTAATTCTTGTATTTACTTTCTAGTATAGATTTTTCTTTCCTTTAATTCACCTTGAGGCTAGAACCCTCTAGGGAATTACCCTTTTCTAAGTGTGGAGCTAATATTTGTGGGATCCCTAGAGATTATTTGAAACTAGCTAACAAATCCAACTTATTCCCATAAGATTGAGATAAGCTAAGTGGATCTACTCTAGATTTCTCATATCTTTAATTAATCCTCCATACTTTACCTTTTTTATTTTCCTCTTATCCTTGCTTTTCATTTGTTTGTTATTTTCCTTTATTCTTGATTCTTGATTCTTGATTTTATTGATTTTTACTTCTCTCTCAATCTCATATTCCCTCCATGTGCATATAATCTCAAACCTAGTTTTGTTATTATGTGCATATAACCACAACCACATTCTCGACTTTATTTTCACCTCTTTTGCACATAATCCACAACCACTCTCTCTTATCTCTCACAAATCACTTTTACCATGTTTTTCTTTTATTCTTGAATAACTCCTAATTGTCGCGCACATAATCAAACAAAGAACCAAACTTAATTAACTTCCTTCTTCACGTTCCTCGTGGGATCGATAATCTTTTATACTATAACTTGATCAAGGTTGTATACTTGCAACTTAAGAGGTAATCATTTATTTCCCATCAAGTTTTTGGCGCCATTGTCGGGGAACGGTGCATAAGTAGGATTTTGATTAACTTTGGTTCCTTATTTTGTGTGTTTTCTTTTGTGTAGGAACTTAGAGCTTGAATGTTAAGAGTTGAAGATTAAGAGTTGAAGATTTGAGATTGAGGATTTGCCTCCAACGAGGCTTTGGGTTGCTTTTGCGTGGGTAACTTCTCTATCTAGTATTTTCAATTCCACCCTTTAGATAGTTCATATACATTAGAGACAATTAGGATTAAAAAATAATAATAATAATAAAATAAAAAATAAAAAAGATTTTTACCCTTGTCGACCCTAATAAACTTCATTTCTTTGATTTTGATTGTCGACCATAATAAAAAATAAAAAGATTTTTGTTTTTGCATCCTTTTTAGTTGCTTTTAATTCCAAGGGTTGCATTTCATATAATAGTAGGAATTCACCAAGTGATTTGAGCATCTTGATTTGGCACATACTTGAAAATATCTTAAGGGCAAAACCCATTAATCAAGATAAGGTGAGGGATTTCATCAACCTTTCCTTAGCCCAAAATCACTAATTCCTCACTACACATACCCAAGCCTCTTAAAACTGATTAGACGCTGGCCCTAAGGATTCAAGCTCATTAAGGAATAAGAAATCCTTAAGTGAACCGGTTCAAGTTTATTTGAATTAATTGGTGTCTAAGGCAAGGTTTAGGGTTATGTAAGGCTCTCAAGAAGGAAAGAGGTACTTAATTGATCTTTAATCTCCTCTAGTACTATCCTTACCTAGCTAATTTCCTGAGTAAACTTTAATCTTTTCACTAAGGGAATTTTTGGTTAGGAGCTGGTCTAAGTCAAGTTTAGGCTTAACCCTAGAGTTAGGGTGATTAAAAAGTGATTGCCTTGATTTGCTTTTAGTTAGTTTTTCCTTTTTTTTCTTATCATTTTCTTAACTTTTTCTCTTGTCTTTTTTCAAAAAAAAATTGATTTTGGTGTATGCAAACTTGGGTTAGAGATAATACCAATCGTTTAATTCGTTTTGATCCATCTCTTGAACCAAACGAAATGGCCAATACCAACCCACCTGTTCTTTAAGATGTTTGTTACTCAACTAGGAATGCAATCCCCTCTTGCATAAAACTCCCCAAGGTCAATGGCTCAAATTTTGAACTTAGACCGCATTTTATTAACATGCTTCCTAATTTCCTAGGAGTAGAAACCGAAGACACTTATATTTTCATCTCCGAATTTGAAGAAGTTTGCCTCATGATCAAGATGAGGGACTTAACCGAAGATGCGATCAAACTCCGATTTATTCCATTTGCCCTTAAGGATAAAGCTAAAAAATGGTTGTATAGCTTGCCCACTGATTCCATATCAACTTGGAGTGAATTTGTAACAGTTTTTCTGAAAAAATTCTTTCCTATCCACAAAACGGTCAAGCTTAGAAACAAGATTCAAAATTTAAAATTATCCCTGAGAATCTTTTGGAAGTATTTTGATAAATTCAAAGATCTTCTTATCCAATGTCCTCACCATGGTCATGAAAAGTGGCGATTATGCCAAATCATTTATGAAGGATTGGATTATTCTTTAAAAATTTTCTTAGAATCAATGTGTCAAGGGGATTTCATGAAGAAAAATGCTGACGAAGCTTGGGACTTTTTAGAGAAATTATCCGAGAAAACCATGTAGTGGGAACACTATGATTCATCGGCCCCAATCCAGTTCTAGAGGTCCTTCCTTAGAGTCAAACATAGCCTCTAAAGCTAAGATGGCTACAATTCTACGCAGTTAGAAACCTTAGAAACCAAAGAATTAGCTCGGCTCAAATCAATCAAGTTTACGCCTCAGGTTGTCATAATTGTCTTTCTACGACCCATGCTTGAGCAATGTCCACTCTTAGGAAATACTCAATTTCTAGAATGATGAATGCCGCATTCCAAAGATCCGACATGATCCATTTTCTCCAACCTATAATCCGGGTTGGAGAAATCATCCAATTTTACATGGAATCGTGGTAATTTCTGAAATCAAAATTTCACTCCTCTTCAAACCAACAATTCCCTAGGGCAACGCAGCTTTTCAATTCTCAAACCAATTTTCCACAACCAAATCACCATTTCCAAATCAATTTCCTCATCATCAATCTAAAATTATATTCCTTCAAATGTTGAGAAACGCCTTAATGTTTTGGAAAGGGGTTTGGAAGCCTTGATTAAAACCTCTACAGACCATGAACTTGTTGACTCAAACATCTAGCACGATGAACTCCTTTATGCAATCAACAGACAAATTCTCAACTCCAACACTCAAGCCATAGCTAGATTAGAAACCTAGCTTGGTCAATTAGCTAGCTATAAGTGAGAGAGAGAAAGGATCATTTCCGAAGTCAACCCCAGAACCAATCCAAGGAACGGGGTCAAGTTCAACTTTTAAGATCAAGTGAATGCAATCCATTCATACCATGTAACCAAATTAATAATCAAGTCCTTCTAATAAGAGAATTATGTTGAATACATGCATCTTGAAGCCAACATTTGAAGAACCCTTTGTCAATGAACTTAGATTTTAAAAAATAGAAAACAACAAGATTTTTGTTTTGCATCCTTTTTAGTTGCTTTTAATTCCAAGGGTTGCATTTCATATAATAGTAGGAATTCACCAAGTGATTTGAGCATCTTGATTTGGCACATACTTGAAAATATCTTAAGGGCAAAACCCATTAATCAAGATAAGGTGAGGGATTTCATCACCCTTTCCTTAGCCCAAAAATCACTAATTCCTCACTACACATACCCAAGCCTCTTAAAACTGATTAGACGTTGGGCCCTAAGGATTCGAGCTCATTAAGGAATAAGAAATCCTTAAGTGAACCGGTTCAAGTTTATTTGAATTAATTGGTGTCTAAGGCAAGGTTTAGGGGTTGCGTAAGGCGCTCCGCAAGGAAAGAGGTACTTAATTGATCTTTAATCTCCCTGTAGTACTATCCTTACCTAGCTAATTTCCTGAGTAAACTTTAATCTTTTCACTAAGGGAATTTTTGGTTAGGAGCTGGTCTAAGTCAAGTTTAGGCTTAACCCTAGAGTTAGGGTGATTAAAAAGTGATTGCCTTGATTTGCTTTTAGTTAGTTTTTCCTTTTGCTTTTTTTCTTATCATCTTCTTAACTTTTTCTCTTGTCCTTTTTCAAAAAAAAAATTGATTTTGGTGTATGCAAACTTGGGTTAGGGATAATACCAATCGTTTAATTCGTTTTGATCCATCTCTTGAACCAAACGAAATGGCCAATACCAACCCACCATTCTTCAAGATGTTTGTTACCCAACTAGGAATGCAATCCCTCTTGCATAAAACTCCCGAGGTCAATGGAGCAAATTTGAACTTAGACCGCATTTTATTAACATGCTTCCCAAATTCCTAGGAGTAGAAACCGAAGACACTTATATTTTCATCTCAAATTTGAAGAAGTTTGCCTCATGATCAAAATGAGGGACTTAACAGAAGATGCGATCAAACTCGATTTATTCCATTTGCCCTTAAGGATAAAGCTAAAAATGGTTGTATAACTTGCCCATGATTCTATCTCAACTTGGGGTGAATTTGTAGCAGTTTTTGAAAAAATTCTTTCCTATCCACAAAACGGTCAAGCTTAGAAACAGATTCAAAATTTTAAAATTATCCCTGAGAATCTTTTGGAAGTATTTTGATAAATTCAAAGATCTTCTTATCCAATGTCCTCACCATGGTCATGAAAAGTGGTGATTATGCCAAATCATTTATGAAGGATTGGATTATTCTTCAAAAACTTCCTTAGAGTCAATGTGTCAAGGGGATTTCATGAAGAAAAATCTTGTGAAGCTTGGGACTTTTAGAGAATTATCAGAAAACCATGTAGTGGGAACACTATGATTCATCGGTTCCCAATCGGTTCTAGAGGTCCTTCCTTAGAGTCAAACATAGCCTCTAAAGCTAAGATTGCTACAATTCTACGCAGTTAGAAACTTTAGAAACCAAAGAACGAGCTCGGCTCAAATCAATCAAGTTTACGCCTCAGGTTGTCATAATTGTCTTTCTGACCCATGCTTGAGCAATGTCCACTCTTAGGAAATACTCAATCTCTAGAAACGGATGAATCTTGCATTCCAAATCCGATTAATGATCCATTTTCTCCAACCTATAATCCGGGTTGGAGAAATCATCCAAATTTGCATGGAATCGGGTAATTTCTGAAATCAAAATTTCACTCCTCTTCAAACCAACAATTCCCTAGGGCAACGCAGCTTTTCAATTCTCAAACCAATTTTCCACAACCAAATCACCATTTCCAAATCGGTTTCCTCATCATCAATCTACAAATCATATTCCTTTAAATATTGAGAAACGCCTTAATATTTTGGAAAGGGGTTTGGAAGCCTTGATTAAAACCTCTACACGATCATGAAATTATTGACTCAAATATCTAGCACGATGAACTCCTTTATGCAATCAAGGACAAATTCTCAACTCCAACACTCAAGCCATAGCTAGATTAGAAACCTAGCTTGGTCAACTAGCTAGCTATAAGTGAGAGAGAAAGGATCATTTCGAGTCAACAGTGACCAATCCAAGGAGCGGGGTCAAGTTCAACTTTTAAGATCAAGTGAATGCAATCCATTCATAACAGTAACCAAATTAATAATCAAGTCCTTGAGCGAGAGAATTATGTTGAATACATGCATCTTGAAGCCAACATTTGAAGAACCCTTTGTCAATGAACTTAGATTTTTAAAAAATAGAAAACAACAAATTTTATTTTTGATGAAACTTTTGTTAATAACGAATCTAAGTTCAAAAGCATACAACCATTAATACCTACCTTCCATTGCTGCAAACATCACTAAAACCCTAAAATTTTTGGAATTTAAGCACATCAATGATTATATCATTTTGAAATTCTTTAAATTTTAGGGTAGAATTTTCACAATAAGGTAGGATTTAATGTGGAATATGAGCTTTTCATGTTTTATCTGTTATTCTATATTTTTTTCTTTTTGTCCCACAATAATAATAAAAGAATTTATTCTTCTCTCATGTGAGAGTTTCTTGTTCATTTTAAAAAAATAAAAAATGAAAAAAAGAGAGAATAAATTTTTGGCTTCACCCCTCATCTTAAAGGTATTTGCAGATTTTTTTCAAGCTAAATAACAAATGTAAGTGCTTCAATTATTATCTGTTTTACCTTGTGCATAATAGAATTTGTATTGAGGACAATGCAAAATTTAGGTGTGGGGTGGGGATTAGTCATTTTATCTTTATCTTAGTCATTTTTCTTCTTTTTCTTACCATTGTAAAAAATTTAAAAATATAGTCACTTGCCAACTTAATAGAGTTGATTAATAATTGATCTATTTGATAGAATTTAAGTCTTCTAATCCTTAGTTAGTTCTATACTCAAGTTTACCTTTTATGATAACTCTAAATAAATTTTTAAGAAATGATTTTCAAGTAGTATACTTTACTTAAGTTTTAACTTAGATTTTTAATTAAAATAATCAAATTTTTGCATGCCTAACTTAGAGCTAAAAATAATTTTTCAAGTTGTCTTGATCCAAATATTTTTCAGAATATATATACATATACACATATATATATTATACTAACTTAACAAAAGAAGAAAATTTTCTTAAAATCATTGGTGGTTCTATTTTACTAAGCCTAAGTTGACTGAGTAATTAAGCCCGATAAGTATTTCTATGCTTAATGACCTAAGCCCAATTGGGTTGGGATTCATTAGCCCAAAACTCACTAAATGGTCACTTAGAAAGCCGATTAAAAGAACAAAACCACCAAGGAATAAAGAGTAAAAATAATACTAGCCATGTTTTTATATATAGTTATATTTGTATATGTTCTTGAAGAATTAAATGGATTAAAAGACTTGAAGTTTGTTTAAAACAAAGAGTTAGCATGTTCTTTTCAAAACTTTTAAATTAAATTTTGAGTTAACTTGGTTTTGTATAACTATAATGGAAGGATTTTCTTAAGAAAATTACAATGGAGTTATGATAAAACGTTTTCTTGAGTATTAACCAACTTCATTTGGAATGGTTGAATATATCAAATGAATTAATTATTTTATTAACTTCTAAATTGGCAAGTTGACTGAATTTTGTGGGTATATTCAGCAAACCCTCACGAGACTACAACTCGTCCACTAGGGTAACCTAGGGCTTTAAAGGCTTATTGTATGTACTAAATACAACCGATTCTCTGAAAGTGAGTTAGGTTTTCTTTTATTTTATTTGCTAGAGGACTAGTAAAAGTTTAGGTGTGGGGGTATTTGATAATCATAATTTAATTATATTTTTTATACCCTCATTACCTATTTTATAATAAATATCCCGCTAATAATTGTTTTTATCTTAAATTGAGGTTAATGGAGTAATGAATAAGAGCCCAAATAACTTAAATCCTCTGAATTTCTACCTATTTTGAAGCCCAAATCTGAAGACAAATGAAGGCCCAAGACACCCAAGAATCTAAAAGAATTCATGCAAAATATCAAGAAAAGATAAATTTGGTTGAAAACCATGGTTGACCAACCGTTGGCTAACCGTTGGCTAACAATCGATTGTTGGTTACTTAGCATTTCAATTAGGCTGATTTCTCTTCCTTGTTGGCCAAGTTTGATCCAATGGTTCACATCAACTCCGTTGGGCTATAAATAGGGGTGAATGCTAAGGGTTTTGAGTGTGAAATATTTTATAAAACTTCATTTGGAGAGGAGGGTTACTCTTAATTGAGAAGACCTTCTAAAATTATAACTTTTGTTACACAATAAATAAAATTTTCACCCTTCAATTTCCTTTCTCTTCTTCTTATCCAGGACCAAAGGAGGATGAGATGAAGATCGAGGAGTTGTTGGTTTTCTTTTATTTCTTTTTCATTTTTTCATTTCTTGTTCATTTATATGCTTTGCTTTAGATTTACTTTCATGCAATTTACTTTCATGCAATTTACTTTCATACAATGTGTTTAATTCTTGTATTTACTTTCTAGTATAGATTTTTCTTTCCTTTAATTCACCTTGAGGCTAGAACCCTTTAGGAATTACCTTTTCTAAGTATGGAGCTAATATTTGTGGGATCCCTAGAGATTGTTTAAAACTAGCTAACAAATCCAACTTATTCTCATAAAATTGAGATAAGCTAAGTGGATCTACTCTAGATTCCTCATATCTTTAATTAATCCTCCATACTTTACCTTTTTTTTTCCTCTTATCCTTGCTTTTCATTTGTTTGTTATTTTTCTTTATTCTTGATTCTTGATTCTTGATTTCATTGATTTTTACTTCTCTCTCAATCTCATATTCCCTCCATGTGCATATAATCTCAAACCTAGTTTTGTTATTATGTGCATATAACCACAACCACATTCTCGACTTCATTTTCTCCTCTTTTGCACATAATCCACAACCACTCTCCCTTCTCTCTCACAAACCACCTTTACCATGTTTTTCTTTTATTCTTGAATAACTACTAATTGTCGCGCACATAATCAAACAAAGAACCAAACTTAATTAACTTCCTTTTTTACGTTCCTCGTGGGATCGATAATCTTTTATACTATAACTTGATCAAGGTTGTATACTAGCAACTTAGGAGGTAATCATTTATTTCCCATCACTAACCTTAGAAGGAGTGGGTCTAGCATAAAGCCACCAGGATCAAGCATTCACAAACCACAACCTCAGTGTAAGGAAGGAACTGCAAAGTATGGGATACTGCTATTCCGAGGAAGTTAAAAATTTCCACAAAAGCAGTAATGGTAAGCAAACAAAATCCAAGCCCACCAAACCCAGGTTCTGAGGGAAAAAGAGTCAGTCGATGCTGAACTCCTCTCAAGGGGAGCAGAGGGCCTACTAAGCCTAGGGTCCTCAGATCAAGAGCATCGAAAATTTTTAACTTTTTTACTACTTTTTAAAGAGCAGAATAAGTTAGCTTATCATGCCCCATGTTATTACATCTCATATATTAACTCATATACTAAAAGTCAACTCCTTTGAACAGGATGATTAAATAGTCTGAGCTAAAAAACTTAGGACTTCAAAGCACAAATCCCCATCAAAAAAGGAGCTAGTTGAACATCGGTGGGTGTGAGACCATAGCTAGGTAAAGTAGAAGCCCTCTCTATGAGGTAAAAACCATCTCCTCAAGGTATAGCACTAAGGTCTGGGTATGTAACCCTAGCCTAGAGGCTATAAAGCCCTCCCTCCAGGATCATCATTTGGAGCTTGAGGCCACAAGACCTAGGCCAAAAAAGACCTCTCACCAGAAGAGGCAAATACCTCCCCCAAAAGATTGAAATCGACGGGTTGAGGCACAAAGACCTTCTTCAAGGATACACACCCTCAACTTAAGACCACAGGTTTCCCTCAATGATTTTCATCCTCAGCTTGAAACCCTAAGCCCTCTCTCACGGACTCTAGTCCATAGCTTGAGGCCAAAGACCTCAAAACGGGACTCTCACACCCCTATCTTAGAGGCAACTAACCTTTACTAAAAACTTCATTGAAAGGACAAAAACAGGCAACTCTAGGCGAAAGAAACTAGATCATTAACACAAACAAATTAGAGTTCATTACATGGTGCTAAAAATAAGAGATTACAAGAGGTTTTCAATCCTAATCTATGGAGCAGACTCTGAATTAGTCACCAAATCACGAAGATCGAATGATGAACTCAGCGAGACAACAGTGACACCTGATTTCAACGGGTCCACCAACTTCAGAGCTCTCGCCAACTCCCACTCAGCTTTGGATGCCCTGGCTTGAGTGGAGGATAAGCTCTCTTGCATGCAAAGGAGCTCGTCCTGAGCCCGAAGCAAGTCGTAGTGAACCACATCCCTCCCCTGAAATTGTTAGTATTTGTTTGTAAAAATAAGATAGTCCCACATTGGATATTTGAGCATTCTTTTAGAGGTTTAAAAATATTTAATGATTATTGGGCTTTGATAAATGGGTCAAAGCATAGATTTCTAAACCCGCGTTTGGGTAGCGCAAATAATGCACGATTATTAGACGCACTTAGCACTTAGCACGCTTGTCGCTACCGCTCAAATATTCTAACTTTTTACTATATATTTTTAATATATTAATTTATTTATTACTATTATCATTATTTTTAAAATTATGAAAATATCAACAGAACAAATGACTATTAGAAGTAGACTATTGGAAGGACTTGTTTTTACTATTGAAAAATGACTATTTTTTCCAATGGGTGATTTGAAAATTTATGACTATTGGAGACAATTTTCAAACCTATAAATAGTCTATGATTTTAGACATTAGAACACACTTCTTTCTCAAAATATTTCTCTTAAAAATTGCAATCATAAAAACTTATTTCCGCAGAGAAATGGTAGAAAGTTCCACATTTGCTTCTTTGGAATTTTAATTTATCATATCACAGGAAGAAAGGTTGCATTAACTTGAAGCAATCTTGAATTACCAAGTGGGGCAAATATTTATTTAAGGAAAGTATTTCCTACTTGAAATCCGTCTGTTGTTTATTTTGCTAACAATCTTTAAAAAATATTTCTGCTATAATGGAGTCGGAGTCAAACAAGGTGATGAATTAAGACATGGTCAAACTGGACCGATTCGATGGGAACAATTTCTCTTGCTGGTGGTATGGTAAATAATGTGAACCTAAAGTTATAAATATACAACCATCAAGTTATAGTATAAAATTTATCGATCCCACGAGGAAGGTGTTGTAATGAGTTAATCTAAATTAGTTCTTATGTTGTGTGTGTGACAATTAGAAGTAAAAACATGATGAAAGTGGATATGGAGAGATTAGAAAGAGATTGTGAATGCGTGCAAATAAAAAACAAAATGAGAATGAACGTGAGTGTGAAGAGATTAAGAGTGTGGAAGTGATAGAATGTAAATAAAAGCAAAGTGAGATTGAAAGTGGGAAGGTAAAGAGTGGATATGAATATGTGAAAAATAAAACAAAATGAGTTTGAGAAAAAAAAATAAAGAGTGCTGAAAAAATGAAGGAATCTAGAATAGATCCACTTAGCTAATCTCAATCTTATGTAAATAAGTTGGATATGAAGCTAGTTTCAAACAATTTCTAGAATTCCAATAAAATGAAATAAGTTTGAGAGAGGAGAAGGAATGATGAATGAAGTGAAGGAAAATAAAAGAAAGTAGTAAAGAAAAATAAAACAAACAAATAAAAAGCAAGAACAAAGAGGAAGTTCAAGAAGGTAAAATATGGAGGATTAATTAAAGATATGAGGAATCTAGAATAGATCCACTTAGCTAATCTCAATCTTATGTGAATAAGTTGGATATAAAAGCTAGTTTCAAATAATTTCTAGAGTTCCCACAAATATTAGCTCCACATTTAGAAAGGGTAATTCCCTAGAGGGTTCTAGCCTCAAGGTGAATTAAATAAAAGAAAATCTAAACTATAAAATACATAAGAAAGTAAAGACATGAAAGTAAATACATGAATGTAAATCTATTCTACAAAGCATTAAATAAGCAAGAAAGAAAATAAGAAAAGAAAAGATAAACTCATATATTCATTTCTTCATCTTCATCCTCTTTTCATCCTTGGACAAAGAGAAGAAAGAAATTATGAAGGGGTGAAAATATTTCTTTTATTGATTGCAATAAAAAGTTACAATTTGGAAGGTCTTCTCAATTAAGAGTAACCCTCCTCTCCAAAAGGAGTTTACAAAATATTTCACACCTCAAACCCCTCACCCTCTATCCCTATTTATAGAGTTTTACAACCAATAGCAACCCTTGGATTAAACTTGATCCCCAAGTTAATCAATTTCAGCCTTTAAATCATAACAGAAAACTGGGTATTAATACCCCTATCAATACAGGTATCGATACGGGTATCGATGCCGATATTAATATTAGTATTGATACTTGTATTAAAACTCTGACTTGACAGATGGTTTCGTCTCGTCGAGATAGGTAATTTTCATATATTATATGTTAAATTCCGCCTTCCGGATTGGGAGATATCGTCGTTTCTTTGTAACTAATCATCCGAATATCATTTTGACTTGATTTCATTTCGTTTTCGATCCTTATTTCTTTGACTTGTGTAGATTGTTTAGATTGATCCCGGGCTTCAATAAAGGGTTAGAAAATAAGGTAATTTGATTTCTTTTTTAGCTTTTATTCATGAATCTTCATTAACCTGCACATTAAGATTAAACATATTATTAGTGCTATATTTATTGGTATAAACTAGATAATGAGGGTGTAAAATTATAATAAAAATGTGATTATCAAATACCCCCACACCTAACTTTTTGCTAGTCCTCTAGCAAAGAAGGAAAATTGAAAATGAAAGAAAGAAAAAATCCTAACTCACTTTCGCAGGAATCGCGATTGTATTTAGCGCATACAACAAGCCTTTAAACCCGTAGGTTACCCTAGTGAATGAGTTGTAGTCTCGTGAGGGTTTGCAATGAATATACCCACAAAATTAGGTCAACTTTGCCAATTTAAAGAAGTCAAAGTATAATTAATTTACTTGATATATTTAAACATTCTAATTGAAGCTAGTTATTACTCAAGATAACGTTTTTATATATAACTCAAGGCAAGTCTCTTAGAAAATCTTTTCATTATAGTTATACAAAACCAAGTCTAACTTAGAAGTTTAATTAAAAGTTTTGAAAAGAACATGCTAACTCTTTGTTTTAAATAATTTTTCATGTTTCTTAATCAATTTATTTTCCAAGAACATATATACATATATAACCATATATATAAAAACATTGTTAGTAAATTTGTTTTAATAACTCTTTATTCCTTGGTTATTTTGTTCCCCTCGATTGGGCTTTGAAATGACCATTTAACGAGTTTTGGGTCAATGAATCCCAACCCATTTGGGCTTAGGTCATTAAGCATGAAAGTACTCCTTGGGCTTAATTACTATGTCAACTTAGGCTTAGTAAGATAGAATCACCTTGAATTTTAAGAGAATTTTTTATTGGTGCCTATTTTTAGCACTCTTTTTTTGTAAAGTTAGTTTTTTAAATATATATATGTGTATATGTATATATATTCTAAAAAATATTTAGATTAAGACAACTTGAAAACTTATTTTCAACTCTAAGTTAAGCATACAAAAATTACTTTAATTAAAAGTCTAAGTTAAGACTTAAGTAAAATATACTACTTTAAAATTATTTCATAAGAAATTTATTTAGAGTTATCATAAAAGATGATCTTGAGTATAAAACTAACTAGGATTAGAAAATTTAAAATTTATCAAATAGATCAATTATTAATCAACTCATTAACTTGGCAAGTGACAATATTTCTATGAAAAAGAAAACAAATGACATAAAAGAAAAGAAAAAATGGTCAGGATAAAAAGGGAAAATTGACTAAGATAAAGAGGAAAATTGACTAGTCCCCACCCCACACCTAAATTTTGCATTGCCCTTAATACAAATTCTATATTGCACAAAGTAAAGCAGATAAAATTAAAGCACTTACATTTGTTGGTCGAAAAAAATATCTGCAACTACCTTTGGTATGAGGAGTATGAAGTCAATTTCTTCTTCTCTCTTTTTTTTTTTTTTTTTTCATTTCTATTTTTTCTTCTTTTTTTTTTCATATAACTCTCTTTTTTTCAAAAGCACAAGAAACTCTCAAATGAGAGAAGAATAAATTCTTTTCATTATTATTATGAAACAAAAATAAAGATGTAGAATGAATGATTAAACATGAAAAGCTTATATTCTACATCAAATCCTACCTTATTCTGAAAATTCTACCCGAATTTTAAAGAAATTTAAAATGATATAATCAATGATGTGTTTAAATTCTGAACATTCCAAAGTTTTCAATGAATTTTACAACAATAAAAGGTAGGTATTGATGGGGTTATGCATTTTAAATTTCATTGAACTTAGATTCCTTCTTGATCACAACCGATTCTTCTTTAAAAATTTCCTCAAAACCAAACTTCATGGTTGAGGTATGAAAATTTAGTTGTTGTTTATTTTCCAAGAATCTAAGTTCATCAGCAAAGAGTTCTTCAAAGCATGCATTTAACACAGCTTCTTTGTTTTGAAAGACCTGATCTGATTTTTTAAAAATCTTCAGCTTCTCACCAAAGATTTCCTCAAAACTAAGATCTAATTCATTTTCTTCTTCTTCTATTTCCTGGATGTAGTTTATTTCTAAAGGTTGATTAGCTGGTTGGTTCCCTGGATTAAAAATATTGATATCGTGATCAAATTCCCAAAAGACTGACTTCATTTGATTCTCTAATTGATTAGAGCATTAGAAGTGGCTAAGAATGGTCTTCCTAAAATGACGGGTATCTGACCTTTGAGATTGAAAACGGGCTGCGTTTCCAAGACTATGAAATCTATTGGAAAAATAAAATCTCCAACTTTAATCAAAACATTATCTATCTCACCCATGGGGACTTTGACAGATCTATCAGCTAACTGTAAGGCGTATTTGGTTGGTTTGAGTTCTCCTACACCTAGTTGCTGGTAGACTGAATAGTAAAGTAAATTGACACTGGCCCCTAAGTCTAAAAGGGCCTTATCAATGTTTGTATTACCAATGACACATGAAATAGTAGGACAACCAGGATCCTTATATTTCAAGGGTACAAACTTTGACAACATATCACTGATATTGACAGCAAGAAAGACTTTCTTTGGAACATTTATTCTTCTCTTCTTAGTGCACAATTCCTTCAAAAATTTTGTGTAAGAAGGGATTTGTTCAATTACATCTAAGAGAGGAATGTTGACCTTAACCTGCTTAAAAGTTTCTAGGATCTTCTCCTCCTGAGGGGAGTATTTCTTAGGCATGAGTCTATCTGGAAAGGGAGCAACTGGTTTAAACCTATCAAAATTAGGCTCAGTTTCGGATTCAAGCTTTTGGTCATTGGAAATGAGTGATTGCTGAATAGAGTCATCAGAAGGAAACATAATTTATTCTGCTTTAAAGGTTTCACTTGGAGGCGCTCTAACTTGATTATCAACTTGTTTTCCTGACCGTAGTGAATGGATTGCATTCACTTGAGCTTGGTAGGATAAACTTGATCCCGTGTTCTTAGGGTTGATCACGAGTTGACTCGGAAATATTCCTTTTTCTCTCCGACTCACAGCATTAGCTAGTTGTCCAAGTTGAGTTTCTAATCTAGCTATGGCTTGAGTGTTAGAATTGAGAATTTGTCCAGTTGATTGCATAAAGGTATTCAAAGTGTTGAATGTTTGAGTCAACAAGTTGGTGGTTTGTGTAGAGGCCTTAATTATGGTTTCTAACCCCTTTTCCAAAACATTGAGGCGTTTATCATGATCAGAGTTTGGAGGAAAATGATTTACAGATTGATGATGAGGGGACTGATTTGGATATGGCAGATTTGATTGTTGAAAATTGGTTTGAGAACCGTAAGGAACGGTGTTTCCCCTAGGAAATTGTTGGGTTGAAGAGGGAGTGAAATTTTAATTTCTGGAGTAGTTTTCTTGATTCCATGCAAAGTTTGGGTGATTTCTCCAACCTAGATTGTAAGTTGAAGAAAATGGGTCACTCCTGGGACGCTGGAATGCAGCGTTTACCTATCCTAGTGGTTGATTATTTCCTAAGAGGACATTCCTCTGAAACATGAGATGGAGAAAGACAGTTGTGACAACCTGAGATAGAAACTTAATTGATTTGAGCTGGAGCTTGTTCTTTAATTTCTAAAGCTCCTAACCTACGCATGATTGTAGCCATCTTTGCTTTAGAGGCTATGTTTGTCTCTAAGGAAAGACCACTAGATTTGGGTTGAGGACTAATGAAATTCTATCATCACAGTATTCCCACTGTATGGTTTTCTCAGATAAACTCTCTAAAAACTCCCAAGCTTCATCAGTATTTTTCTTCATGAAATCCCCTTGACACATTGATTCTAAGGAAGTATTTAAAGAATAATCCAATCCTTCATAAATGATTTGGCATAATCGTCATTTCTCAAGACCGTGGTGAGGGGTGAGGACATTGGATAAGAAGGTCTTTAAATTTATGAAAATACTTCCAGAATGATTCTCCCGGGATAATTTTAAAATTTTGAATGTTGTTTCTAAGCTTAACCATTTTATGGATAAGAAAGAATTTCTTCAGAAAAACGGTGTAAATTCACCCAAAGTTGAGATAGAATTTATGGGTAAGCTATACAGCCATTTCTTAGCTTTGTCCTTAAGAGCAAATGGAATGAATCTAAATTTGATCGCATCTTCAGATAAGTCTCTCATCTTAATCATGAGACAAACTTCTTCAAATTCGGAGATAAAAATATATGCATCTTCAGATTCCACTACTAAGAATTTTGGAAGCATGTTTATGAAATGCGGTCTAAGTTCGAAATTGGATCCATTGACATCAGGGAGCTTAATGCAAGATGGGATTGCATTCTTAGTTAGGTAACACACATCTTGAAGAACTGGTGAATTAGGATTGGCTATTTCGTTGGTCTCAAAAGATGAATCAGTACGGATTAAACGATTGGTATTATCCCTAATCCAAGTTTGCATAGACCAAAATAAATTCTTTAAATTTTTTTTTATTTAAGAAAAAAAATTTTAATTTTTTTTCTTTTAGAGGGAAAAAAATGATGAGAAAAAGGAGAGGGAAAAAATTAACTAAAGTAAATCAATGCAATCACTTTTCAATCATTTTAAACTCTAGTGTTATGCCTAGACTCAACTAGACCAGCTCCTAACCAAAAACTTCTTTAATGAAAAGATCAAAATTTACTCGGTCAGTTAGCTAGGTAAGAATTATACTAGAGGGAGATCAAAGATCAATTAAGTACCTCGTTCCTTGCGGAGTGCTTTACGCAACCCCTAAACCTTGCCTTAGACACCAACTAATCCAAGTAAACTTGAACCGGATCACTTAAGGATTTCTTATTCCTTAATGAGCTTGAATCCTTAGGGGCTAACATCTAATGAGTTTTAAAAGGTTTGAGTTTGTGTAGTGAGGAATTAGTGATTTGTGGTCTAAGGAAAGGGTGATGAAATCCCTCACCTTATCTTGATTAATGAGTTTTGCCCTTAAGAATAAATTCAAGTGTGTGTCAAATCAAGATGCTCAAATCACTTTGGTGAATTCCTACTATTATATGCAATGCAATCCTAGTAATTAAAAGCAACTACAAAAGGATGCAAAAATAAAAATCTTTTTTTTAGTTAAGGTTAGCAAACAAAAAAATATGAGAAAGGATGATGTTGTTTGAATTTATTATCTTGTTAGTAAATGTCCAAGTGGAGGTTGAATTTATTATGGTCAACAAAAATAAAATATTTTTTATTTTTTAAATCTTAATTGTATGTAATTTTGAGAACAAACTAAAGGGTGGAATTGAAAATACTAGAAAAAAGAGTTACCCACGCAAAAGCAATCCTAGCCTCCTTGAAGGCAATTCTTCAATCTTCAAATCTTCAATCCTTCTTCTTCAAAGTTCAAAGTAGTTCCTACACAAGAAAACACACAAGTTAAAGAACCAAAATATTTTAATTACAAACACCGTTCCCCGGCAACGGCACCAAAAACTTGGTAGGTAAATAATGTGAATCTAAAGTTGCAAGTATACAACCATCAAGGTATAGCACTAAGGTCTGGGTATGTAACCCTAGCCTAGAGGCTATAAAGCCCTCCCTCCGGGATCATCATCCGGAGCTTGAGGCCACAAGACCTAGGCCAAAAAAGACCTCTCACTAGAAGAGGCAAATACCTCCCCCAAAAGATTGAAATCGACGGGTTGAGGCACAAAGACCTTCTTCAGGGATACACACCCTCAACTTAAGACCACAGGTTTCCCTCAATGATTTTCATACTTAGCTTGAAACCCTATGCCCTCTCTCACGGACTCTAGTCCACAACTTGAGGCCAAAGACCTCAAAACGGGACTCTCACACCCCTATCTTAGAGGCAACTAACCTTTACTAAAAACTTCATTGAAAGGACAAAAACAGGCAACTCTAGGCGAAAGAAACTAGATCATTAACACAAACAAATTAGAGTTAATTACATGGTGCTAAAAATAAGAGATTACAAGAGGTTTTCAATCCTAATCTATGGAGCAGACTCTGAATTAGTCACCGAATCACGAAGATCGAGTGATGAACAATTAGGAGTTAATAAATGTCTACCTAAAGTTGCAAGTACACAACCATCAAGTTATAGTATAAAACGTTATCGATCCCACGAGGAAGGTGTTTGTAGGAGTTAATCAAATTTGGTTCTTATGTTGTGTGTGTGACAATTAGGAGTGAAAACTTGATGAAAGTGGTAGTGGAGAGATTAGAGAGTGAGAGTGAATGCATGTAAATAAAAACAAAATGAGAATGAACGTGAGTGTGAAGAGATTAAGCGTGTGGAAGTGACAGAATGTAAATAAAAGCAAAGTGAGATTGAAAGTGGGAAGGTAAAGAGTGGATATGAATATGTGAAAAATAAAACAAAATGAGTTTGAGAGAGGAAAAATAAAGAGTGGTGAATAAAATGAAGGAATCTAGAATAGATCCACTTAGCTAATCTCAATCTTATGTGAATAAGTTGGATATGAAGCTAGTTTCAAACAATTTCTAGAATTCCCAATAAAATGAAATAAGTTTGAGAGGAGAAGGAATGATGAATGAAGTGAAGAAAAATAAAGCAGTAAAGAAAAATAAAATAAACAAATAAAAGCAAGAACAAAGAGGAAATTCAAAAGGTAAAATGTGGAGGATTAATTACAGATATGAGAAATCTAGAATAGATCCACTTAGCTAATCTCAATCTTATGTGAATAAGTTGGATATAAAAGCTAGTTTCAAATAATTTCTAGAGTTCCCACAAATATTAGCTCCACATTTAGAAAAGGTAATTCCTAGAGGGTTCTAGCCTCAAGGTGAATTAAAGAAAAGAAAATCTAAACTAAAAATAAATACAAGAAAGTAAAGACATGAAAGTGAATACATGAAAGCAAAGACATGGATGTAAATCTACTCTACAAAGCATTAAATAAGTAAGAAAGAAAATAAGAAAAGAAAAGGATAAACCCACATATTCATTTCTTCATCTTCATCCTCTTTTCATCCTTGGACAAAAAGAAGAAAGAAATTATGAAGGGGTGAAAATATTTCTTTTATTGATTGCAATAAAAAGTTACAATTTGGAAGGTCTTCTCAATTAAGAGTAACCCTCATCTCTAAAAGGAGTTTACAAAATATTTCACACCTCAAACCCCTCACCCTCTATCCCTATTTATAGAGTTTTACAACCAATAGCAACCCTTGGATTAAAATTGATCCCCAAGTTAATCAATTTCAGCCTTTAAATCATAATGGCGGATATCAATACCCCTATCAATATAGGTATCGATACGGGTATCGATGTCGGTATCGATACTAGTATCGATGCCGGTATCGATACTAGCACCGATACTTGTCTCAAAAATCTGACTTGACAGATTGCTTCGTCTCGTCGAGATAGGCGATTTTCATATATTATATGTTAAATTCCGTCATCTGGATTTGGATATATCGTTGTTTCTTTGCAACTAATCATCCGAATATGATTTTGACTTGATTTCATTCTGTTTTCGATCCTTATTTCTTTGACTTGTGTAGATTGCTTAGCTTGAACCTGGGCTTCAATAAAGGGTTAGAAAATGAAATAATTTAATTTCTTTTTGAGCTTTTATTCATGAATCTTCAATAACCTGCACATTAAGATAAAACACATTGTTAGTGCTATATTTATTGGTATAAACTACATAATGAGGGTGTAAAATTGTAATAAAAATATGATTATCAAATACCTTCATACCTAAACTTTTGCTAGTCCTCTAGCAAAGAAAGAAATTGAAAGAGAAAATAAAGGAAGTATACAACCATCAAGTTATAGTATAAAAGATCCCATGAAGAAGGTGTTTGTAGGAGTTAATCAAATTTGGTTATTATGTTGTGTGTGTGACAATTAGGAGTTAATAAATGTGTACCTAAAGTTGCAAGTATACAACCATCAAGTTATAGTATAAAAGTTATCGATTCCACGAGAAAGGTGTTTGTAGGAGTTAATCAAATTTGGTTCATATGTTGTGTGTGTGACAATTAGGAGTGAAAACATGATGAAAGTGGTTGTGTAGAGATTAGAGAGTGATAGTGAATCGTGCAAATAAAAACAAAATGAGAATGAATGTGAGTGTGAAGAGATTAAGCGTGTGGAAGTGATAGAATGTAAATAAAAGCAAAGTGAGATTGAAAGTGGGAAGGTAAAGAGTGGATATGAATATGTGAAAAATAAAACAAAATGAGTTTGAGAGAGGAAAAATAAAGAGTGGTGAATAAAATGAAGGAATCTAGAATAGATCCACTTAGCTAATCTCAATCTTATGTGAATAAGTTGGATATGAAGCTAGTTTCAAACAATTTCTAGAATTCCCAATAAAATGAAATAAGTTTGAGAGAGAAGAATGAATGATGAATGAAGTGAAGGAAAATAAAGAAAGTAGTAAAGAAAAATAAAATAAAACAAATAAAAGCAAGAACATAGAGGAAGTTTAAGAAGGTAAAATGTGGAGGATTAATTACAGATATGAGGAATCTAGAAAAGATCCACTTAGCTAATCTCAATCTTATGTGAATAAGTTGGATATAAAAGCTAGTTTCAAATAATTTCTAGAGTTCCCACAAATATTAGCTCCACATTTAGAAAATAGTAATTCCCTAGAGAGTTCTAGCCTCACGGTGAATTAAAGAAAAGAAAATATAAACTACAAAATAAATGAAAGAAAATTAAGACATGAAAGTAAATACATGAAAGTAAAGACATGAATGTAAATCTACTCTACAAAGTATTAAATAAGTAAGAAAGAAAATAAGAAAAGAAAAAGATAAACCCACATATTTATTTCTTCATCTTCATCCTCTTTTCACCCTTGGACAAAAGAAGAAAGAAATTATGAAGGGGTGAAAATATTTCTTTTATTGATTGCAACAAAAGTTACAATTTGAAAGGTCTTTTCAATTAAGAGTAACCCTCCTCTCTAAAGGAGTTTACAAAATATGTCACACCTCAAACCCCTCACCCTCTATCCCTATTTATAGAGTTTTACAACCAATAGCAACCCTTAGATTAAGCTTGATCCTCAAGTTAATCAATTTCAGTCTTTAAATCGTAATAGAAAACTAGGTATCGATACCCCTATCGATATAGGTATCGATACGGGTATCAATGCCGGTATCGATACTAGTATCGATATTTGTATCAAAAATCTAACTTATCAGATGGCTTCATCTCGTCGAGATAGGCGATTTTCATATGTTATATGTTAAATTTCGCCTTCTGGATTGGGAGATATCGCCGTTTCTTTGCAACTAATCATCCGAATATGATTTTCACTTGATTTCATTCCATTTTCGATCGTTGTTTCTTTGACTTGTGTGGATTGCTTACCTTGATCCTGGGCATCAATAAAGGGTTAGAAAATGAGGTAAATTGATTTTCTTTTGAGCTTTTATTCATGAATCTTCATTAACCTGCAAATTAAGATAAAACATATTGTTAGTGCTATATTTATTGGTATAAACTAGATAATGAGGGTGTAAAATTATAATAAAATATGATTTTCAAATACCCCCATACCTAAACTTTTGCTAGTCCTCTAGCAAAGAAAGAAATTGAAAGAGAAAAGAAAGGAAGTATACAACCATCAAGTTATAGTGTAAAAAGTTATCAATCCCATGAGGAAGGTGTTTGTTGGAGTTAATCAAATTTGATTCTTATGTTGTGTGTATGACAATTAGGAGTTAATAAATATGTACCTAAAGTTACAAGTATACAACCATCAAGTTATAGTATAAAAAGTTATCGATCCCGCGAGGAAGGTGTTTGTAGGAGTTAATCAAATTTAGTTCTTATATTGTGTGTGTGACAATTAGGAGTAAAAACTTGATGAAAGTGGTAGTGGAGAGATTAGAGAGTGAGAGTGAATGCGTGCAAATAAAAACAATATGAGAATGAACGTGAGTGTGAAGAGCTTAAGCGTGTGGAAGTGATAGAATGTAAATAAAAGAAAAGTGAGATTGAAAGTGGGAAGGCAAAGAGTGGATATGAATATGTGAAAAATAAAATAAAATGAGTTTGAGAGAGGAAAAATAAAATAAAATGAGTAAAATAAAGGAATCTAGAATAGATACTCTTAGCTAATCTCAATCTTATGTGAATAAGTTGGATATGAAGCTAGTTTCAAATAATTTCTAGAATTCCCAATAAAATGAAATAAGTTTGAGAGAGGAGAAGGAATGATGAATGAAGTGAAGGAAATTAAAGAAAGTAGTAAAGAAAAATAAAACAAACAAATAAAAACAAGAACAAAGAAGAAGTTCAAGAAGGTAAAATGTGGAGGATTAATTACAGATATGAGGAATCTAGAATAGATCCACTTAGCTAATCTCAATCTTATGTGAATAAGTTGGATATAAAAGCTAGTTTCAAATAATTTCTAGAGTTCCCATAAATATTAGCTCCACATTTAGAAAAGAGCAATTTCCTAGAGGGTTCTAGCCTCAAGGTGAAATAATGAAAAGAAAATCTAAACTACAAAATAAATGCAAGAAAGTAAAGACATGAAATTAAATACATGAATGTAAATCTACTCAACAAAGCATTAAATAAGCAAGAAAGAAAATAAGAAAAGAAAAAGATAAACTCACATATTCATTTCTTCATCTTCATCCTCTTTTCATCCTTGGACAAAGAGAAGAAAAAAATTATGAAGGGGTGAAAATATTTCTTTTATTGATTGCAACAAAAGTTACAATTTGGAAGGTCTTCTCAATTAAGAGTAACCCTCCTCTCCAAAAGGAGTTTACAAAATATTTCACACCTCAAACACCTCACCCTCTATCCCTATTTGTAGAGTTTTACAACCAATAGCAATCCTTGGATTAAACTTGATCTCCAAGTTAATCAATTTCAACCTTTAAATCGTAGCAGAAAACTGGGTATCAATACTCCTATCGATACAAGTATCGATACGGGTATCGATGCCGATATTAATACTAGGATTGATATTTGTATTAAAACTCTGACTTAACAGATGGCTTCGTCTCATCGAGATAGGTGATTTTCATATATTATATGTTAAATTTCGCCTTCCGGATTGGGAGATATCGTCGTTTCTTTGTAAGTAATCATCCGAATATGATTTTGACTTGATTTCATTTCATTTTCGATCTTTATTTCTTTGACTTGTGTAGATTGTTTAGCTTGATCCCGGGCTTCAATAAAGGGTTAGAAAATAAGGTAATTTGATTTCTTTTTTAGCTTTTATTCATGAATCTTCATTAACCGCACATTAAGATAAAACATATTGTTAGTGCTATATTTATTGGTATAAACTAGATAATGAGGGTGTAAAATAGTAATAAAAATATGATTATCAAATACCCCCACACCTATCCTTTTGTTAGTCCTCTAGCAAAGAAAGAAATTGAAAGAGAAAAGTAAGGAAGTATACAACCATCAAGTTATACTATAAATAGTTATCGATCCCACGAGGAACGTGTTTGTAGGAGTTAATCAAATTTGGTTCTTATGTTGTGTGTGTGACAATTAGGAGTTAATAAATGTCTACCTAAAGTTGTAAGTATAGAACCATCAAGTTATAGTATAAAAAGTTATCGATCCCACGAGGAAGGTGTTTGTAGGAGTTAATTAAATTTTGTTCTTATGTTGTGTGTGTGACAATTAGGAGTGAAAATATGATGAAAGTGGTTGTGGAGGGATTAGAGAGTGATTGTGAATGCGTGCAAATAAAAACAAAATGAGAATGAACGTGAGTGTGAAGAGATTAAGCGTGTGGAAGTGAAAGAATGTAAATAAAAGCAAAGTGAGATTGAAAGTGGGAAGGTAAAGAGTGGATATGAATATGTGAAAAATAAAACAAAATGAGTTTGAGTGAGGGAAAATAAAGAGTGGTGAATAAATTGAAGGAATTTAGAATAGATCCACTTATCTAATCTCAATCTTATGTGAATAAGTTGGATATGAAGCTAGTTTCAAACAATTTCTAGAATTACCAATAAAACGAAATAAGTTTGAGAGAGGAGAAGGAATGATGAATGAAGTGAAGGAAAATAAAGAAAGTAGTAAAGAAAAATAAAACAAATAAATAAAAAGTAAGAACAAAGAGAAAGTTCAAGAAGGTGAAATGTGCGGGATTAATTACGGATATAGAATAGATCCATTTAGCTAATCTCAATCATATGTGAATAAGTTGGATATAAAGCTAGTTTCAAATAATTTCTAGAGTTCCCACAAATATTAGCTTCACATTTAGAAAAGGGTAATTTCCTAGAGGGTTCTAGCCTCAAGGTGAATTAAAGAAAAGAAAATCTAAACTATAAAATAAATACAAGAAAGTAAATACATGAAAGTAAACACATGAATATAAATCTACTCTACAAAGCATTAAATAAGCAAGAAAGAAAATAAGAACCCACATATTCATTTCTTCATCTTCATCCTCTTTTCATCCTTGGACAAAGAGAAGAAAGAAATTATGAATGGGTGCAAATATGTCTTTATTGATTGCAATAAAAGTTACAATTTGGAAGGTCTTCTAAATTAAGAGTAACATTCCTCTCCAAAAGGAGTTTACAAAATATTTCACACCTCAAACCCCTCACCCTCTATCCCTATTTATAGAGTTTTACAACCAATTGCAACCCTTGGATTAAACTTAATCCCCAAGTTAATAAATTTTAGCCTTTAAATCGTAAAAGAAAACTGGGTATCGATACCCATATCGATATCGGTATCGATACCCATATCGATATCGGTATCGATACCCATATCGATATCGGTATCGATACCCCTATCGATACAGGTATCGATGCGGGTATCGATGCCGGTATCGATACGGATATTGATGTCGGTATCGATACTAGTACCGATACTTGTATCAAAAATCTAACTTGACAGATAGCTTTGCTCGTCGAGATAGGCGATTTTCATATATTATATGTTAAATTCCGCCGTCCGGATGGGGAGATATCGTCGTTTCTTTGCAACTAATCATTCAAATTAGATTTTGAATTGATTTCATTCCGTTTTCGATCCTTGTTTCTTTGACTTGTGTAGATTGCTTAGCTTGATCCGGGGCTTCAATAAAGGGTTAGAAAATGAGGTAATTTGATTTCTTTTTGAGCTTTTATTCATGAATCTTCATTAAGCTGCACATTAAGATAAAACATATTGTTAGTGCTATATTTATTCGTATAAACTAGATAATGAGGGTGTAAAATTATAATAAAAATATGATTATCAAATACCCTCACACCTAAACTTTTGCTAGTCCTCTAGCAAAGAAAGAAATTGAAAGAGAAAAGAAAGGAAGTATACAACCATCAAGTTATAGTATAAAAAGTTATCGATCCCACGAGGAAGGTATTTGTAGGAGTTAATCAAATTTGGTTCTTATGTTGTATGTGTGACAATTAGGAGTTAATAAATATGTACCTAAAGTTGCAAGTACACAACCATCAAGTTATAGTATAAAAAGTTATCGATCCCACGAGGAAGGTGTTTGTAGGAGTTAATCAAATTTAGTTCTTATGTTGTGTGTGTGACAATTAGGAGTGAAAACATGATGAAAGTGATTGTGGAGAGATAAGAGAGTAAGAGTGAATGCATGTAAATAAAAATAAAATGAGAATGAACGTGAGTGTGAAGAGATTAAGCGTGTGGAAGTGATAGAATGTAAATAAAAGCAAAGTGAGGTTGAAAGTGAGAAGGTAAAGAGTGGATATGAATATGTGAAAAATAAAACAAAATGAGTTTGAGAGAGGAAAAATCAAAAGTCGTGAATAAAATGAAGGAATCTAGAATAGATCCACTTAGCTATTCTCAATCTTATGTGAATTAGTTGGATATGAAGCTAGTTTAAAATAATTTCTAAATTCCCAATAAAACGAAATAAGTTTGAGAGAGGAGAAGGAATGATGAATGAAGTGAAGGAAAATAAAGAAAGTAGTAAAGAAAAATAAAACAAATAAATAAAAAGTAAGAACAAAGAGGAAGTTCAAGAAGGTGAAATGTGGAGGATTAATTACAAATATGAGGAATCTAGAATAGATCCACTTAGCTAATCTCAATCTTATGTAAATAACTTGGATATAAAACTAGTTTCAAATAATTTCTAGAGTTCTCACAAATATTAGCTCCACAATTAGAAAAGGTAATTACCTAGAGGGTTCTAGCCTCAAGGTGAGTTAAAGAAAAGAAAATATAAACTATAAAATAAATGCAAGAAAGTAAAGACATGAAAGTGAATACATGAAAGTAAAGACATGGATGTAAATCTACTCTACAAAGCATTAAATAAGTAAGAAAGAAAATAAGAAAAGAAAAAGATAAATGCACATATTCATTTCTTCATCTTCATCCTCTTTTCATCCTTAAACAAAGAGAAGAAAGAAATTATAAAGGGGTGAAAATATTTTTTTATTGATTGCAACAAAAGTTACAATTTGGAAGGTCTTCTCAATTAAGAGTAACTCTCCTCTCCAAAAGGAGTTTACAAAATATTTCACACCTCAAACTCCTCACCCCCTATCCCTATTTATAGAGTTTTACAACTAATAGCAACCCTTGGATTAAACTTGATCCCCAAGTTAATCAATTTCAGCCTTTAAATCGTAACAGAAAACTGGGTATCGATACCCCTATCGATAACAGTATCGATACCCCTATCAATGCCGGTATCGATACTAGTACCAATACTTGTATCAAAAATCAGACTTTACAGATGGCTTTGTCTCGTCGAGATAGGTGATTTTCATATATTATATATTAAATTCCGCCTTCCAGATTGGGAGATATCATCGTTTCTTTGTAACTAATCATCCGAATATGATTTTGACTTGATTTCATTCCGTTTTCGATCCTTATTTATTTGACTTGTGTAGATTGCTTAGCTTGTTCCCGGGCTTCAATAAAGGGCTAAAAATGAGGTAATTTGACTTCTTTTTGAGCTTTTATTCATGAATCTTCATTAACCTGCACATTAAGATAAAACATATTGTTAGTGCTATATTTATTGCTATAAACTAGATAATGATGGTGTAAAATTATAATAATAATGTGATTATCAAATACCCCCACACCTAAACTTTTGCTAGTCCTCTAGCAAAGAAAAAAATTGAAAGAGAAAAGAAAGGAAGTATACAACCATCAAGTTATAGTATAAAAAGTTATTGATTCCACGAGGAAGGTGTTTGTAGGAGATAATCAAATTTAGTTCTTATGTTGTGTGTGTGAAAATTAGGAGTTAATAAATGTGTACCTAAAGTTACAAGTATACAACCATCAAGTTATAGTATAAAAAGTTATCGATCCCATGAGGAAGGTGTTTGTAGGAGTTAATCAAATTTGGTTCTTATGTTGTGTGTGTGACAATTAGGAGTGAAAACATGATGAAAGTGGTTGTGGAGAGATTAGAGAGTGATTGTGAATGCGTGCAAATAAAAACAAAATGAGAATGACCGTGAGTGTGAAGAGATTAAGCGTGTGGAAGTGATAGAATGTAAATAAAAGCAAAGTGAGATTGAAAGTGGGAAGGTAAAGAGTGGATATGAATATGTGAAAAATAAAACAAAATGAGTTTGAGAGAGGAAATATAAAGAGTGGTGAATAAAATGAAGGAATCTAGAATAGATCCACTTAGCTAATCTCAATCTTATGTGAATAAGTTGGATATGAAGCTAGTTTGAAATAATTTCTAAAATTACCAATAAAACGAAATAAGTTTGAGAGGAGAAGGAATGATGAATGAAGTGAAGGAAAATAAAGAAAGTAGTAAAGAAAAATAAAAACAAATAAATAAAAAGCAAGAACAAAGTGGAAGTTCAAGAAGGTAAAATGTGGATGATTAATTAAAGATATGAGGAATCTAGAATAGATCCACTTAGTTAATCTCAATCTTATGTAAATAAGTTGGATATAAAAACTAGTTTTAAATAATTTCTAGAGTTCTCACAAATATTAGCTCCACATTTAGAAAAGGGTAATTCCCTAGAGGGTTCTAGCCTCAAGGTGAATTAAAGAAAAGAAAATCTAAACTACAAAATAAATGCAAGAAAGTAAAGACATGAAAGTGAATACATGAAAGTAAAGACATGGATATAAATCTACTCTACAAAGCATTAAATAAGTAAGAAAGAAAATAAGAAGAGAAAAGATAAACCCACATATTCATTTCTTCATCTTCATCCTCTTTTCATCCTTGAACAAAGAGAAGAAAGAAATTATGAAGGGGTGAAAATATTTCTTTTATTGATTGCAACAAAAAGTTACAATTTGGAAGGTCTTCTCAATTAAGAGTAACCCTCCTCTCCAAAAGGAGTTTACAAAATATTTCACACCTCAAACCCCTCACCCTCTATCCCTATTTATAGAGTTTTACAACTAATAGCAACCCTTGGATTAAACTTGATCCCCAAGTTAATTAATTTCAGCCTTTAAATCGTAGCAGAAAACTGGGTATTGATACACCTTTCGATATAGGTATCGATCACGGTGTGCGATATCGATCACAGTGTCGATCTGCATTATCAATGCTAGTATCGATACTTGTATCAAAAATCTGACTTGACAGATGGCTTCGTCTCATCGAGATAGGCGCTTTTCATATATTATATATTTAATTCCGCCTTCCGGATTGAAAGATATCGTCGTTTCTTTGCAACTAATCATCCGAATATGATTTTGACTTGATTTCATTCCGTTTTTTATCCTTGTTTCTTTGACTTGTGTAGATTGCTTAGCTTGATCTCGGGCTTCAATAAAGGGTTAGAACATGAGGTAATTTGATTTCTTTTTGAGCTTTTATTCATGAATCTTCATTAACCTGCACATTAAGATAAAACATATTGTTAGTGCTATATTTATTGGTATAAACTAGATAATGAGGATGTAAAATTATAATAAAATTTTGATTATCAGCTAGCAAGAGAAGATGATGTTCCTTCTTATAGCATTGTAGATTTCCTACATCCTCTTACCTAACCTGCAGCCTATAGAAGATCCAAAACTAAGTGCAAACGGGAAACAACCTACTAAGGAGGAAATAGAAGAAATCAAGAAGCAAAAGGCAAAACCGGAGGAAGATGAAGTGTTGTGTCGCAGTCATATTTTGAACACACTTTCGGACCGGTTGTATGATCTTTTGACTAGAATAAAGTCAGGAAGCGAAATATGGCTTGCACTGGAATTTAAATACAAAGCTGAGGAGGAAGGTACCAACAAGTATTTGATTGCAAAATATTTAGGAGATAAAATGGTTGATGACAAATCTATCTTGGAGCAAGTTCATGAATTGGAGGTTCTGGTTAATAAGATTCACGTCCTCAAAATAGTTCTTTCCGAATCTTTTCAAGTTGCTGCAATTATTGCAAAACTACCCTCAACTTGGAAAGAAGATTACGCGAAGAAACTAATGCATAAAACTAAGGATATCTCTTCGGAACAACTTTAGAAAAATCTTCGAATTGAAGATGAATCATGCTTACGTGATTCGAAAAATTCTGTCCAAAGTGATTCTAAGGTCCACATAGTGGAAAAGAATGAATCTTCAGTGAAAAATAGGAGCCTTCAAATAAAGAAAAATGGACAATAATTAAAATGAAGAATTTTCAGAAGAAAAAAGTGTCATTATTTGTGGTAAGCCTGGACATTTTGCTAAAGAATGTCATCACAGAAAAAATAATAATGCAAAATCAAAGGCTTCTGCAAATATGATAGAAGAGAATCCGGTCGCTATGGTTTCTGAAATCAATATGACTTCTGTTAAGTCTAGATGGTGGCTTGATTTTGGTGCAACAATCCATGTTTGCAAGGTAAAATCCATGTTCAAAGGATTTGAAGAGCTTTTAAAAATTATTGAAGTGCAAATAGGGAACAATGCTTGCAACAATTGCTGGAAAAGGGATTGTTGAGATAGATTTTACTTCTGGAAAGAAATTGACTCTTATGAATGTTCTATATATACCCAAAATTAAAAAGAACTAAGTTTTCGTTGATCTTCTTTGTAAGAAAAGGTTTCGGGTTGCTTTTGAGTCAAACAATGTAATCCTATCTAAGAGCGTGATGTTCGTGAGAAAGGGCTACTCTTGTGATGGAATGTATCAACTCAGTATTAATAATAAAGTTATGTCTTCTGCTTATATTGTTGATTCTTCTTATTTATGACATGATCGCTTAGCACACTTAAATTTTCGCTATTTGAAAAATATGAAAAATTAGACTTGATTAACTTTGATGGTGAATTTGATAAATGTGAAATCTATGCTAAGTCTAAACTAATAAAGAAATCTTTTCTAAGTGTTTCTCATAGTGATTCTAAAGTTTTAGATTTAGTACATTCGATATATATGTGAATTAAACGGCATGCTAACTAGAGGAGGAAAAAATATTTTATTACTTTTGTTGATGATTGCAGTAGATATATGTATGTTTATCTTTTAAGAATAAAAGATGAAGCTTTTGACATGTTTAAAAACACAAAATAGAAGTTGAAAATCAACTTGAAAAGAAAATTAAAATGTTACACTCGATAGAGGTGGTGAATATTTTTCGGTATTTTTAATACTTTTGTGAAGAACATGGTATTATTCATCAATGCACAACACCTTACACTCCCCAACAAAATGGTTTAGCCAAAAGAAAAAATAGAACTTTACAAGAAATGATAAATTGTATGCTTAATGATGCTAAGTTACCTTTAAATTTATGGGGAGAAGTACTTTACGACATGTTATATACATAATAGAATTCCCTCTAAAAAGTCAAACATAAGCCTTATGAGTTATGGAAACGTAGAAAACCTAATCTGTCATATCTTAAAGTGTGAGGGTGTTTGGCTTATTATAGAGTTCCTGATCCTAAAAGAACAATACTTGGACCTAGAGCCATTAAAATTATTTTTGTCGGATATCTTTGAAAATAGTAAAGCATATAGACTACTTTATTTATCTTCTAATACCATTGTTGAATATAGAGATGTTGAATTCTTTAAAAATAAGTTTTCTACATTAGAGAATGTTGAATATGTTCCTATTCTATCTAGCTTTAGTGATATCACTAGTTCTAGTTTTCATGCTAAGGAAACTAGTACATCTAAAGAAATATCGAGAACCAAAAGAAGTACTAGAGCAAGAAAAGAGAATCTTTACCTTCAAATTTTATTTCTCTGAACAAATTATTTTTCTTGTTGAAGGTGATAGGAACAATAATGTTTTAAATAAATATCCTATATGTTTTAATCCGGATGATGATCCTAAAACCTTTATAGAAGCAATGTCATCTAGAGATACTTCATTTTGGAAAGAAGCTACCAATGATGAAATGTATTCTATAATGGGTAATAAAACTTGAATGTTAGTAGACTTACCTCAAGGATCAAAGCCAATAGAATGTAAATGGGTTTTTAGAAGAAAATATCATTGTGATGGTTCTATTCAAGCTTTTAAGACTAGATTAGTAGCCAAAGGGTTTAGATAAAAAGAAGGCATAGATTATTTTGATACATATGCACTGTTGCCGCATAACATCTATTAGAATTCTTCTTGCTTTGGCATCTATACATAAATTATTTGTGCATCAAATGGATATCAAGACTGCATATTTAAATGGAGATTTAAATGAGGAGGTTTACATGGAACAACCGGAAGGTTTTATTCTTCCAGGAAATGAAAGAAAAGTATATATACTAATTAAATCTCTTTATGGTCTTAAACAAGCACAAAGCGATTGGTATGAAAGGTTTGATTCTGTTATTTTGTTTTATGGTTTCAAACATAATAGTGTTGATAAGTGTATTTATTCTAAATTCACTGATAAATATGGTGTACTTGTTTGCTTGTAATTCGATAACATGTTAATATTCGGCACTGACATAATTGGCATAAATGAGACAAAGGAGTATCTATCTTCTATGTTTAAAATGCATGATTTAGGAGAAGCGGATACTATTTTGGGGATTAAAGTTAGAAAATATAGTTGGGGTTTTTCTTTAAGCTAATCACATTATATTTAAAAAAGTATTGAATAAATTTAATCATCTTGGTTTTAAAGAAGTTAAGACTCCATTTGATCCCAGTATCGAATTGACTGTCAATTCGATAGAGCTATAGCACAACTTGAGTCTGCTAGTGCAATTGGTTCTTTAATATAAGCTATGCATTGTACTAGACCTAATATTGTATTTGCTGTATGCAAATCAAGTAGATACACTAGTAATCCAAGTGTAGAACATTGAAAAAGTATTTCCAAGATTTTTGGATATTTAAAGAAAACCAAAAATCTTTGTTTGTTCTATAATGATTATCCAGCTATGTTAGAAGGATACACTAATGCAAGTTGGATGACTAGTGTAGGAGACAACCAATCCACTTTTGCAATGATTTTTACACTTGGTAGAGGAGCAATTTCTTTGGCGAGCAAGAAATAAACATGTATCTCACACTCCACCATAGAATCTAAGTTCATTGCTCTAGCAGCGACTGGTAAAGAGATTGAATGGATTAAAAATTTATTGCTAGACATTAAGTTATGGCCTAGCCCAATGCCTCCTATATCTATCAATTGTGATAGTCAAGCCACATTGTCAAGGGCTTATAGTTGTACATATAAGGTAAGTCTAGACACATAAGTCTAAGACTTGCATATGTGAAACAATTGATACAAGATAGTGTCATAACAATTGTCTATGTTAAGACAAAAAAAAACTTGGCTGATTCATTTACAAAACCTCTAGCAAGAGAGGTAGTAAAGATGACATCAAGCGAAATGGGGGCTAACTTTATATTTAAGATCACCAGGAATGGTAACCGTTTACTAGAAATAAATTGGTTAAAAGGTTTAAATGGGTAATAAAAAGTTTCTGAAAGTGATCGATTGATATTGACACATTAAGCCCTAAAAGATAATGTCAATATCATCCATTATGGAATAAGAGGATGAGTTGTGCTCTTAATGAAAGTGTAGTACATTAGTGATGTGTGTTTAAAGTAATGAAGAACACATTGTAGACGTCTCACCTATCTGAACTTAGAAGTGGTGCCGCTTCTTAAAAGAGCTAAAGGTTTGCTCTTTAGAGAGTTCATGAACCGGGAATTAGCACAAGGCCATAATAGTGCTAAAATATTAATTCTCATTGAAATAGGAGATTAGTATATGTACGACATTCTCCGGTTCTATCACAAAGAGTAATTAGTTTAATGCTAAGGTAAGTAAGGACTTTGATAGAACTTTGAAGTGTGTTTGTCCTAAGTAAAGGTTTAAATCGAAAGATACCTCTACATATGTATATTTATCTCATTTTATACATATTGTAGATTATTTTTAAATAAATAATATTTTTTAAAATTTTGGTTTTCTAAACAAAGTGGGGATTTGTAGTATTTATTTGTAAAAATAAGATAGTCCCACATCGGATATTCGAGCATTCTTTTAGAGGTTTAAAAATATTTAATGATTATTGGGCTTTGATAAATGGGTCAAAACATAGACTTCTAAACCCGCATGCGGGTAGCGCAAATAATACGCGATATTAGACGCACTTAGCACTTAGCACGCTTGCCGATGCCGCTCAAATATTCTAACTTTTTACTGTATATTTTTTGAATATATTATTTTATTTATTACTGTTATTGTTATTTTAATTTTTTAAAGTTATGAAAATATCATCAGACAAATGACCATTAGAAGTAGACTGTTGGAAAATGACTTTTTTCTTGTTTGAACATGACTATTTTTTCCAAGCGGTGTTTTGAAATTTTATGACTGTTGGAGACACTTTTTCAAACCTATAAATAGTCTATGATTTCAAACATCAAAACACACTTTTTTCTCAAAATTTTTCTCTCAAAAAATCTGCAATCCTACAAACTTGTTTCACAGAGAATTGGTGAAAAGTTTCAGATTTGCTTGCTGGAATTTTCAATTTTCTGTTGTATCCTGCGAAGAAAATTTGCATTAACCTGAATCAAACTTGAATTACCAAGCAGGATAAATATTCTTTAAGGAAAGTATTTCTCACCTCAGAAATTCTGTCTCCTTCAAATGCCCTTAGTGTAGATTCTTTGGCTACTCTATACCCGATCTCAAAAGTACGATCACCTCCCCAAAGCGGTTGCAATGAATGATCCAATACATCAAATTCAATCTTGAAACTCTCAGTGTAGCAATCACAGGCCATCATCTCTTGGCATAATATCTCAAGCTACTTCACACGAAGTTCTTACCTAGTAATGAACACCTTGGCTAGTTCAAACTTCTCTTGGAGTCTAGCAGAAAGGGCGGCGTTTTTCTTCTTTAGCGCGTCAACCTCGGATGAGGAGGTCAAACAGTCATCAACATGAGAGGATGGAACTGGTAGATGATCTATTCCTAGATCAGAGCCCTTCCTCCTCTATAATCTGAGACGATCCAATTTTGATCGAACATCCTTGGCAGCATAAGCAAGGTCATCTAAAGAGCTAGCAATCACATCATCACTGATTGGCAAAAACACATATCCCATCAACGCTCCAGTTCCATCAAAGCTAGGGTAAACAAGTACACCCTTGCTAAAGGAAACTTTTTAGACGAAGCTTGGATCCCCGCATCAACTAAGTTATTCTCATGTAACAGCTCGGCAATGTCGATTGGCAAGGAAAGAGCATTTACCTTTTCTATGTCTGCAAGCTCATCAAGAGTAGGATCCCCCACCTTTAACTCCTCGACATTAGATTGGGGCCAGTCCATCCTTAGATCTTCTCCACCTTGAAAGAAAGAAGGGAAATAATTTTGTTGGCTATCTGCCATGGCTTAGAAAGAACTTTAAAGGATGTCTCTACACAAAAAAGCAAGATTGGATTATGTAAGAAGCAAATAAGAATAAGTCTCCTAGTCCTAGAGGTTGTAGGATATGTCTTTTCCTATTCAAGAAGTTTTAGCATGTTTGGCAACTTACTTAATTATTTCTTTCTTTTTCTTTTTCTTTTTTTTTTTCCGTCAATGAAAATGGACTTTCATTACCATGAGCACTAAAAGCACTAACATATTTTCTCAGGCATACCCAAGCACTACATAATCCTCAATGATAAAACATACACTCAATAACTTCTCATCAACTAATACAAAGAATTTACCTAGTCCCTGTTCTTACATGACCCGGGACAACGAAACATAGCAACAAACGCAAAAAATTTGATCCTTTTCACTACATCACTAGTACTCCTCTTCATACCACCATGTAATATCAAATACCTCTCACACCAGATAGTATACACCGTAGCTGCAAATGCAAGCCTCTTTACATTTTTCACCAAGAATTCCCCACCAGTTGAGTAGCAAACCAGTTCTGCAAAATGTGCCATTCACAACTTCTAAATCTGAATTGCAGCCAAGCTATCACCTCATTCCAAATTTCTACAGAAAACTTACAGGAAAAAAAATAAATGTTGTCGAGATTCTTGCTCCTGTTCACACAAACAACAACAATTGTTCTGAATGATCCCCATTTTTTGCAGCCTATCAAGTGTTAGAAGCCTATTATGGACTGCAAGCCAGAGAATAAAAGAGTGTTTTGGAAAGTTTAGTTTGCCCCCAAACTTTTCTATACCAGTTATGTATATGATGTTGATTTTGAAGTTCAGCCTAGATGAGAGAAACCTTAATTTTGTCTTTAATAACACAAGTTTTTAATTTGGCCACCACATTATCAGCTGTCCCCCAAATTTCGAGTGACATCCTTTCTGATCATGTTGATAGTATTGATAGATTATAATCCACTCATTTACTAAATATTATATTATTTAAAATATATTACAATCCACTAAATTTATCAAACATTCTAGATTATAATCCACTTATGATCCAAGTGGATTATAATCTAAAGTTGTCAACCCTGCTTTAAGTTTTCATTCACATATAACATATCAAGCATATGGAGTTGTTCATCAAGTCTACAAATAAATCCATAAAAATCATAGTTATCAATTCATTGACAATAACTATTCGCCATAATCTTATCAAGTGTGTAGATTTGTAAATACAAACCAGACAAAGATATAGTAGACTCATATAAACTTTTAATAAATATACAGAGTACGGTACAAATAGAAGTTTGGTAGATTAAGAGTACAAAAGTCAAATCCAGTCCTCAACTTTCAAATATGGAGTAAAGATCCTATCAGAACCTCCCGCATGGTGCGGGAGGTTATGAGCCATACTTTGTGATAAATAGGGGTAGTTCGGTCATTTGACTACCCCCTTTGTGGCTATCAGAATCCGTACAGTGTGGGGTTCTGATAGCATCCCTATTCTCAAATATGCAGCTTCACTCCCCAAGGATGCATCTGATTCACATCTTTAATTTGATTTTTTTTTTATTTTTTGGATGCCATTTTGATGCGGAGGACATTGCTGATGCCTTTTGGGAGAAATCGGATCGTGTGAAGCTTGGACGATCTAAGAAAAGAGGATGATTTTGGGCCAGATTTTGACGTGCAACTTCGATGGACCATAACTTTTGATTGCCTCCATAGAATCGCTATTATTATATAGTTTCGGAAAGCTGGGGAAGTGCTCTACAAGTCGAACCACTTTTTCATTACAACCAACTTTCAGGGTCAAAGAAATTCGTATTCAAACTCAAACTGCGCGTCGAAGAGTTTTAGTTCAATTTAGTTTCTAGTTTTTATGGAATGTTTTTTTTATTTTAGGAAGTCTAGCTATTTTAGGAAATGTTATTTTAGTACTTTTGCTTTATTTTACAGCCTATATAAGGGGAATGAATTTGTGAACTCTTTAGGTTGATTATTATTAATTTCAGAAGTTTTCTATTCCTAGGGTATCTAGGGTTTGTGTCGTTTTGCTCGTACGAGAACGAGCAGTTATCTCTTTTGATTACGCTTCCACTACATCAGTTGGTATTCAGATACAAGATGTTTCCTGCTATGGCCACCAACGATAACGAAGTTAATCACTCTCCCCCTGATCTTGCGTAGCAAGTTGATGCCCTAGATCGACGTGTTGAAAAAATCATCACGGTGATGAGGAACTTGACTATTGCTATAAACAGAGGGAACCGAAACAAAGTCAATGATGAGGTGCATGCCCGGGATGTTGCCCGTGATTGACCCTCCAGGGCTAGTGTTCGTGCTCAAAGTCGAAATCAAGACGGTGAGAATTCAGATATAGAGGATTTTGGAGTGTTTGAGGAAGACGTTGCTCTTGATGAAGGGAGACATGGTCCTGATTACCGTGCAAGGGTTAAGGATCTTCCCTGCTTTTGGGGTAACCTCAACATTGAAGAGTTCCTTAATTGGCTTCATCAGATCGAAAAGTTTTTCGAGTTTTAATCTATCCCGGAAGGAAAGCAAGTTTTTTTGGTGGCCTACAAGTTGCGAGGTGGAGCTGCAGCATGATGGGATCAACTACAACTTAATCGGACTTGCCAACACAAACCGGCAATTCATTGCCAGAATTGCATGGAGAGTGTTGCGTCGAGATTCTTGCACTGTGGATTATGGCGAATCTTATTACTCGGTTCGAATTGTCGCCAAGGTATGCATTCTGTTCATAAGTATACTACTAAATTCCTTACTTTATCAAGCAAAAATAACCTGAACGAGTCTGAATCCCAACAAGTTTCTCATTATAAGAATGGCTTAAAGAACTCGATTAAGATAAATTGACTCTACATACTGTGTGGCGACTTGATGAGGCCTATAACCTAGCGCTCAAGGCTGAAGCGCAATTGCACCCTCGCTTTCAGCCTTCAACCCCCGGTTCAATGAATTGTGGTTCTGGTAGTGGTAACAAATTTGATGAATCAACACCGCAAACATAGCCAGAGATTACTATCGCACCTTCAGATCCAATAACTCTGGCTAAGCAGGTGGCTAGAACAAACACTCGCCCTGTTCGACAGGGCGCGACAGCTCGAGAATCTCATCCCAACCTCTATGCTCGGCCGATACCGGGAAAGTGCTTCAAGTGTGGCGAACCAGGCCACCGATCCAGTGATTATCGTGCTCGTGGCCGTATTAACATGGTGGATCATGATGATGATAGAGTCAATGAAGATGTTTTTGGCGAGGAGGAGGTCACTTATACCCCAGCGGATGGGGATGTCGATGACATTGATGATTACCCTTCCCTATCTTTGGTGATTCGCAATATATTGTTAGCTCCAAGAACTGAAGAGGACCCACAATGACACAACATCTTTCGTACTTGTTGCACTATCCGGCAGAAGATTTACAATGTGATCATTGATAGCGGCAGCAACGAGAACTTTGTTTCTCAAGATATTGTGAAGCGCCTACAATTACCCACCAAGAAGCATCCACTTCCTTACAAGATTGGTTGGATTGAGTCTGTGGGTGACATCAAGGTTACCGAACAATGTCGAATTCCTTTCTCCATCGATAAGTATAAAGACGTCATCTTGTGAGATATAGTTGATATGGATGCCTGCCATTTACTGCTAGGAAGACCTTGGCAGTTTGATCTTGATGTCATTCACGGAGGCAAAGAGAACACTTACCCCTTTCGAAAAGATGGTATTCGGTTTGCACTCGCACCCTTACGCAGTGAACCAATCCTAGCAGTGGCAAAGTCGGAAGGTATATCTTTTCTTGTTGTGCAGGGTACAGACTTTCAGAGTAATCGAGGTTGTTGAAACTGAATATTCTATATCATAATTTATTGAATTCCTATTGAGTAATGCAATTTGAGGAACAAGATTTAGATTCATTGCCGCAAATTGTAAGAGCCCTAAAATTTCCAGCAGCTTATTATTTGCAACATTTCATGAGAAGTTGAGGAATGATTATAATATAGTACTATGTGGTAATACAGTTCAATCGTGGCCAACTGAATGAAATATTAGGAGTCAAGAGAATTGACAATACTCGTATAAGAGTTAGTATACCATTGGATACAGAACATGGGTGCAGAAAAGAAACTAGTATCCCATCTCAAAATGAAATTTTTACGAGGAAGTGAAAGTTATTTATATTCTTGAGGAATTGTTTCTCTGATATATTGGATCCAACCAAGGGATACTTTGTTATTTGCATATAGTATCATAAGTATCAAGTGATATTAAATGCAGAGATGATTGTATGTTGACTGATAGTATGGAATAGATACTACAATATGAAACTTCAAAGTAGTAAAATAAGACTGCATTGCGACTTCTCAAATGCAGCATAATATCATAAGTCTCAAATGGAAAATTGTGGAAACTATATGCTTAGATCTTGAGCAATATCTTATGAGTTTGGGTAAAATATAATAAACAAAATACGAGCACAGACAAGAAAATTTTAATGCAGTTTTCAGGTAAATAGTGATGCCTGATGGGAAATAAATGGTTACCTCCTTAGTTGCAAGTATACAACCTTTATCAAGTTATAGTATATAAGATTATCGATCCCACGAGGAACGGGAAGTAGGAAGAGTTTTGCTCAAGTTTTGGTTCTCAAATTATGCGCGTGACAATTAGGAGTTATTCAAATAAAATGAAAATAAGAAAATGGTGAATGTGGATGTGGAGAGATAAAAGAGAGTGGATTGTGGATTATGTGCAAAAGAGGAGAAAATAAAGTTGAAAATGTGGTTGTGGTTATATGCACATAATAACAAAACTAGGTTTGAGATTATATGCACATGGAGGGAAAATGAGATTGAGAGAAAATAAGTGCAAAATAAAAGAAAGCAAGATTGAGAGAGAGAGGAGAGGAAAATCAAAATCAAGAATAAAGGAAAATAACAAACAAATGAAAATAAGGATAAGTGCAAAATCAAGAAGGTAAAGTATGGAGGATTAATTAAAGATATGAGGAATCTAGAGTAGATCCAACTTAGCTTATCTCAATCTCATGAAAATGAGTTGGATTTGTTAGCTAGTTTCAAACAATCTCTAGGGATCCCACAGTATTAGCTCCACACTTAGAAAAGGGTAATTCCCTAGGGGTTCTAGCCTCAAGGTGAATTAAAGGAAAGGAAAATCTACTCTAGAAAGTAAATACAAGAATTAAATACATTGCATGAAAGTAAATTGCAAGGAATTAAATTGCATGAAAGTAAATTGCAAGAAAGTAAATTGCATGAAAGTAAATCTATTCTAGGACAAGAAAATAAAGAAGAAAATGAAAAAGAAATAAAATAGAAACCAACAACTCTCGATCTTAATCTAATCCTCCTTTTGGTCCTTGGATTAGAAGAAGAGAAAGGAAATTGAAGGGTGAAACATTTCATTTATTGTGTAACAAAAGTTACAATTTTGGAAGGTCTTCTCAATGAAGAGTGACCCTCCTCTCCAAATGGAGTTTTACAAAATATTTCACACTCAAAACACTCACCTTCACCCCTATTTATAGCCCAACGGAGTTGATGTGAACCATTGGATCAAACCTAGCCAAAAGGAAGAGAAATCCACCCTTAATGAATGCATTTGGAAACCGTCGGTTGGCCGTCGGTTAGCTAACGGTTAATAACCGGTTGGCCAGGGTTAGTCAACCATTGGTTCCCAACCAATTTGTCTTTTCTTGATTTTCTTCACGAATTTCTCTTGGATCACTTTGGTATCTTGGGCCTTGGTTTGTCTTGATTTGGGCTTCAAATATTGGTAGAAATTCAGAGAATTTGAGTCATTTGAGCTTTTATTCATTATTTCTTTATTAACCTGCAAAATAAGATAAAAATGATTATTAGTAATATCGTTTTTCGTATAACATAGGTAATAAGGGTATAAAAATGTAATTAAAATGTGATAATCAAATACCCCTTTAAACTTTTGCTAGTCCTCTAGCAAAGAAAATAAAAAGAAAACCTAACTCACTTCGCGAGGAATGGCGGTTGTATTTAGCACATACAACAAGCCTTTAAACCCTAGGTTACCCTAGTGGGCGAGTTGTAGTCTCGTGAGGGTTTGCAGTGAATATACCCACAAAATTCAGTTGACTTGCCAAATTAAAGAAGTTAATAAAATAATTAATTCATTTGATATCTTCAAACATTCCAATTGAAGTTGGTTAATACTCAAGAAAACGTTTTATCATAACTCCAATGTAATTTTCTTAAGAAAATCCTTCCATTATAGTTATACAAGACCAAGTTTAACTCAAAATTTAATTTGAAAGTTTTGAAAAGAACATGCTAACTCTTTGTTTTAAACAAACTTCAAGTCTTTAAATCCATTTAATTTTTCAAGAACATATACAAATATAACTATATATAAAAACATGATTAGTATGACATTTTTTTAACTCTTTATTCCTTGGTGGTTTTGTTCTTTTTAATCGGGCTTTCTAAGTGACCATTTAGCGAGTTTTGGGCCAATGAATCCCAACCCAATTGGGCTTAGGTCATTAAGCATAGAAATACTCCTCGGGCTTAATTACTCAGTCAACTTAGGCTTAGTAAAATAGAACCACCAATGATTTTAAGAGAAATTTTTCTTCTTTTTATTAAGTTAGTATAATATATATATGTGTATATGTATATATATTCTGAATAATATTTGGATCAAGACAACTTGAAAAATTATTTTCAACTCTAAGTTAGGCATGCAAAAATTTTATTACTTTAATTAAAAATCTAAGTTAAAACTTAAGTAAAGTATACTACTTTGAAAATCATTTCTTAAGAAATTTATTTGGAGTTATCATAAAAGGTAAACTTGAGTATAGAACTAACTAAGGATTAGAAGACTTAAATTCTATCAAATTGATCAATTATTAATCAACTCTATTAAGTTGGCAAGTGATTTTTTTTTTTTATGATGAAAAGAGAAGAAGAAAAAATGACATATAAAAAAATGGTAAGAAAAGAGGAGAAAAAAAATAATAATAACTAAGATAAAGATAAAATGACTAATTAAGATAAAGATAAAATGACTAATTCCACCCCACACCTAAATTTTGCATTGTCCTCAATGCAAATTCTATTATGCACAAAGTAAGCAGGATAAGAATGGAAGCACTTGTTGGTCGACTTGAACAATGACAAAAGTGTAATTACCTTTGGTATGAGATGGTGAAGTCAAAATTTATTCTTTTTTTTTTGAAAGAACAAGAAACTCTCACATGAGAGAAGAATAAATTCTTTTATTATTATGAGACAAAATAATAATAATAATAATAATAATAAAATAAAAATAAAAATGTAGAATAAAAGATGGAACATGAGAAGCTCATATTCTACATTAAATCCTACCTTATGGTGAAAATTCTACCCAGAAATTTAAAGAATTTCAAAATGATATAATCAGCGATGTGCTTAAATTCAAAAATTTGGGGTTTTAGTGATGTGTGCGACAATGGAAGGTAGGTATTAATGGTTATGCTTTTGAACTTAGATTCGTTATTAACAAAAATTTCATCAAAAATGAAATCTTGTTGTTTTCTATTTTCTAAAAATCTAAGTTCATTAACAAAGGGTTCTTCAAATGTTGGCTTCAAGATGCATGTATTCAACACAATTCTCTGGATCAAGGACTTGATTATTAACTGGTTATCTGATTTGTGAATGGATTGCATTCACTTGATCTTGAAAAATTGAACTTGACCCGCGTTCCTTGGATTGCTCTCGGGTTGACTCTCGAAATGATCCTTTCTCTCTCACTTATAGCGCTAGCTAGTTGACCAAGCTGGGTTTCTAATCTAGCTATGGCTTGAGTGTTGGAGTTAAGAATTTGTCCTGTTGATTGCATAAAGGAGTTCATCGTGTTAGATGTTTGAGTCAACAAGTTCGTAGTCCGTAGAGGTTTTAATCAAGGCTTCCAAACCTCTTTCCAACATTAAGACGCTTCAACATTTGAAGGAATATGATTTGTAGATTGATGATGAGGAACCGATTTGGAAATGGCGATTTGGTTGTGGAAAATTGGTTTGAGAACCGAAAGAGCTGTGTTGCCCTAGGAATTGTTGGTTTGAAGAGGAGTGAAATTTTGATTTCAGAAATTACCCGATTCCATGCAAAATGGATGATTTCTCCAACTTGGATTATAGGTTGGAGAAAATGGATTATTAATCTGGATCGGAATGCATTCATCTGTTCTAGAGATTGAGTACTTCCTAAGAGTGGACATTGTTCTCAAGCATGGGTCAGAAAGACAGTTATGACAACCTGAGGCGTAACTTGATTGATTTGAGCCGAGCTCGTTCTTTGGTTTCTAAAGTTTCTAACTCAGTAGAATTGTAGCCATCTTAGCTTGAGGCTATGTTTGACTCTAAGGAAGGACCTCTAGAATTGGAGGGTAATCGATGAATCACAAGTGTTCTTAACGCATAGTTTTCTGGATAAATTCTCTAAAAAGTCCCAAGCTTCATCGGCATTTTTCTTCATGAAATCCTTGACACATTGACTCTAAGGAAGTTTTGAAGAATAATCCAATCCTTCATAAATGATTTGGCATAATCGCCACTTTTCAAGACCATGGTGAGGACATTGGATAAGAAGATCTTTGAATTTGTCAAAATACTTCCAAAAAGGTTCTCGGGACAATTTTAAAATTTTGAATCTGTTTCTAAGCTTGATTGTTTTGTGGATAGGAAAGAATTTTTTGAAAAACTTTACAAATTCACCCCAAGTTGAGATGGAATCGTGGGCAAGCTATCTGACCATTTTTGGCTTTGTCCTTAAGGGCAAATGGAATAAATCGGAGTTTGATCATCTTCAGTTAAGTCCCTCATCTTAATCATGAGGCAAACTTCTTCAAATTAGGAGATAAAGATATATCGTCTTGGTTTGGCTCCTAAGAATTTGGGAAGCATGTTTATGAAATGCGGTCGAAGTTCAAAATTGGTTCCATTTACCTCGGGGAGTTTTATGCAAGAGGGATTGCATTTCTAGTGGGGTAACAAACATCTTGAAGAACGAGGTGGGTTGGTATTAGTCATTTCGTTTGGTTCAAGAGATGAATCAAAATGAATTAAGCGATTAGTATTATCCCTAACCCAAGTTTGCATACACCAAAATCAAAAAAAAAAAAATTTTATTTTATTTGAAAAGGATAAGAGAAAAAGTTAAGAAGATGATGAGAAAAAATAAGGAAAAACTAACTAAAAATAAATCAAGGCAATCACTTTCCAATCACCCTAACTCTAGGGTTAAGCCTAAACTTGACTTAGACTAGTTCCTAACCAAAATTCCTTAGTGAAAAGATCAAAGTTTACTTGGGTAATTAGCCAGTAAGGATAGTACTAGAGGAGATCAAAGATCAATTAAGTACCTCTTTCCTTTCGAGATTCATAACCCTAAACCTTGCCTTAGACACCAATTAATCCAAATAAACTTGGACGGTTCACTTAAGAAATTATTGTTCCTTAATGAGCTCGAATCCTTAGGGGCCAACGTCTAATCAATTTTAAGAGGCTTGGTATGTGTAATGAGGAATTAGTGATTTTTGGGCTAAGGAAAGGGTGATGAAATCCCTCACCTTATCTTGATTAATGGGTTTTGCCCTTAAGATATTTTCAAGTGTGTGCCAAATCAAGATGCTCAAATCACTTGGTGAATTCCTACTATTATATGAAATGCAACCCTAAGAATTAAAAGCAACTAAAAAGGATGCAAAACAAAATCTTTTTATTTTTTATTATAATGACAATAAAAATGAAGTTTATTAGGGATTCGACAAGGGAAAAAATCCTTTTATTTAATTTTTTTATTTTATTTTATTTTTCCTAATTGTCTCTAATGTGAATGAACTATCTAAAGGGTGGAATTGAAAATACTAGATAGAGAAGTTACCCATAAAAGCAATGCAAAGCCTCGTTGGAGGCAATTCTTTAATCTTGAATCTTCAACTCTTGATCTTCAAGCTCCAAGTTCCTACACAAAAGAAAACACACAAAATAAAAACAAACTTAATGAAAATCCTACTTATGCACCGTTCACGGCAGCGGCCAAAAACTTGATGGGAAATAAATGGTTACCTCCTTAGTTGCAAGTATACAACCTTTATCAAGTTATAGTATATAAGATTATCGATCCACGAGGCGGGAAGTAGGAAGAGTTTTGCTCAAGTTTTGGTTCTCAAATTATCGCGTGACAATTAGGAGTTATTCAAATAAAATGAAAATAAGAAAATGGTGAATGTGGATGTGGAGAGATAAAGAGATTGTGGATTATGTGCAAAAGAGGAGAAAATAAAGTTGAAAATGTGGTTGTGGTTATATGCACATAATAACAAAACTAGGTTTGAGATTATATGCACATGGAGGAAAATGAGATTGAGAGAAAATAAGTGCAAAATAAAAGAAAGCAAGATTGAAAGAGAGAGGAGAGGAAAATCAAAATCAAGAATAAGGAAAATAACAAACAAATGAAAAATAAGGATAAGTGCAAAATCAAGAAGAAGTAAAGTATGGAGGATTAATTAAAGATATGAGGAATCTAGAGTAGATCCACTTAGCTTATCTCAATCTCATGAAAATGAGTTGGATTTGTTAGCTAGTTTCAAACAATCTCTAGGGATCCCACAGTATTAGCTCCACACTTAGAAAGGGTAATTCCTAGAGGTTCTAGCCTCAAGGTGAATTAAAGGAAAGGAAAATCTACTCTAGAAAAATAAATACAAGAATTAAATACATTGCATGAAAGTAAATTGCAAGGAATTAAATTGCATGAAAGTAAATTGCAAGAAAGTAAATTGCATGAAAGTAAATCTATTCTACAAACAAGAAAATAAAGAAGAAAATGAAAAAGAAATAAAATAGAAACCAATAACTCCGATCTTAATCTAATCCTCCTTTTGGTCCTTGGATTAGAAGAAGAGAAAGGAAATTGAAGGTGAAACATTTCATTTATTGTGTAACAAAGTTACAATTTTGGAAGGTCTCTCAATGAAGAGTGACCCTCCTCTCCAAATGGAGTTTATGGGAAATAAATGGTTACCTCCTTAGTTGCAAGTATACAACCTTATCAAGTTATAGTATATAAGATTATCGATCCCACGAGGAACGGGAAGTAGGAAGAGTTTTGCTCAAGTTTTGGTTCTCAAATTATGCGCCGGACAATTAGGAGTTATTCAAATAAAATGAAAATAAGAAAATTGAATGGGATGTGGAGAGATAAAAAGAGAGTGGATTGTGGATTATGTGCAAAAGAGGAGAAAATAAAGTTGAAAATGTGGTTAGGTTATATGCACATAATAACAAAACTAGGTTTGAGATTATATGCACATGGAGGAAAATGAGATTGAGAGAAAATAAGTGCAAAATAAAAGAAAGCAAGATTGAGAGAGAGAGGAGAGGAAAATCAAAATCAAGAATAAAGGAAAATAACAAACAAATGAAAAATAAGGATAAGTGCAAAATCAAGAAGGTAAAGTATGGAGGATTAATTAAAGATATGAGGAATCTAGAGTAGATCCACTTAGCTTATCTCAATCTCATGAAAATGAGTTGGATTTGTTAGCTAGTTTCAAACAATCTCTAGGGATCAGTATGCTCCACACTTAGAAAGGTAATTCCCTAGAGGGTTCTAGCCTCAAGGTGAATTAAAGGAAAGGAAAATCTACTCTAGAAAGTAAATACAAGAATTAAATACATTGCATGAAAGTAAATTGCAAGGAATTAAATTGCATGAAAGTAAATTGCAAGAAAGTAAATTGCATGAAAGTAAATCTATTCTCTGACAAAAGAAATAAAAAGAGAAAATGAAAAAGAAATAAAATAGAAACCAACAACTCCTGATCTTAATCTAATCCTCCTTTTGGTCCTTGGATTAGAAGAAGAAAGAAATTGAAGGGTGAAACATTTCATTTATTGTGTAACAAAGTTACAATTTTGGAAGGTCTTCTCAATGAAAGTGACCCTCCTCTCCAAATGGAGTTTTACAAAATATTTCACACTCAAAACACTCGGCCTTCACCCCATTTATAGCCCATGAGTTGATGTGAACCATTGGATCAAACCTAGCCAAAAGGAAGAGAAATCCACCCTTAATTGAATCTGTTGAAACCGATCGGTTGGCGATCGGTTAATAACCGTTAATAACCGTTTGGCAACCCGTTAGTCAACCGATTGGTTCCCAGAATTTGTCTTTCTTGATTTTTCTTCACGAATTTCTCTTGGATCACTTTGGTATCTTGGGCCTTGGTTTGTCTTCGATTTGGGCTTCAAATATTGGTAGAAATTGAAGAATTTGAGTCATTTGGGCTTTTATTCATTATTTCTTTATTAACCTGCAAAATAAGATAAAAATGATTATTAGTAATATCGTTATTAGTATAACATAGGTAATAAGGGTATAAAATGTAATTAAAATGTGATAATCAATGCCCTTAGTAAAGGGTTTATTTGATAACCCTTTAAGATATTAATGGGATATACATTGTTAAAAACATGGCAAATCAAGAGAAATGTGCAATTTTATTCATTAGTATTGGGATCTATATATACAAGAGGTAGTGGTCCCATTCTTCTACTCTTTTCAATGTAGGACTAAACAAAACAACTCTCAACACTCCTCCTCAAGATGGGCGAAAGATATCTATTAAGCCCATCTTGTCACACCCTCTAGCTAGGTCTATTGAGCTAAGTCTTTTAGTCAAGCAGTCTGCAGCCTGATCCTTAGTTGGAACATGGCCTAACTCCAGTAGCCAACTGTTCAGCTTCTCTTTGATGAAGAACCTGTCAATCTCGATGTGCTTGGTTCTGTCATGCTGCACTGGGTTGTTAGCAATGCTAATAGCTGACTTGTTGTCGCACCACAACCTAATCTTGGCCCTTGATCTAGCTTTAGCTCCACCGGCATGCTTTTGACCACATCAACTCCATAGCCCCTCGACCATTGCTCTGTACTCTGCTTCAGCTGTTGATCTTGCCACCACAGATTGCTTCTTATTTTTTCAGGAGACTAAGTTGCCTCCTACAAATATGCAGTACCCTGAGGTAGACCTCCAATCATCTCCGCAGCTAGCCCAATCTGAGTCACAGTAGCCCTCAATGTTCACATGATCACTCCTCCTGAATATCAGTCCTTTGTCAGGGGCACCCTTCAGATACTTCAGGATTTGATATACTGCATCCATATGACCCTTTCTCGGATCATGCATGTAGCGGCTCACCATGCTCACGGTAAATAAAATGTCTGGACATGTGTGACTCAGGTAGATCAACCTACCAACCAGCCTCTGATATCTCTCACGATCAACTGGTTCTCCTGCCTCAGCATTCAGCTTGAACCTCTGATCGATCGGTGTAGTAGCAGATTTGCACCCCCAACATTCCTGTCTCTGTAAGAAGATCCAGTGCATACTTCCTCTCGGAGAGAACAATCCCCTCCACTCCATGAGCTATCTCTATTCCAAGAAAGTATCGAAGCTGACCTAAATCCTTCACTTCAAATTCTTTGCTCAATCTCACCTTGAGCTGGGCAATCTCTTTCTCATCATCTCCTGTGATGATCATGTCATCTACATACACTGCAAGCATAGTGATGTGGCCTCCACTTCTCCGAAAGAACATAGTATGGTCGGCATTGATCTGCTTGTATCCCATACTAATCATAGTCTTCCTGAACCTGTCGAACCATGTTCGGGGAGACTGTTTTAGCCCATACAGAGATTTCTTCATCCTGCAGACTTTACCCATTGTCTGTCCTGTATTAAATCCTGGTGGTATCTCCATATACAACTCCTCCACTAGATCCCCATGAAGAAACGCATTCTTCACGTCTAGTTGGTGTAGTTTCCATCCACCATTTCTTTGCCGAGAGATCGGTGTCGAGCGATGCTCATCTTAGCCACGGTGCAAAGTCTCATCGTAGTCAAAGCGGTATGTGGTGTACCCTTTTGCCACCAGTCGTGCCTTGTAGCGTTCAACCTGCCCTTCTGGATTTTACTTTACAGTAAACACCCATTTACATCCCACTACTTTTTTCCCTGCTGGCAGTGTCACCAACTCCCATGTGTGGTTCTTCGAGAGTCCCGGCTCACGGTGCATGGTCGCCTTTCACTTTGGGTCCTTCTTAGCGATCACGCGGTTATTAGGTATAGTAGCGAGAATCTAATAATGCAATGAATGCTCCATGTGAAGGGGATATATTAGAATAAGAAATAAATTGAGCAAGATCCCAACCATATCTGTCGGGAGGATTACCATTACTGCGGTAGTCCTCCTTCGATTCTTGAGTGTGGCAGGAGGGTGTGATAGAAGGAATGATATCACCTGAAGTGGAGGATGGTGTAGATTTCTCAAGAATTGGGCAGACGGAATGGGGGCTGGGCAGCGCCTTGGGCACCTCGGCAGCTTGTAGCACTTGATTGCTTCTCCCTCCATGCGTATGTAACTCTCCACTCAGTGTGGCAACTCCCACGAGTGTAGGCCTAGCACCCCTTGTTTCCTCCTCCTCGCCCTTTGTCTTCATCCTCCTGCTCCTCACGAGTAAGGGACGAGTGGAATTGACCCCTTGAGCTCTCACCATTCTCCCCTCTCGCCTCATACCTCTAGTATCGGTGAGACTCAAGGTGCGATTGATGTGTAGTATGGCTCAAGCTCTCGAAACCGCACATCTATTACGACAAGCGACCTTTTTCACTTGGCTCCAGCGGACATACCCTACGTGTGCGAGTATCCCACGAACATACACTTCCGACCACGGGGTCGGTTTCCCAACAGATGGTTTGTTGACCTTCACAAAACACACACAGCCAAACACCTTCAATGGTAGGGTCTCCCCGTTGTCTCCCTTCAGTGTCTCACGCGGAGATTTCCATTTCAATACACTCGAAGGCATCCTATTGATTAAGTGAGCAGCCGTCAAAACTGCTTGTCCCCACAATATTTTTGGGACATTCATTATCATCATCATACTCCTAGCTACTTCTAGGAGATGTCTATTCTTCCTCTCTGCTATCCCATTTTGAGCTGGGGTGTACGTGTATGTAGTCTGGTGTTATATCACTTGAGCTGACAGATACTCCCCAAATATTCTGTTGGTGTACTATGTCTCATTATCTGACCTCAACACCTTTATCACTGCACCATACTGAGTCTGGATGTGCCTATGAAAGTTTTTGAAATAACCAACTACATCATTCTTATTTTTCATCAGGTACACCCAAGTGACTCTAGAAAAATAATCAATAAATATAATAAAATACTTGCATCCACTTATAGAATTTATTGGACAAGGTCCCCATACGTCAGAATGTATCACCTCAAAACTACAGGAACTCCTATTATCCGAACTGACATAAGAGCTTCTAGTAAGCTTTCCAAACTCACAAGCATCACACTGAAGCTTTTGTTGATTTGCTTTCTGAAATAAGGTTGGATACATTTTACCCAGAATACTAAATGAAGGATGTCCCATCCGTTTATGATGTAGCATCAACTCATCCTCTGCGCACATCTCAGTACCACAGCCCGCTACGCCATGTGCCAGTCCCAAGTCTTCGCCCTTCCCCTTCTCCTGAAAGATCACCTTAGAAATATTGAAAAAAACAACACATTTCAGTTGAAGGATAATGTACAATTAACAGTGCCCTTACCGACCACAGCTTGTGCTGTACCATCCGCAATCTGGATACTCTCTGGCTTTGTCAGGTGAGTATAAGACGAAACTCAGCATTGCCCGATTATGTCTGGATGCTCCAGAATCTATTATCCAGTCTGTGAATATAGTGGCAGCCATGGATGCAAGGGTATGTGTGTCGTTCATACCTTTGTTTGGGTGTGCGCAAAGGCGTAGCGGCATAGTCTCCTCCGAGCGGTAGATGCACTCCCGGACCGCGTCACGCTTCGTTTCCTTCTCGGTGCTTGAAGCTCGATCCTCCTCGGTAAAAATCATCATCGGCTTCTTCCTCCTCCTCTACCGCAAAGATTAGCGGATGGCCTCCTCTTCCACCTCGCCGGCCTCCCGCGGTGCGGCCGGCCTCCGGCCTTCCACGTCCACCCAAATCCTCTCCTTGGATGGCTTAGAGCACATTTGCCTCAAATGCCCTACCTCTCCGCTAGCTAAAGCACCGCCTAGTCTCCCTCCGAATCGGTGTTATCACGGATTTGAGACCACCGATCGACTTCTCCTCCAAAGCCCACTGCCCCAAACACTGTAGCTCGAATTTCTTCCGATCATGGGCCGACCGCCTCCGTAGATGGAATTCCTATCTCAGTAGCATCGCTGCCCTTCCGCTTCAAATGATGGAGTCAAGCCTGGAGGAATAGCATGGTCCTCTTATGTAAAGAGGCCTCAAGGCCCTTGCACTCGTGGTCCTTACAACTTGCTAGGAACGAAGTGATCGTGATCCACAAGCCCAGCCAGATACTTTGTACGCCTTCTCCTGATCAGAAGGTTGATCTCCTTTTCGATCTGGAATACCCTCAGGTTATTCCCCACCCCATCATAGGTCCTTCTCAGCTTCTCCCAGACATCCTGCACCTTTTCAAGGCCATCTACCGTGGCTGCAATTGGCTGGACTACAGAATTGAGAAGCCAGATATACACCAACATATGAGTGGACTTCCACTCATCTCTTTCTGCGGAGCCCTCAGCCCGTTCAGCTTTTCTCCGTCAGATATCCTTCCAGGTTCCTCCCTGCAAGGGTATATCTAACCCGGCGTGACTAACTCAGATATGTCGCTGGCCCTTCGAGCTTCACGTCGACAGGTGGAAGCTCCACCTTCTTGGGCGGTGGCTTTGTTGAGCCCTCTCCTGCTGTCATTCTCATGAACTGCATCATAGTTGAAACATCCTCCGGTTTCAACTTCTTGATGAGTTCCGTCATCGGGTTTGTGCCGGTCTCCATCGATCTAATTTTTGTTTGGTTCCCTCACACCGATCCTACAAATCTAGATCCCACAGCCGGTCTTCAACTTTCCTCGTCTCCAAACATCACCCTCTTCTCATCATCCACCTTGCCCCCCGTTCATCTCATCTCCTCAACACGAAGGGGGATACACGATCAAGGGGATTATTTCACGAAGGAAATAATCGCCAAAGTGAGTGAAATCGACTAAGCGAAATTACCACTCTTCTCAGGATCAAAGTAAGGTTTGATCCAGAGGGGTCAAGTTCAGAGGGGATTATTTCACAAAGGAAATAATCGCCAAAGGAATGACGGCTAGAGTTAGGGGATTATTTCACAAAGGAAATAATCGCCAAAGGATGAAGACGACGAAGTGACGGCGGTGATGAACAGTATTTTTTGCGGTGGTGAACAGTGTTTTCTGCAGCGGTGAACAGTGGCAGCGACTCGATGAACAGTAGCGGCGGCAATGAACAGTAGCGGATTTTTTTTCCCGGCTATGGTTTTGGAGGCTCTGATACCATGTTAGAAACAGGGCAAATCAAGAGAAAGGTGCAATTTTATTCATTAGTATTGGGATCTATATATACAAGAGGTAGTGGTCTCATTCTTCTACTCTTTTCAATATGGGACTAAACAAAACAACTCTCAACATACATGCTTGCACGAGGTCAAATGGGCTTGTGCCAACAAAATTGTGAAGTCCTCTACACGTCGATGTTCTAGCAAGCTCAGTTGCTCACTCAGCTAAGGTGGATCTCAAACGATGCCGAGCTATGCTAGTTGGTTTCTAATATTGTCAGGCAACAATATAAATAGAGAAGGAAAAAAAGAAAACATAGTGGAGTGTCAATTTTAACTAATTGAGTAGTGTGGAGCTTCCATTACAGATAGGCAACAATAGAAAGGAAGAAGCAGTAGCACCAAAGGATGAAGATGCAAAATATTGGAGAGACAGAGTGATTGGCTGATAAGGAAATAACAAAAGGAAAAACTTTGAGGGAGATAAAATTGAGCAGGTATTGTTGGTATTTAAAGAAGAGAAAAGAGGAGTGTTGGTGAGTGTCTCATCTTCTTTTTATATTTTAAATTAATTTCAATTACCTACTGCCTGTTAAGTTTCATTAGAACTTCTATTCTGCATATGAGAGAAAATTAAGTAAGTTATGTAAGTGTTTATTGATTTATATCATATTCTGCTAATATAGACTTCTCACAGTTTTATGTGGAATGAAGAGTAATGTTCATAGCCCCTCATTGGATCTAGGATTGAGTGACATTTATTGGGCCTGTAGACTAATGTGAGAAACAATTCCTTGCTTTCTATCATTTGGTTGAATTTTCTTACGCAACCTTTATGCTATGAGTACTAATTTCCTTGTTCATATATATGAAAGTTCATAACTGAGATAGAATTACTTGATATTCATGCTTGTTGATTGTTGTCGCTCGACACTGTTCCTTTTGAATGATGATTTTATATTTGTCAATACCCTTTGATGGAATCTCTCTGAAATTTTGATCAATGTATTTTTCGCTAGTCATGCTCTATTTTGGTGGATCAGTGTCCTGTGTGAAGTAAGGCTTCACCGGTGGGTGTATAATTAAAGGTATGCGTGTGATATAGTCCCGTGAGCGGGAACCAGTGCCATGTGTGAAATAAGGCTTCACCGGTGGGCAAATGATTAAAGGCATGCGTGTGATATAGTCCCGTGATCGGGAACAACTCAGAATCCTGTAAAAAGAGCATGGTTGTTGATTGATCGGTATCATCATATTTCAGTTCTCATAGTTAAATATCTCAGCATTTCTCTACATTTGATATCTCTATTGATGCTTTCCTAATTTTCCTTTGAGTTACCTATTAGGCCTTTGGCTCACCACCTATTGTATGGTTGCATTTGTTCGCAGGCAGCGATCAGAGTTAAAATAAGGAACCAATAGTACCAAGTGACGTTTACATGCGAAGTGCTAATAACAAGTTCTACAGAGCATCTTGCAATGCAACAAAAACAAGAACTCATGGCTATTTAGTAGTTAAGTGTTCCCATAGCGGCTTTCCTCTATAAAGGTATTCTGCAAGACTCTGCTGTCAACTTTAAGATTCTGGGAGTTAATTTGTGGATATTAAATATGGTTGCAATTTTATTGAAATTTCTAGATAATCCGGAGTGGAGAAGGGGTTGGTTGTTACACAAGTATCAAAAACATAGTCCATTCAATATAAATATAGCATAAATTTTCAATTACATTTTAGTTTTATAAGTAATGTGTAATCTAATTCAACCTCTGCGTCAATCTAAAATAGACAATTGCCTAGGTTAGTGTCATATATGAAAAGTTGCAGAAGCTCACAAGAAAGATGTGAACTAAAAGAGATATCAACTTCTAATAATGCTAAATAAAGAGAAATTTTGCTGCAGATTGATTTATATTTTCTACCAAAATAAACAAATAAAACTACTCATACAACCTAATACAAAAATCAAATCAAAGCCATCCATAATATCATGGAACTGTTAAATTACTCCACAATTTTACTATTATTTAAGCTTTTTCTTTTTATTTTTATTTTTTGTCCTCTAAGTAATAATTTCAACTTCCCTGAATTACCGAAAGTGTAAGACCACTTAGGATTTGTGGGTATTGGAACAAAAAAATTAGCAAAGCAAATAGAAGTATAATATGTATGAGGAGAGATTTAGTGGAAGAAGCAAACAAACTAACTGCTTTATGCTCTCTATATTCGGTTATCAGTTGCTAAAGTTGTTCGGCTTAATTATAATACCTATATAAAAGCTTTACAAAGTGTTTCATAATAGAATTCTAATATGACCATGACTCCTAGAGATAACTAACTCAAATCCTTTTAGAATTAGGATTAACTTCAACATCTCCCCTTAATCCTAATTCGGTAAAGTCTTCATTCCCATCATGTGCTTCAACTTGACAAACGCTTCAAACTTCAAAGGTTTCGTGAGGATGTCCGCAACTTAATCTTCAGACTTGCAATAAATCAATACAATCTCATTCTTCTCAACATTGTCGCGTAGAAAGTGGTAACGAGTATGAATATGCTTGCTCCTTCCATGAATGACTGGATTCTTCGCCAAATCAATTGCGGACTTGTTGTCAACATAAATCTTTATAGGATCTTCAATATGAATATGAATTTGACTTAGCACATTACGCAAATAAATTGCTTGACAAGCACTCGACGCTGCTGCTACATACTCCGTTTCACAAGCTGAGAGTGCAACAATACACTGCTTCTTCGACGACCATGAAAATACGGTAGTGCCAAAATTGAAAACATAGCCAGAAGTACTTTTACGATCATCATGATCTCCACTCCAATCACTATCAGAATAGCCTACAACATCACAATTGTTAAATGAAGAATAAAACAAACCATGATCATAAGTCCCCTTAGGTAATGATAATCTTTGCAACTTGCGTGATGATTGGCGAGGGCCTCCAAATATCTCGATTAGACTAACTCCATAGGCTATATCTGGCCTTGTACATGTGAGATATCTCAAACTCCCAATAATTTGCTTGAAATAAGTAGGATCAACTTGTGCACCATCACCTTCTCGATATAATTTAGTACCAACCTCCACGGGAATTCTAACAGGATTGCAATCAAACATCTGAAACCTCTTCAACAACTCTGCACAATACCTCTTTTGACATATGAAAATCCCATCATCGCCTTGAACCACTTCAATACCGAGAAAATAAGACATCAAGTCAAGATCTGTCATCTCAAATTCATGCATCATCGACTTCTTAAAATCTTCAATCATACTAATGTTATTGCCCGTAAAAATCAAGTCATCAACATAAAGGCATAATAGTAGTATATCACCAGAGTTGTTTGTCTTCACATATAAGGCATGCTCGGAGGGGCACTTCTGAAATTCACTTTTTTGAAAGAAAGAATCAATTCTTTTGTTCCATGCTCGCGGTGCCTGCTTCAACCCGTACAAGGCTTTCTTCAACTTGTATACTTTATGCTCGCACTCTTTCTTCACAAATCTAGGTGGTTGCTTCACGAAAACTTCTTCTTCAAGTGGCCCATTAAGAAAAGCTGACTTCACATCCATCTGATGAATATTCCAATGCTTCTGTGTTGCCGAGGCAATTATTAGTCTAACAGTTTCAATTCTAGCAACAGAGAAAAATACCTCTTGGTAATCATTGCCAGGTCTTTGCCCGTAGCCTTTCGCCACCAATCTTACTTTATGCCGCTCAAACTCACCGTTCGCCTTAATCTTTGTCCTGAAAAACCCACTTCACATCGATTGCTTTATGTCCTTGCGGGATATTAGTAAGCTTTCACGTGTCGTTCTTCTCGATCGCCTTATCTCTTCTTTCATTGCATTTATCCACTTAGGATCTTGAATAGCCTCTTCAAACATAACTAGCTTACAATCTGCAAACATTGCAAAGTGCACTATATCTCCATCTGCATCAACATCATCATCTGGAGTTACTTCATATTCTCTCAAGAGAACTGATGGTTGGCGATTTCTTCTTGGTCTTTCAACTTCTAATGAAATTTACAGGGTTGGAGCTTCAGGAGCATTGGCCGGTGGTGCTTTTTCAGTTGCAACAGGGACACCGTCTTTAAGAATATCAAGGGCAGTACGCCGTGAATCGTTTTGTGCTTCTAGATCCCAATTCCAAGCTTCTTCTTTAACAAACATAACATCTCTTCTTACAATCATCTTCTTTGTAGCGGGGTTGTAGAGTTTGTAACCTCTAGACTTGTAGCCAATAAAACTTGTCTTCTCGCCTCTGTCATCAAGTTTCTTTCTTCTTTCTGCTGGAATATGAGCATAAGCAATGGAGCTAAACACTTTGAGATGTCTTACACTTGGCTTATAACCAGTCCACCTCTTCAGAGGAGATTATCAACGCTCTTGTTGGTGACCTGGTCAACAAGTAAACAGTGCATGAAACAACTTCACCCCAAAAACAATTTGGCATACCTTTGGCCTTTAGTATGCTTCTCGCCATGTCAATTATAGTCATGTTTTTTTGTTCAGCGATGCCGTTATGTTGAGGTGTGTAGGGAAAAGTAACATCACGCTTTATTCCTTCTTCTGCACAATACTTATTGAATTCATTAAAAGTATATTCACCTCTTCCATCTGTTCGTAGCACTTTGATAAAGTAACTGCTTTCCTTCTCAACTAGGACTTTAAAACTCTTGAAACAATCAAAGAGTTCAGATTTTTACTGCAGAAAGTAGACCCATATTTTTCTTGTGAAATCATCAATAAAAGTAAGGAAGTATCGATTATTGCCATTGGATATAGTGTTCATAGGACCGCACACATCTGAATGAACGAGCTCAAGAGGCTTCTTTGCACGCCAAGTATTTTCAATACCAAAGGATAATCTATGTTGCTTTCCAAGAATATAACCTTCACACAACTGCTCGGGATGATCTACAACGGGCAAGCCTCTCGATCTACAACGGGCAAGCCTCTCACCAAATTTCTTTGAGCAAACAACTTCAAACTGTGAAAGTTCAGATATCCAAAATGAAGATGCCACAACCAAAACTCATCTTTCATAATAGCATTGAAGCAATGATAAACATCGTTCTTGAAGTCAACTTGAAACATGCAATTATTTGTCATAGGGGCTTTAAGGATAAATACACCTCTTTTATCAAAGATTAAGAGTTAATTACCAGAAAAGCGCAGATCGTACCCTTTTTCAAGAAGTTGGCCCATACTGAGCAAATTGTTCTTCATATTCGGCACATAGAACACATCGGAAATAAACTTGTGGCCTCCGTTCTTCAACTTGATGAGAACTCGTCCTTTTCCCATCATTGGTATAGTGTTGTCATCGGCAAACTTGACTTTGGACCGCATCGACTCATCCCGATCCACGAACAACTCCTTTCTGCACATGTGATTAGAACACCCAGTATCAAGAAACTATGTGTTGTAGTTTGATTCTTCACCGCTGTCGCGGACCATCAACAAAGTGTGGTTGTCTTCATCACTTCTTTCTGTGCAAATCGAACTTCTTCTCCGATTGAGAATTATCCCGATACTTGCACTCCTTTGCATAGTGACCATATCTGGATATATGTAACATTCTCATCGCTTGATTTATTAAAATTTCTACCACGCCCAAAGCCTCGACCTTGACCTCGACCGCATCCTCGATAATTTGAATTTGATTGATAATTGCTTCTCCGATTGCCGCCATCTCTTTGATTGTTGTTATAACCGCCACGCCCTCAACAATTATAGTATCCGTGATCCCTTGTTGTAGTTTCCGATCCTCATCCTCCGCCACGAAAATTTCCTCCTCGCTAGTCTCTTTCATCCAAGGCCTTTTATTATTTTTATGAAAGCTTGACTTTGAAAAGCTTTCAAGGGCTCTCGATTGACCTCTCGCTCATGCTGCTGCTCGTGAACTTGTAAGGTACCCATCAACTCATCAACCGCCATCTTGGACAAACTTTAATTTTTGATTGCCACCACGATATGATCAAATTTTGCCGTAAGAGATCATAATATCTTCTCCACAATTGCTAAACGCAACCTTCTCCCCGCTTATTTTATTTGATTTGTCAAAACAAGTACTCGAAGTCATGTAATCAACACTTTCAGGGTTCCATCTCGCAAAATTTCAAATTGACGCCTCAATGTTTGAAGCCTAACTTTTTCACCTTTTCAACTCCATGGTACGATGTCTCCAGAGTATCCCACGCTTGCTTTGCCGTAGTTGCTCCATCGATCTTCTCAAAAACTAAACCATTCACTCCTTGACGGATGTACAATAACGCCTTTCGATCCTTCTTCTTGATCTCACTGTGGGCTTTCTTCTCTTCACTTGCGCTACCTGCGAGATCGGCAACTCCGTACTCTACGACACCCAATATATCTTGATATTTAAACAACACCTTCATCTGCACTCTCCACCGGTGATAATTCTTCTCATCCAATATAGGAATAGAAGGCAACGTCGTCCCATTTAGATTGTTCATGGCTCTGATACCACTATTGGAACAAAAAAATAGCAAAGCAAATAGAAGTATAATATGTATGAGGAGAGATTTAGTGGAAGAAGCAAACAAACTAATCTCTTTATTGCTCTCTGTTTTCGGGTTATTGTTGCTATAGTACTACCTAATTATAATACCTATATAAAGGGTTTACAAAGTGTTTCATAATAGAATTCTAATATGACCATGACTCCTAGAGATAACTAACTCAAATCCTTTTAGAATTAGGATTAACTTCAACAGTGGGAAATATGAAAAATTTTAAAGATTTGAGAGGACTAATTCAAAATTACAGGGACTAACATCTAAAGGATCTGTTTGGTTCACAAAATATATAAATAAGCACTGGCCTGGACTACGTCCCTTCCCTGTAGATGCATATTTCTCATTGGCCTGTGTTTAAAAAATTCAACAATAAATAAATTAACTAAAATCAAATGATTAGATAATTCTGAAGCATCATTGAAAAAACCGTTACATAACTCGTTGTTTTTATGTAACATAACAAGCCTTAAATGTTACGTAACATTGTGAAATGACTCAGATGTTTTGTAACTCTATGTTATTACAATAAGCATACATTATTTCTATATATTTATGTTATTTCCATATAATTTATTACAGAGACCTAAAGGACAGCCCGGTGTACAAGGCTCCCACTATTGTAGGTTCTGGGAAGGGTCAGATGGATGCAACCTTAGCCTTGCACATGGAGAGGCAGGTCTGAGACTCAAACTCATGACCTACAGGTCACAAGACACCTTGCAGTTGCTGGCGCCAAGGCTCACCCTCAATAATACAGAGATTTGAGATTACTTTTTTAAAAATTTGAAATCATTAAGTATTTACTTTTCAATTGTTTGTTAAGCCTTCATGGCTTCCTTAAGGAGAGGGTGGCATAACTTAAAATGCATGGATAAGAATATATGCATGTATCAAAATGGGGCACAAAACACTTATCACTTATCTAGGGAATCTTCCTTTAAGAGATGGTGACATAACTCAAAAACACATCTGATATCTAGTTCCATATCGTCTGATTCAGAGCTATCACATTGGAGCTTCTGAGGGACAATACCCTTCTTCTCCTAGACCGCCTTCAGTTTTTCAGTCTGTTGGCCGCCTTAAACCTGCAATTTCTCTAATCCAGCGGCCAGTGCTTCATCTGCCATGATGGTTTTGCTTTGCAGGTACAGTTTAGGTACTACTGTGAAGCTAAGAGCTTGTGGTTTCTTAAGCAATATTGAACAATATTTATATAGACTAGCTATGAAATAGACAAGGAAATAATGAATAGAAGTTATATAAATAGTTGGAAAGAACGGAGAAACATGAAAAAGAAAAATTCAAAAATTCAAAAGGGAAAGCAGTCATCGAGATGAGTTGCTAGGTATCCCATAATGTTGGATGCTCATAACTAGAATTCCAACACAGTTTTATTCAATAATTTTGGCGATAACTATCTAATAGGAATTAGTGGGCATGCGTCAATAAAAACACCAGTGCCTGAAGCAGCATCCAAGCTTTATAATATGAGTAAAACAAACATGACCAATCTAGATATTTCTCTTTTTAATTAATTAAAGGTCTACTTTCATGGGAAAATTGAGCATTGCTACAACATAGTCGCACAAAGGGAAGTGATGTGAAACAATGTACGTGCAGGTATGAAGATCGGCAACAACAATGCTTCACCAAATCAGCGATCGATCTAGGCAGGAAGCTCAAGAATAAAGCGACACTGACGATGGGTTTTTAAACAAAATTGCAATGTACTAAGCTGAGGCCTTTGTAAATTATTCAAGAAAATTGTAATATAATTGATTTGTTCTTGTAATAAAGGTTCGAGATGTAATATTTAGATAAGTAAATATACTTGACAACAGATCACTTGCTCACTTAATCAAACAGCATTTAGCACAATCGCAATTGATAATAAAATTGATAATAATAGGCACGCAATAACAGTTCCGAAAATATTAGAGCGCAAGAAAGTTAAACCTTCGTCGGGTTGAATTGGTTCGCTGAGGGGAGCTTCTGGAGACGGTGCGACGACTCCGAATAAATCAGATCCAAGTGAACCAAACCAAGTGAACCCATTCCAAATAAACCAAGCCAACTAAACCGAACCAATGAACCAACTCCCATAAATCAGATCCAAGCCCCCAAACCCGATCGACAAAAGGGCACGGGCCTTCGTCGTGACGACGGAGACGGACGACGGGGAGGTAGCGACGGACGATGGCGACCGGAGCGGTGAGGCGAGGCGACGACGCGGGTGATGACGAGGGGCTCGGGGTGACGGAATCGGACGACAGAAGGGCTTCGAAGGCGATCCGGACGGCTTCTGAAGCGGTGATCGAGGGCGACGCTGAGGCGCGTGTGACGACGACAGCGACTCAACGGCGGCGGCTAGGGGAGGACTCGACGGCGAGGGTGGCGGGCAAACAGGGGGGGCGGCTGCTAGGGTTTCACACCCAAAGAAAAGCGGTTTCACACCAGGTTCAAGGTAAACGAAATTTTCTTCATTTAATTTAATTCATTCATCAATAATTCTGATTCTGATTACAGTATGTTTTATAGGAGATTACAAATTTAGAAATAATCTCACAATCAAATCTCTCACAAATTACAATCAGATCAACTACTAAAAATAAACCATAATTTAAAATTCAAAATTCGAAATTCAAAAATTAGACAAAAAATGGAAAGCTCGATGTCCACATCATTCTCCCCAGGTGGGAGAGAACTCGACCCTGTCGAGTGTAAGTCAGGACAGCTGTTGTACTGCTCAAGAAGATCTGGATCCAGCCTCTGTAAGTCATCTCGATCGAGCCAAGTATCATCCGACTCAGGTCGACCTTTCCAACGTACTAACTACCTGTGGATACCACTATTGCTAGTAGAAATAATATTATCATCAATAATACTATCAATGTCATGTGCTGTATATGGGGGTGATATCGGGGGAAGTGGTGGTAAATGAAGCTCTCAGAAATAGGCTCGGGGTTCAAATGGGGGCCTTTGTATTCTACTAAACCTTCAATATTAAAAGTCGAACCATTACTAAAACCTTCAGGAAGGTCAAGAACATAAGCATTATCATTAATTTTCTTGAGAATTTTGAAAGGCCCTGCACTTCGTGCATGCAACTTTTTAACAGTTCCCGGAGGAAACCGTTCCGGACGTATCCGGACCATCACATGATCACCAACACTAAATTCTTTGAACCTCCTTTTTAGATTTGCACGCAGTTTATAGTTGGCATTGCTGTTATTGAGCTTTTCACTTATTTCTTTATGAATGCGAGATGCAAATGCAGATGTAAAGTCAATGAAGTGTCTAATATGCATGTCGTCCTCTATCAAATGGAATTATCAAGCGTTCCTTCGTTAATATGCATAATAAATTTTGTTCTAACGATGATAGTGAGGAAGATGCAAACAAATGCATGAGCGAGTGTTTTTGTTAAGCAACATAAGAGAAAAGAAATACATTTCAAAGTATGCGATTCATCTAAAATGTCAAGCTTAGGTTGAATATCAATGAAAACACTCGTGCTCAAACTTGTATCCCTAATCACTATATATTCCCAAAATGGATCGGTGTATGTGTGAGTGACTATCGGACAATGCATGGGGTTTGATATCTAATATGGTAGGTATTTCGCTATGCTCGCTTTGGATTCAACTCCCATACGATATCCGAAAGTGACTCACTTTAAGAACGTGTTCGTGGTCATGTTGGTTCGGAGGGCGTCGTGGGGAACATCAAGAACATTTTTAGTCAATCAGAAGTTAGTTCAGAGGAGTTGGAGTTTCAATTTCAAGAACTTCGAGACAATATCGAACTCCGTGATCAAAGGGTAGCTTGGGGAATAACCGAGTGTTGTCATTGCATGAAATTTCATCAACTCCTCAATTGTAGGGTAGTTTCAAAAGAAACGAAAGTGCATGGTTCGCCAAATTTAATATCTCGATTTTCTTGTCGAGTTAGACTCACAAATCTACGCAGGTTAAAGCCCTCAATAATAGATTGTGATTACTGTTATAGGCGGTTGATTCACTCTAACTCGAACGACGGTAGCGACGCGTCTGCCCATATCCTTGATCTTGCGGGCGGAGTTGCAACACGCGCTTTTCCTAGCTTAGCGCCTCGTTGGTTGCATTTTGGAAGGCTTGCGGGTAGCTCTGCTCTGGGCTAAGTTACCTATTTGTCTTGTTAACTCATCGAAGCTTCAAGAAGTTCGAATCTATACGCTCGACATGCCGGACTCACTAAATGAGATGAATGGTATGCTAATGCCTAAATGAACTGAATGGTAATAATTTTTTTTTTGTTTTTGTTTTTATATGAATAAGACTCAACTTTTTTTATATAAGACTCAACTAAACTAGTCTTTTTGTTATTTTTTAAAATAAAGCCCGAACTCGATCTAAAAATAAAATAAAAACTTCCTAACCTAGAACCACGCCTCGATACCAAAAATGATGTGAAACAATGTAACGTGCATGAAGATCTAAGAACAACAATGCTTCACCAAATCACGATCGATCTAGGCAGAAGCTCAAGAATAAAGCCATTAATCGACGATGGGTTTTAAACAAAATTGCAATGTACTAAGTCGAGGCCTTTGTAAATTATTCAAGAAAATTGTAATATAATTGATTTGTTCTTGTAATAAAGGTTCGAGATGTAATATTTAGATAAGTAAATATACTTGGCAACAGATCACTTGCTCACTTAATCAAACAGATTTAGCACAATCGCAATTGATAATAAAATTGATAATAATAGCACGCATTCAAAATATTAGAGCTAAGAAAGTTAAACCTTCGCTTGTTGAATTGGTTCACGAGGGGAGCTTCGAGATCGCGCGACGACCAATAAATCAGATCCAAGTGAACCAAACCAAGTGAACCCATTCCAAATAAACCAAGCCAACTAAACTGAACCAATCAACCAACTCCCATAAATCAGATCCAAGCCCCCAAACTCGATCGACAAAAGCAGACGGGCCTTCGCCGGACGCATCGAGACGACGACGGGAGGTAGAAGACGACGACGGCCACCGAGTGTGAGGCGAGGCGACGACGCGGGTGATGACGAGGGGCTCGGGGTGACGGAATCGGACGACTGGGAAGGGCTTCGAGCGGCGGATCTGGACGGCGGCTTCGAGAGGTGATCGATGTTCGCGGTAAAAGTCGGGATGATTGTCATTGATTTGAACTTGCTTACCTCTTGGCCTACAACAAAATTCAAAAGAAATGCCTTTTATTTTAAGGCATAATGAAAATCAAAAAGATTACAACTTTTATCCTTTTGAACAAACCACGAGGATCTCGTTATATCGAGGTCCGCAAGTGGAGTTCTTTACTGTCGGGGACTTTTGTGTCAGGTGGACCACTGCGCAATCGATCGAGTGAGACGGTTACGGAACTCTGAGCGTCGCGGGGCTCGTTCCGAGAAAACGAAAGCGCTAAGGGGATCACACTCACGAAGGAGAGGATCGCCGGGGATCTCACTCACGAAGGAGAGGATGCGGGCGGTGAGATCTACTAGGAGAAATCCACAGGCGCTATCCCGATAAAGGCGAAGCTTAATCTAGAGGGTATCGTAGTTCGACCAGTTGGTTACCTTCGCTTGTAGATCGACGTCGGCCCGACTTGTGCTCGCATGCGATTAGCCGGAACCGTCGTCGGCCTTTCGTGGATCTCGCAAGAATTCCTCGAAAGTCCCGAAATCCAGCTCACGAAAATCCAACCCCAAAAGCCTCTCCTTGAAGAAGACACCCCCATTTATACGAATCGGGGGTGTTGTCTTTCGACCAAAGTGGCGAGCTACCTCGACCCTTGGCCGAGGTGCCTCGAAGTTGGCGGTGGCTCCTTTGGCAGAAACCGCATATTGCTGCGATGCCGCAAACTGGTCAGCATCGCCGCTCTCGCACGTTTTCGTTTCCGTCGTTCCGGTTTTCGGTCTCTCGCGGCGGGCTTGGGTCGTCGTAGCTTGATTCGGGACTAATTCTTGGTTCGTTCGGTTCAGCGGTCTGAAATCCGATCGTCGTTCAAGTCGGTTTCCGTGCAGTGGCGTATTAGGGCTTCTTGCCAGGTTAACGTCTCAAGCTGTTGACGTCCGTATCATTCGATGGGTTGTGTTCGTGAACCGATCCGAGTTGGTATCGAGGATCTTGTAAGTATTTTTAACGCCACAGATACCCTCCAAAGTGTTTCACCTTGTTCTTTTATAAGTGAGCACGGAATACTTTGGACATGATGGTTCGACCTTGATTCGTGAGGGTCCCAAAAGATAGCTTCAAGTCTTGATTCTTTCGGACCATCCGGTTCTTTGTAGGATTTCGATAAGATCAGTCTTTGCATTTATTGTCGACCGCTTGTTAAAGTCTTGATTCAAGCCGGTGGGTGAGTTTTGTTTGTAACTTCGTGTCGGTTGGTTGTTGTTTGACTAACCATCGGACTTTTGGACTTATCATGTCGGCGAACTCCTTGTTGGCGACCGTTGGTTAATGTCAAATACATGGAATTTCATAACCCTCGATCGGCTATTTCTTCCATCATCACGTGTGTTGTTGGTTCAACCACAGCGGGAGGACTAATCTTTTCATGGAGATATCCTCCAAGGATTCCTTGTCGAAACAAGAGACCATTTGTCTTTCAACCATCGTGCTGGCCTTTGGTCGGCGAATGCGACGCTTTGGCCTTTGTTGGGATATGATTATTCATAGTGGGAGAAGTTCCTCCGAGACTAGACACGTCGTCCGGTGTCAACACGACTTACATGCCTCGTCAGGTTGTTCCTCTCTTGGATATTATGGTAGGAGGACATCAAGGGTTATCGAGTTATCCTTAAGAATATGGTTTTATTTTCCAGGAACTCCTCGTTGAAAACTTGGAAACAGTTTATACTCGTAATCCTAGTTGGAGTAGGATTAGGCGACGCGTTGATTTGCGTCGGTGCAATCCGTCGATCGAGTTATCCTAAGAATATTTCTTGTGAGAATATCCTTAGGAACTTCGACAAATTAGGAAACGGTTTATACTATTAATCCTAGTTGGAGTAGGATTAGGCGTTGATTTCGCGTCGGTGCAATCCATACGATCGAGTTATCCTAAGAATATTTCTTGTGAGAATATTCTTCGGAAACTTCTCGACAAATTAGGAAATAGTTTATACCGTAATCCTAGTTGGGTAGGTTAGGCGTAGCGTTGATTTCGTCGGTGCAATCCGTCTGATCGAGTTATCCTAAGAATATTTCTTGTGAGAATATCCTTAGGAACTTCGACAAATTAGAAGCGGTTTATACTTGTAATCCTAGTTGGAGTAGGATTAGGCGTGGCGTTGATTTCGTCGGTGCAATCCATACGATCAGTTATCCTAAGAATATTTCTTGTGAGAATATTCTTGGAACTTCTCGACAAATTAGGAAGCGGTTTATACTCGTAATCCTAGTTGGAGTAGGATTAGGCGTAGCGTTGATTTCGCGTCGGTGCAATCCGTCTGATCGAGTTATCCTAAGAATATTTCTTGTGAGAATATCCTAGGAACTTCTCGACAAATTAGAGCAGTTTATACTCGTAATCCTAGTTGGGTAGGATTGGCTGACAGCGTTGATTGGCGTCGATGAGACCTTCAGCGAGGTGTTATTGCAGAATAAATCTTGGAATCTTTTCAAACTTGGCGGAGGAGTAGGAGCCAATCAGCGGACTGATTTGGCACTATTTTGACATCGGATAAGGTTCCAATTAGGGCTCCTAGTTAGGGGCTGATTAGAGTCCTAATTAGAATTGATTTGGGCTCCAATTAAATTCCTACTTCTTGCCAAATAGAAGTCCTTGTTCAAAGAGATTGGGTTCATATGGGGTTGTTATAAATACCCATAATCCCTCCTTTTCTCTGACATAGGCGCTCCCCCCCTCTTGCTCTTTTTCTCTTGTTTTCATCTCGTCTCTCATGATCTCATCTCTCCAACAGAAGTGCGTGCACGAGTGTTTTCGATGTCTTTTCTTCTTCTTCTTCTTTTCTTTCTCTCTTTTTTGTTTTGTTTTGTTTTTGCATGAGCAGTGCACCATCAACAAGGTGGGAGAGCGAGAAGCGGCGTCCCGAGTGAAGTGGCTTCGCGGTTAGCTGGGCCTTCGGCCTGGCCGGCGCTGGGTGCTCGATCGGTACGGCGCTGGGCGCCGGCCACTGACCAGCGCTGGCGCCTCGGTCTCGGCGGCGCCAGCGCTAGTTCGACCAGCGCCGGCCTTGGTCTTGGTTGGCCGGGGCACCGTCGGTGCCTCGGTCATGGTTATCGAACCACGACTGACCAAGCCGGTTCCTTTATGCTAAATTCTGATTTTTCAATGCGTATCGACTTTATTCGTCCTCTTTCCGCGGTTTAGATGTAAATCGCGGAGATCTCATGTTCAAAGGGTCGATCAACTCGCTGCGGCGTGAATGCCGCCTCCTTCTTTTGGTGGTGCGCCCGGCGTTATTATCTTCGTATATATATATATCGTTGTATTCCTTAAGCCCTCCTTTGTGGCGATTGGGAAGAGCCGAAATCCTCCTTTGTGAGGACCGGCAGCTTGATTATTGTGCACTTCGTTATGACCCAGCCGTTCTCCTTCCGTGGGCGATTGGGAAGCGAAATCCCCTTTGTGGGGAGGCGGCTTCCTGATTGGTTTCTTGGTCATCACCCGTCGATGTCTTTAGCGGGGCGATTTCATGCCGTACCCTTATACGTAGAGCGGAATATATTGCAGCTTGGTTTATCGACTATATTTATCGTTCTCGGGTGTCGATCACGGGTGAAATCGTCATACCGTTATAAGGTCGTGACTCAATCTATGTAAGATGAATTCAGCGCCATTTACTAGCGAATATTTTACGATTTGAGTTGATTATTCCTCGGGAGCTTTTCTAGCTTACGGCGGTTGATGGGCGTCATAGTGACTATTATTCCTCGTGTGATGATCGCGATTTTATCTCGCCTCGATTTGCACGGCACATCGAGCGATCAGTATTTGAGGGAGTTCCGCATTCTCCGGCGATTGGTCACCGTCGCCACTCGTAAAGACACCGGCTCCGACTGAACCTGCGAAAAGCAGTTATCTATTGGCACTCGGTTAAGGATCGGATCGGCTTTTGTCGAGGCGGCGGTGGTTGAACCAAGGCGGCGGAGGTCCCTTGTATATTCCTCGGATACCTCGTCGGCTCTCATTAGCGATTTGAACACAGCCGTGACACCGCGTATGTCTGGCGTCGGCCAAGGCGTGATCATATTCATTGCGGTTATTACCTAGCGGCCAATTAGGGTTCCAGCGAGGAATGGCGTCATCGGCCTTCACCACAGGGTTGTAGAGGCTGGACACCGCCCGTGATGAGCTCTTTGTTCACCTTTCGACTGCGAAGATAAGCCTCGCTTCGGCTGAGAGGCGAGATCTTGTCATCTAGTCATAGATTTTCTGGTGGGTTCACTCATCGGGTAAACATTGGTGGGAGTGCGACCAACTTCGTCCTCGGCCGATGGGATGGAGAACTTCGTGCTGTGCGTATTGGCGATTACGTGCCACCATGTATGGCCTTCCAATCAGCGTCAATCATTTTTAGCCTTATTTGAGCTCTACAATCGAGATTCAAATACATTTTTCCGCGAAACCGCGGCGAGTTGGTGGCTCTACATGAGATGTATCGGTTCCGATTTACCCATGGGGAAGATCTTTGTATCAAAGTATTTCCCTTTCAATCGAGGCGAGTTGGTTTGAAGAAACACACACGATCGTCACAAAATTTTGTGGGATCTCACTTGTCATTATCATATAGCTCGGTGTCGAACCTTAGCGAAAAGGAAATGCGCCAAGTGAGTCGAAGCAATTTGCCAATTACTTGTTAGGCATTTGGAGGACAAATCTGAGGAAATATGTGAGCTGTCACGCTTACTCCTTGAAGGTTAATGAACTGATCGAGGAGGTCAGAGGCTAACTCTTATACACCGGCATTCGAAGATGATGGTTTCCCCATGGACCAAGTTTGCAACCTTTGCGGCATGCGGTAAAGCCTATCAAGCGACAACTCTTCTAGAGGCTATCTTGCAATCGGCTAAAAAATGTGTGGTTCCATATCAATCGATGATGCTTTACCTTTGGAGGTCCTTTACCTGCGATTCGGCTTGCCCACAAGAAGGAACTCTCTCTCCTTCCGTAATGGTGGCCAATATTCACCGTGGATTGCGGCATATAGTCCGGCGTTTACTTCGGAGAAAAACGAGCCATCATCAGCGTATTCCGAGTCAGAGTAGAGCTCCCATATACCTATTTGATGGCACGGTTGGTCCTTCATCGTCCCGACATGATGTAGCGCGGGTTCCACCGGTCGTCTACTCCTTTCTTGCGGTTGGTAGAGGATTGCGGATGGAAGGCGTGGCTTCTGAGAGATCAAGAAAGCAGTCTGGATTCACAAAGGGTGGATCTTTTCGGATGTTTTCCTCGATTCTCGGTCAATATGGTGAGTCCTTGGTCGGCGAGGAGGTCGAAGAACCGGAGACTTCACTTGACATTGGTAGTTTCAATGGCTAGTGAATATCGGGCGGGGTATCTCACTACGAGTAAAGGAGGAATGCTTCATTGAGCCTTATTTTCCTGTCGTTTTGCTTTCGCGGTTCGATTCACGACCAACTTTATGTTGGGAACCGAGCAAGCGACTCGGACTTCGAGGTGGACTTGTGGATGGCCGAGCATGGTTGTGGGCGTCATGGGATGTGCGGTGCTAGATTGATCTCAGAGCTCAGGCCGTCGGTAGGTCGACATTCCTTCATTGTAGTTGGCTATTAGTAGCTAGCGAGCGATCCTGTGAGGGCTATCTCGAGACACAGTGGCCGAAGCATCGTTGCGGCCGACACTCGGACATCCCGGATGCAGCTCAAGTTGAAGGAAGCCGGCAATCTCATCCACCGATTGGTGAGGGGAATTCCGCGACTTCAGTCTTTGGGACTTTAGAAGGACCAGCGGGCTGTGAACAGTACTCTCTCTTTTTTCTTCGTTTTCTCATCCTTTCTATTGGATTCCTCATCCATGAACTTTCGGAAAATCTGGCGAAGAAGAGAATTTCGACCTTCTCGAGGGTTAAGCGAAAGAGATTAGCCCATAAGACTTCGGGTGAATTCGGTCCTTTGATATAGACTTGGCCGTGATGATCCGGTCGGCAGTGGTAGCAATTCACCGTGATGTAACACGAAGTTTTTGGCTTTGGAGACTAACATTTCTCGATTTGCATGCGGGGTTTAGAGATTATGATCCTAGTTGATTTTCCTCACCACAATTCTGCTGGGCCGGTTACGCTCATCTTTGAGCGAGTTTTACTCAATGAGATATATGGAGCTATGGCGGGAGAGGATGTAGGACTGATTGGTGAACCAGGTACATCTAACATCGATAACTCCTCTTCTAGATGGCGAATCATTCAACGACTTCGAATTACGTACCCATTAATTGTCTCTTTGCTTTTTTGCCCTTTTAGAAGAAGGATTAGGAGACAAATGCAGGCAGAGGCTAAGCAAGCTAATTCCCTTTGTAGGAGGTAAGTAGCTTTACCTGTGTTCGTCAACTCTTAGATGCATTACGTTTTCCTAATGCCTTCTTTTCGAGACTTCTCAATGGAAGATTTAGTGGAAGGCTGGTTTATCGGCAATACTTCCATGGATGACACATTCGCACTTGTCACGGGATGGCAATGCATTCGGTGAAGATTTACAGGCTACCATCCACGAAGAAGGTATGAATTTTCTCTTGATTAATTATAGGACCGGTAGTTTGGCCAATACCTCTATAATTAAAAGAGGCGTTCCTTTGTGTAGTGGCGGGGACTCCTCTTTCATTTGCCTTCGGAATCGGCTACTACGTGATCGTTGAGATAGATGAGCCCAGCGAGGGCTCATTTGTGGTTGGCAACATCGGCTGATAGATCGCCTGGTAGACTCACTAGTCTCTAAAACTACAGAAGGAGGCGGGTAAAGTCCTTTAGCCAAATAAGTTTTGCCAATTTTTGGTGAAGATTCTAAAGTCCTCTCTTCTTACGTGTAGAGCCTACATCTCGACTCCATGATCACGGTGAGGCGTTGATCTTTGGATGAAGATCCATCCCATCTTATTATCTGTTTGGAAATGCGCTCATTCTTTTCTCACGGTGAACATGGTGATGAAAAGGTCCTTCATGGCGGGCTTTCTCTTCATCGATTCAGGCCACTGCTTGATCCCGGATAGCCTTGATACGGGATATAGGTTATCAGTAGCTCGAGCCATTGTTGATGACCTCGCCCATCACGGAGGAAAGCTTGAAGGCGCAGAGCTGCGGGTAGGCTGGGGCTTCCTCATATGTAAGCTGCTCATCTGGACTCGCATTTAGAGGCATGGCGAGATGCTGCGTGTTTTCTTGGGCTCGAGAGTCGGATCTGAAGAGCAGTGCCGATCAGCTTCCGGACTGTTATTCTTTGAGACATATTCTTCCCTAAGCCACATCGAGTGATATTGTGGCGAGTCGCGGAGAGGATATCCTTTCGAGGGAGAGCTCCATCTTGAGAGAAGATAGGATGGCGGTTTGGGCTGGCCAGGCAACAAGGAAAAGCCCTCACCGTTCGCGTCTAGGGAACTCGATCTGTCGAAGCGGCGCTTCGAGAGGCAACCACGAAGGCGAACAGAGGAGATGAGAGTCGCCGGGGCGAGTTGCGGGAAGAACTCCACCGGGCTTACAATGGTGAAGTGTCCGGCTCGAACAACAAATCCTTTTTCATAGACTTGATGTTTAGCGGTTGTAGCTCCTTCTTTATTTGCTTCAAATGAATAAGATCCATTCCTTTCATTGTTTATTATGATTCTTTTGCCGTCGAAATAATTAACCATAATACTTATAGGATTTTGGCAAACCCTCGACCATCAGCGGGTTTGATTAGCCTTCTACCAACCACCGTTTGAGTTGGGCTGGCGTCGCGGATTATCGGGATCCGTTCATGTGTGACGTTGTGCTAAAAGAATGAAACCCTTCTAGACTTGTTGCTATGATATTGAATACATAGGCCGTACTCTTTACGGGCGAGAGACCACCGACAGCGTGTTACCGTAGACTCATCCCTTCTTAGGCTTCGGGACGAAATACCCGAATCGAACTCGGTGTCTTTTCAATCGGAAAAAGACTAAGCCGTATGGCGTGTGGTTGGCTTTATCCCTTCTTAGGCTTCGGGATAAAATACCCCAATCGAACTTCGGTGTCTTCTTCAATCGGAGAAAGACTAAACCGACGCGGCGTGTGGCGTTGACTTTAGGGTTATTAGCCAACTGACCTTCAACGGGTTTGATGAGCCTTTACCAACTACCGTTTGAGTTGGGCTAGCATGTAGATTATCTAAATCCGTTCTACACACAACGTTGTGCTAAAAGAATGAAACTCTCTTAGACTTAATACTACGATGTTGAATCGTAGGCTTAGTCTTTTCAGGGAAGACTAACGACAGCGTGTGTTAGGCGTTGGCTTTATCCTTCTTAGACTTAGGGATAAAATGCCCCAATCGAACTTCGGTGTCTTCTTCAATGGAGAAAGACTAAACCGACAGCGTGTTAGGCGTTGGCTTTATCCCTTCTTAGGCTTCGGGATAAAATGCCCCGAGAATCTAACTCACGGTGTCTTCTTCAATCGGAAAAAGACTAAAAGCGTAGCGTGTGAGGTGTTGGCTTTATCCTTCTTAGGCGGGATAAAATACCCGAGAATCTAACTCGGTGTCTTCTTCAATGGAGAAAGACTAAAACAGCAGCGTGTGGCGTTGGCTTTATCCTTCTTAGGCTTAGGATAAAATGCCCCGAATCTAACTCGTGTCTTCTTCAATGGAAAAAAGACTAAACCGGCAGCAGCGTGTGGTGTTGGCTTTATCCCTTCTTAGGCTTGGATAAAATGGAATCGCTTTCTGGTGTCTTCTTCAATGGAGAAAGACTAAGCCGGCAGCAGCGTGTGGCGGCTTTATCCCTTCTTAGGCCGGGATAAAATGCCCCGAGAATCTAACTACGGTGTCTTCTTCAATCGGAGAAAGACTAAGCGAAGCTTGCGTGTGGCGTTGGCTTTATCCTTCTTAGGCTTGGGATAAAATGCGGAATCTAACTCACGGTATCTTCTTCAATGGGAAAAGACTAAACGACAAGCGTGTTGGCGTTGGCTTTATCCCTTCTTAGACTTGGGATAAAATACCCCAGATGAACCTTGGTGCCTTCTTTTGTGGGAAGCTTGGCCGAACAGTTAAGATTGATTGAGGTGGGAAAAGAAGAAAGTGGGATCTCCACTTCAGAACGCGAAAAGACTTCGACGCTTGATCGGACAACACAGTGCGAAAATCCGTATACACCGGTCGGTACCTACAAGATGAAGATGGAACTAAAAGTGGGATCTCCGCCGGAGAAAAGACTCGGGCGACCCGGTCGGACAACTGATGCGAAAATCCCGCCTTACAACCGGTTCGGCTACCTAAGATGAAAGATGGAACTAAAAGTGGGATCTTCGCCGAGAGCAAAGAAAAGACTTCGAGGCGACCTTGATCGGACAACCTCGTCTGAAAATCCGGCATACCTTGGTCGGCTACCTAGGAGAGATGGAACTAAGAGTGGGATCTCCACTCCGAGAACCGAAGACTTCGAGGTGACCTTCGTCGGACAACACAGTGCGAAAATCCGGCGCTTACCTTGATGGCTACCTAGGAAGAGAGATGGAACTAAAAGTGGGATCTCCACTCAGAAGCCGAAAAAGACTTCGACTGATTCCGGGACAACGATGCGAAAATCCGGCATACCTTGGGTCGGCTACCTAGAGAGAGATGGAACTAAGAGTGGGATCTCCACTCAGAACGAAGAGACTTCGGTGACCTTGTTCGGACAACACGTGCGAAAATCGGCCATGCCGGTCGAGGCTACCTAGGAGATGGAACTAAGAGTGGGATCTCCACTCCGAGAACGAAAAGACTTCGAGCGACCTGATCGGACAACTGGTCGAAAATCGGCGCCTATTGGTCGGTAGCTACCTAGGAGAGATGGAACTAAGAGTGGGATCTCCTCAGAACGAAAAAGACTGAGGCGACCTTGATCGGACAACACAGTACGAAAATCCCAGCATATGCAACCGGTCGAGCTACCTAGAAGAGATGGAACTAAGAGTGGGATCTCCACTCAGAACGAAAAAGACTCGAGGACCTTCAGTCGGACAACACAGTCTGAAAATAAAATGGCCTTGGTGGGCGCTACCTAGAAGAAGATGGAACTAAGAGTGGGGTCTCCACTCAGAAACCGAAGAGACTCGGGTGACCTTGGTGGACAACACAGTGCGAGAATCCGTATACATACGGTCGGCTACCTAGGAGAGATGGGACTAAGAACCCTCTGTTTATCCGAAAGGGATCGATGCTTGGAGAGGAAGAATTTTATATTCTATCTCCGGCGTAAAAGGGATTTTGATTGGGCCTCTTGTTCATAGAAGGAATCAAGAGGAGATTGTAGCAATGTACCATAAAATTTGTAGGCCCACCGTCAAGGGATTTGATCGGTGGGGGAAAATATGATGGAGGATAAATCTAGGGTTATCCTCAAGTGGGTAACACATCCCACGAGGAACTTCTCATTGAAGCGGGTTATCACGAAGATACTAAGGGTAGTATTTCTTGGGAACTTCCCATTATCGGCATTAATTGCGGTCACCATTTTGGTAATTAGGCGGTATGCACCATTAGAGTAGACCGTTTCTATTACAAGCGGACCCTCCCATTTAGGTTGAATTTACCTTTCTTTTGGAAGTGAGGATTATCGGTCGTCGGCGGCGGGGACCAAATCTCCTTCTTTGAAACTCCGTTGATACTTTCTTGTTGAAAGCTCGACATCCTAGCTTGGTAGAACTCAATGCATTGTTGAGCTTCGAGCTTTTCATCTAACATCTCGAGCTCTTGAGGCGTTTACGATGTTGTTCTTCAATCGTCATCTCGTTGAGAGGCGTCGTGAAGACGGAATGGATTTCCAATGGGGCTGCTTCACAGACGGAGAATACGGGGTCTCTCCGTTGGCGTCGTACGGTCATGCGATCGCCCGAGTGCTTCTCGAGTTTATCATCCCGGTCTAAACATTCTTCACAAGCCCGTTGAATTTAATGATTGTCTTGTTGAGCATACTCGGCTAATCCATTTCGGTGGATTATAGAACATTGTGAGGCGTCTTGTATCTTGAATTTCGCAAAACACGATGAAGGAATTGCGATGAATTGGGGACCATTGTCATGCACGATCCGTCTTGGGACACCGTGTCGGTAAATGACATGGTGTTTGATAAATTGGCAATGATTACTTCGCCTTTACTTCTTTTAGCGGGATTGCTTGGCCACTTGGAAGTAGTCGGTGATGCTAGAATAAACCGATCGCCTTTGTGGTGGAGGAAAGATGGGACCTACAATGTCCATTCCCCATGTCTCGAATGGCGGGGATGTGGCGAAGGATGCAAGCTGCTTTCGGGAGGTGATGCATATAATTGGCGTGAATTTGACGCGCGTGGCATTTCGGCGTGCTCGATGGCGTCATTAATCATCGTGGGCCAAAGTAGCCCATTCTCGATTCGATCGTAGAGCTTGGGACGGTAGTGCGCCACATTCACCTTCGTGTGCTTCGAAGGACCTCTGCCTCTTTGTTTGAGAGGCATCGGATAAAGACCATCATACCCGATATAGCATCACGGGTTTCGTGGTAGTAAAGAATCTTGGAGCTCTTAGGATTGACTCTCTCTCTTTCCGTCTTACGGCGAATACCATGTAAGGCGTGTCGATGATAGGAAAGCGAATCTCGGGGCTCCAACTTGGTTTGGGTTGCATTTACCTCTTTGGTAACTATCCTTTGTCTTCTTGTACCCCATCATACATTGATGCGAAGTGAGTCGACCGTAACCGGTTGCTCGGTCTCGGAAGGTTGTGCCATCGACACGCTATCGTAATGCATGCATGGCGTTTGGAAGCGGGATATATTCGATGAAGAATTCTTCAAATGAGTACGCCATTTCGGCTATCGATGATAGGGTAGATCGGGGTTCCTAACTTCATAGTCACCACGGATCTGTTTACTATCAATTGCGAATCGCCGTATGCTTGAGATACTCTACCCCGGCTCCTTGGCTAAGTCCGATAAGTAGCGTTGTATTGACTCGTTATTGGAACAAGGTTCGATGGCGAATAAGCACGGGGCATGACATGATTCCGGGGAAATCAAGACAACTCAGACTCCGTGAGATCTTGGAACATCGGGGCACTTGCCCGCGTTGGTAGCTCGAAGCTCGTCAAAATACAATCGCCATATTTGTTGGTGCGATGTAGTGTTAACTTCGTGGACTTCATCAGGAAGATCATCATATAGCTCAACCGCATCCGTTGTCGGTGGCGGCCAAGAGATCGCAAATCGCGCCTTTGACCCGACTTGTTATTTGAAGCGCAGTCGTATTGGGACAAGAGCAAAGCCCATTTTGCCAAACGCTAACTCATTGAGGCGGTTGGGTCATAAATATTCGGACCGGTTTACATTAGAGATAACATAAATCGTCATCCGACTAAATAGTGCGCATTTTGAATCGCGAACACTAATGCAAGACACCGCTTCTCACCATTGGATATTGAGACTCGCACCGACTAATGTTATTTCGGGTAATACAGCACTTTTGTTACGTGACCCTTATCGTCGTCTTCGCGAGTAAAGCTTAACGAGTGATCCGTTGCCTTGTAGATCAAAAGCGGTTTTCCGGACGCGGTGCAACAAACGGGGAGGTTTAGCGAGATACGATTTGATCTCTTCGAATGCCTTCTGGCAGGCGTCGTCCCAAATAAATGACACGCCCTTCTTATTCAACTTTGAGAACGGTTGGCACTTCCCAGATAGGTTCGATATGAACCGTCGGATGTACGCCAATCGCCCTTAACGAGTTCTCTCGATTTCGGAGGTTGCAACTCTTGAATCGCCTTTACTTTATCGGATCGACATGGATTCCTTTGTTGGTGGCAGCGAAGCGAGGAACTTGCCACTGGACATCCCAAGGAAGGATTTGGCAGGATTCATCTTTAGCTGATGGGCTCGCATGAGCTCGAATACTGTCCTAAGATCTTTGATGTGATCTCCTTTGTCACGGCTTTTCACGACCAAGTCGTCGACGTAGCATTCGACCGTTTTCCGGAGATGGTCCTGGAAAATTTCCGTCATCGCTCGTTGATATGTGGCACCAGCATTTTTGGGCGAGCGGCATGGTATAATAACAATATATGCGATGGGGTTACGGCATTGTGTGTTTGGCATCATCGGGGTGCATCTTGATCGATTGTATCAGAAACCATCCATGAGCGACATTCTTTCAAATCCACCGTATTGTCGACTATGACATCGGTGATTGGTAGAGAAAGTCGTCTTAGGAATGGCGTTGGGGTCTCTGTGATGGACCGAGTCCTAATCGAACCATTCTTCTTCATGGTAGGGACTATATTAGCCGCAATCAGGATGTTGAATTTCCTTGATGAATCCGATTCTATGAGTTTCTTCACTTAGTCAGCGATTGCTGCAATATTTGTGGGCGAAACCGTCTTCTTTGTTGCTTGGCGGGTTTGACATCCATCTTGATGTTGAGCGATGTGTCGCCACATTGAGTCGAGTCCCGCATGTCCTCGTAGCTCGGTGAATACATCGATATACTCCTGATTAAGGCAATCAACTCTTCTTTTCTTCGAGGTATTGCTGATGTTTATGAGTTTAGGATGCTCTTCATCACCCATATTAACACTGGACTACCTCATCCTTAGTGGGGGTTCTCTTTGTTGAACCTATCCCCAAGCTGCTCTTGGAGTTGATGGATCCATGGGTCTTCCCATGTTGGCTTCATCATCTCAACGAGTAGCGGGATCAACGAAGCCATATTTGACATTAAAGCCTTGAAAGCTTCTCAGGTGGTGTCGAATCCCAAGCCGAAGAATCGGGCGAATGTCCGTCTCCCTCCTCGGTGGATTATTATCAATCAGCCACGAGCATTCATCTTCTGAAGAGGATTCGTGTCCTAATCCCCGTCTAGATGCATAGTAGTTGTCCGGCTTCCCTCTTGGGACATATGCCGCTCTGGGAGGGACTCGAGGACCTCGCCCAAAACATAGACCTTCTCCTTGTGTCAAGTTATACCCCCATTTCTTCATGATACCCAGGGTGTCTGGACTATATCTGAATGTGTGGAGGATAGGCCCATTATCATCTTCATCTTCTTCAAAGAAATGATTCGTTTGGGCGCATTTCCTTTTCCATAAACCAAGTCTTTCTCATTACTTGATCTTCGTGGGATGACGAGTGTCGTCCCAAAGGAGTCTCGGAACTGCTTTCGTGTAAAGCAAAATGACCGAGTTGGTAGGTGCAATTCTGGATTGTTGTACAAACTGTCATCACATTATTCAAAGACAAAGGATACTCTAAATCGTCATTTATTGATTCATCGATTTGCCAATTACAATGTTCATCGGCGATTCTTCATCGTCAAGATTGATTACAAGGGGTACAATGTCATTTAAAACAAAACCTCCACTATAACCAAGCCCGGCCGGTATCGGCTTCTTCACCGGCTGTCCGTGCTTGGGCGATGATTCGATTTAGGACTCATTACGAGTAGAGGAGAGAATCGGTGAAATAATTCTCCATCCCTTAAGCGGTTGTTTGTCGCGACCGAATCTTGACTTCATTATTAGTGTCTACATATTTGAGACACGATGAAGAGTAGATGGGACTATAACATTATTGTGGATCCAAGGTCGACCAACAATAAGTTATAGGAAGTCTCGCGTCAATCACATAGCGGTGACTTGGACTTTAAGTCCCCATTTGGTACTTTATCAGAATTTTACCGGCGGTTGAGACCGCTAGTGTTAAATCCGTGATCACGTGCTGTTGGCCTTGACTTCTTGGCGGGTTCAAGATGATACATGGTAGCGGGGGCATGATGCTCCGCAGTGGAACCGGATCGACTTGGATCCGGTTAACTTCCTGGAGCCAATATACCCGTGAAGTCTGGCGGCCTCGTGCTTGGAATTCCTCGTGTGCATATCATCCTTTGTAAAAGTGATGCAGGGAAAGTGTTTAGCCGCGAGGTTGCATTGTTGGGCCGACTCTTCTGGACTTGGCTTAATCTGGGCGAGAAAAACCTCTGAATCAGCCAGGGCTTCTTGAAGAGCTTCTCTTGTCTCTTTTGACAACCGGATTAAGTAAGAGTGATCCTTGCGGGAATATTAGCCAATTGGGCCATAACGTCAAAGCGATATGGGGCGTTGGAGCTTCCCGGTTTGTCTCTTCTAATCGGGTGATTGAGCAGAAGCGCCGAGTGACCTTCTTGTGGTTGCTAGCCGTGGCTTCTTTGGCGACCACCTGGCATTGCGCTTTCTCGGCGAGTGAGGAATTGTTGGTACCCCCATCTCTGACAGCGTCTTGGCTTTTGAGTCGGGGACTTCAGGGTACTTATAATTGTACTCGTGTCCGCTCCTGGTGGCATGGGCTTCAGGTTCTCCTTCGGCCAGCTGGAATGTCACCACCTGCTCGTCATCTCCCTCGAGTGCGGAGTAGCATGGCATGCCTTTCCCTTCGCTTTGATTTTTCTTCAATGAAGAAGAAGCTACCCATTGCTCATCCTCAAGCGGTGCGGGTGGACCCGCGATTTCGCCATTTGGGGCCGTATCACGATCTGAGTCCTTTACGGCGTTGCTGGTGTGGGTGCGTCATTCACCGTCTTCATTGCGACTTTGACCAGCGGTTTGGGTTCAAACCATGTCAATACTTGACCCAAAGCTTATGGACACGCATTTGCTCCGACCTTCTTCTCTTTGGGCGGCTTCAGTAATGACCCTACGTCAATTAAAGCTTGGATTTTATCCTTAAAGAATGAAGCGAGTTTAGTGGGGTGATGAATTGCCTGATCTGTGGCGGTATTTTGGGTCATTCGTCCTCATTGCTTCTTCTTGATTACGAATGGAGGGAGCTTGATCTTGTTATTTTCGACAAGATACTTGAAGAGACCGGAATCTGCGTCGTCCCTAAAGGAATAGGACTTGAATCGGCTCACGAGCCTTGTGGCGGGTTGCGTTGATTGTTACTTTTGTTGCGGCCCGTGCTGCTTCTTCTTCTTCTTCTTTGCTGGGGTTGGAGTTAGGCGTTTGGTTCATAACCGCCGTCTTGGCTTGCTCTTTCCCTTTGCGGCGTGGGACAAAGTTACGGCAGACTTCCATTGTCGGCCTCTTTCCGCCTTTTCCTTTTGAGGAATCTTTCACTTGCTCTCCACGAACCTTCAAATCCTTCCATGTTATAGATGGTGCTGTCCCCATGTACGGGGTGACCGGGACTTCCTTAGCAGGCCAATCGTTCTTTGATCGAAATTTTACCTCGATCATCATGCAATGAGCCGAGGTGCTCCAAAGCGTTTTCTTGCTTCGGAAGCTCAGTGAGAGCTCGGCGGCGGGCAGGGTGGATGGCAACTTGGATCGCGATGGGAGAGTGGAATCGATATTAGGGCGGCCTCGTTGAGATCCGCTTTAGTTGGATCGAACAATGTTGTTGATGATTGATGAGATTGGCGATGAAGAGCTTGATCTCTTTCTCTAAGCAAGTGTTGATCTCAAAAGTTCCAAAAGCTTCACGCCTAATGGCTACTCACCGCTATGCAAAAATTGGGAAGCGGGTTAGCGTGCCCACTACTTAATCCACGTGGTAAATTGGGGATTCGGCCAGTGGCGTCGAGCCTCGTCGAATAACGAACTTCGAGCTTCTTCGAACCGTTGCAGGGCAAATCTTGATTGCATAACGAGGTCCGCTACTTGGATGAACTTCGGCTATATGACTAGTTTATTTGTTTGGCGAACTTGATCGAATGCATTTATGCATTTTGGTTGGATAGCGGCTACATTGCGTAGGCGAACCTCGTATGAAAGTCGAGCCGCTAAGTGGGCGAACCTCGCCTTAAGATTAAAGTCCGGTTCGGGCGAATGTCGAGCTTAAGCTCCTCTTGTGAACCTCGGATGAAAGTGAAAATCAGCATTGTGGGCGAACCGTCCGGACCAGCATTATAGGCGACTTCGTCGGACCGCATTGTAGGCGAACCTCATCACATGATTGTTGAGTTTCGTTTCGTCGCGTCGTGTTGCTCGAACTCCGCTCACATGCGAACGTGAAGTCGAGCCTCGTCTCTTGAGCAAGTCTCGTTTTAAAGTTTGCATGGTCTAGCCTCGTCAAATTTTGATGTTGTGGGCGAGCCTCGTCAAACTTTTATGCTGTGGGCGAGCCTCGTCAAACTTTGATGCTGCGGGCGAGCCTCGTCCAACTTTGATGGGCGAACCTCGTCAAACTTTGACATTGTGGGCGAGCCTCGGTTGAATGTCGAGACTTACTGCTGTAGGCGAACCTCGGTTGCCTGTTGAGGCTCACCGCTGTAAGCGAACCTCGGTTGAATGTCGAGGCTCACTGCTGTAGGTGAACCTCGTCTGAATGAAGAGCTTCGCTGCTTGGCGAACCTCGACTGAATGGAGAGCTCATTGCTTGGCGAACCTCGTCACGAATGGAGAGCCATTGCTTGGCGAACCTCGTCTAGATGAAGGGTTTTTGCTTGGCGAACCTCGTTTGGATGAAGGGTTTATTGCTTGGCGAACCTCGGCCGAATGGAGAGCTTCTTGGCGAACTTCCTCATGCTTATCGAAGGCGGTGTAACTTTCAAACCGTCGCGTCGGATTTGGACGAATTATATATAAACCGACTATCTCGACAAGAGCGGAGCCAACCAAACCCACCCGAAGGTTCGGTTTGCTCTGTCATTTTAATTCCTTCGGTTTGAGAGATATCGGCACTTTTGTCTATTTTGTAAGGTCAAGCATTGGTGAACTTAACCTTTAGGCGGAGAACGATCGGGCGGGGCGATAGTCCGATACTCACAGCCGGAACCGGATCAACTTGGATTTGGTTGACTTTGGATAATTATTATACCCTCGCGAGTTTTGGCGGTCCGCTAGCCGGTTGGCGGTCAAGGCAGCGGCCCCTTCGGGTCGAGCGGCGCCCATTTTTTTCCTATCTGTCCTTGAGGCCTTTGACTTCTTCTTCGACCGGGATCGGAATTCGCGGCTACGACCACGGCGGCTTCTTAATTGAAGCCGTTGGCTCCCACTGTGGTCGCCCAATATTGCGATTGGTTCATGACGACAAGCTTTCAAGAAAAGTTACAAACCGATTCTCTTCCTCGTTCTAACTTACGATAAGCCGATGTCACGGATGAAACATTGGCATACTTCCCCAAAGACGACAAAGAGACGGAAGAAATAAGAATAGACGATTCGTCACGGTAAAAGTTGGGATGATTGTCATTGATTTGAACTTGCTTACGCCTTTGGCCTACAACAAAATTCAAAAGAAAAGCTTTTATTTTAAGGCTTACAATGAAAATCAAAAGATTACAACTTCTTCCCTGATGAACAAACACGGGATCTCGTTATATCGGGATCCTCACTTGCGCGGGTTCTTTGCCCGTGTC